>JAPDEZ010000023.1:0-359733 GCA_027569385.1 Penicillium decumbens
TCCACGCGATGTGGTTGTAGTCCCTTTTGTATTGTTGCTCACCGATCTCTATTTCCATGTTCCATTTTTATCTACCTAGGTACTTTATACGTGGTCTTACAATTTGTGACATTATGGTTTTATCAATAAAATAATTGCGATTTCAATTTCAAACTACTATAGTTCCCAATGTTAGCGCGCGAGTGCGATATGGGAACTAGGCCACTAGGCCAGATTTCCCCACAAAGCAACCTCGTCAACCTCTTCATACTCATCAGGCTCACCTATGTGACGACGAGCCCAGCGATAGCGCTCCATATCGTCCCGTTCCTTGGAGGCTGCTCTCCTGACGACTTCGTTAGCCTCAAAAAGGCTGACCAATACTCTTTTTCCCGGGTGTTGCTGGGCACGCTCCTGGCAGATTTGGTACATAACCTCCACTGGCTTTCTTGATTCTCTTCCCTGGATGAAGAACTTGGGTTCATGATCTATTACACCCTTCAATATCCTACCCCAGGAATCAGCACCGTAAGAGATAGGCTTGGGAGAAGAGCCAGTTGCGTTTTTGACCCACGAATCCGTGGCCATCTCAAGTGGAGTGCGGCCTTTGGCATTCTCACGGTAAAGGATATCAGGTCGACGATCGAGCATAAGTTTCAAAATGTGCGTATAGCTCTCTTTGATTGCTGCATGCACTGGTGTGTTGCCAGATCCGTTGAGAACCTCAAGATGCTTTTGATTGGTAGACTCGGCCAGGTCCAATAGGAAAGAGACCGCGGGAGTCACTTTTTCCTCTGCTGCCTTCACGCTTTCCTCTTCTGCCTCCTCGCTAAGCGGGTACCCCCAATTGCGCGGCCGGTATACATATAGCTGATGGGCTGGGGGTGTCCATGCTCCACCGCCAGCACGTTGGACCAGCATCGAAGAGACAAGCTCTTTATCCAGCGCATTGGTCAGAAGAGCGGGATCTACTGATTTGTTAAGAGCGTGATTTTATGCGACACGATAGCTTGACACAATTGTTCAATACCACCGGCATACGTCGTTTCTGTCCAATCGGCCTCAGTAACTGGATTGAAGCTCCCAATCTCTTGGCGGCCAGGATCATCTTTGATAAAAGATATCTTGCCGGAGACGTAGATCCTGCTCTCCTCTTCACCAATTTTGCGTTCCTCTTCAGTGACCGGCTGGGGACAAAAGCCACAGCAGTCGCCAATGACGTGTTGAGCCTCGCCAAAAAATGCCGGATGGCGATGAAGATAGATCTCGCGGCCTTTGGAGCGATTCCGATGTCTGTTCAAAAGCATGTATTTATCGTAAAGCATGTTTTCGATTCTTCGTGCGTTGTACCTACGGCCGTAAGGCATGGTCTATAAGCTTGTGAGAAAATGTTGAAAGAGCGTAGATAGTCAGCCACAAACAAATGTGTGATAGTTGGACGCTAGATCCTCATCTTGCCACTCAGGAACCTCATCTTCCCACTCATCCTTGATATTTCCCTTGAACTTTATGTGTTGGCGGTGCTGCAAATAGATGTTCTCGGGGGTATAGCCAGGCTCGTCATAGTTCTTGTACACATAAATATCCCGGGCGCCGTCCTTGGGAAGTCTCTCGAGAACCAAAAGTCTTGCGAGGCCTTGTGTTTTAGCAATGCTTCTTTCGAACGTATTCTGGTTTAGTCAAGTTAATATCCAATTTAGAAGGTCAAATCAGTTGAGTAATTTATACCGGATCTATCTTTGAACGATCAAGTAAGGGCCAGAACACTTCAAAGCCGCGACGGAAATACTTGGAAAGTCGATTTTCGTACGAAGGTGATCGCCGAGTCAGATCTATTTGATTAGTCTGGGTGATGTATGCAGCCACTGCACGGGGGGCGGCGTAGACCTGCTGACCATTGTAGGCAACACAGGCACAGTCCACGTCGAAGCCAGTAAGGATTTCAGCCACTGAGCGGTAAATTCGAAGCACAATCTGCACATGGCGCGTGGGGTATTGTGAGACAATGGTGACAGTGTTCTTTGTACGAACTGTGGTGGTCTCATAGAAGAGGGTATTCCGGACTACATCTTCGATGTGCATGATCTTCTCAATTGCTTGTTCCTCGGTCAGGCCGTAGATGAAGAGATCCACATCCGACGCGGGGGCAAATTCATCATGATAATATTGACGAAGGCCTCGCTTTGACTTGCGATATTTCTCTGGCGTAGGAAGAAGAGATGTCACCACGGCACTGCCAGCAGCCACAACGTTACTCCAGTCCAATTCACCCAAAGATCCTTCGGTGAAGAGGGTGAAGTTTCCCTGGAACTCGGCCAGTGTTGATACCACGGCAGGAGAGCCATTTACTCTCCGAAGGGAATCATCGAGGGGCAGGATGTATTTCTCTTTCTGCTCGGGTGTCTCTGAGGTTAGATCCCTCGCGCGAACACGAATGTCGGCGGATCCCGCGGCATCGTACAGCGGCACAAGGTTCACATGGTTCTCTTTCATCAAAGCATGAGACGGGTCCCGAGCAAATACTTTGCGTGTAACAGCATCATAGCCATTGTAATGCCGGATTAAGTCTCCAATGGGTGTATCGGGCTGCGAATCGACATAATGTAGGAAGTCCTTGTGCTTTGCTGGTACGAAAGGCAAAGTTAAAGCCATTGTGTGATAGAAACTCAGATTGTCCTCAAATGACTGATGAATGTGTGCCGTAAAGGAAAAAGCACAATCGAGGTGGGAAAAAATGGAGTTTAAACAGAGGCTGAAGTGAGCTGGGTGTCGTATGTTCGATGTTTACTTCTCACAGATCCAGGCAGACTTAGGCAACAGTCCCCACTTTACTCAGCTCCAGCCAATGATATCAACTTTCTAAGCATCTGCTGACCCTCAACTACTTTGTACGACGATCCTGGCGCATCCGATTAGTTTAACCAAGGCCGCGTTGTTATCTAAAGTACTATCGCATTTCAAAATTGAAGCTTTGCTTCTAGTCTTGCTAAAGATGTCATTTTCAAAACCGCATAGCAAGAAGCCCGTCTGATACAAGCTCGTCAGCAAGTCTTGCATTGAGTTCTCTAGCGGCCACTGCCAACCCTAACATATCACCGTACTGGATACAACAGAGTAAAATGAACCCTCTCTCTGGCTGATAACAAAGCGGCCCCCTTACTTGACGTCCTCTTGAATTCACTAAAAGTAGTTAACAAAAGAGGCGTTAGGCAGAAGCTCCATTGAAAGGGAAGCCAAGTGATTTTGTTCGAGACTGTACTTGGTACCATGTTATTAAGAGACTCGGGACCGTGTGTCCAGCTGGTTGGATATATAAGATGTATATTTCTGTACCATGTCGTTCTCAATGTTGAAATAGGTATGATGCTTTGGGTGCTTCGTCTCTGGACATCAATATGTTTCGACACGTCTTTCCATCCAAACCATCGCTCCCACGCTACCTAGTAGCATGAAGCTCTTCGGAACTCAACCGGCCTCGTTGGTGTATGTTCGTTTGGATCGCTCACCTGGGCACCACCCGGAGCTGAGGAAAATTGCTTTGCATGCATTCCTCCATGCCCAGGTGCTCCACGTCAGAGATTGTGCAACCTCAATGCGCCAATCCTGCAGTGGGCCCATATGCATGAGCATCCGATTACGAACACCCCACTCATCTTCTCGTCACTTCTCTTGTCGCCCTGTCAGGGGCTGCTGCGTGTTAGACAGACTTCTAGAGTTGCCACTAATTTTATCCCCCACGGCCCTTGTAGGAGTCCCTGTGCTTTTCAATAGATCCACCCCACGAGCAACCAAACCTTATGCAGAATGACGTCCGATAGCCTTTTAGGTACTGCATAAGCGTCCGGCAAAAATCGATAGATCACAGTGGGCATACTAAAATGGCGGTCTCGGAGCACTTGGCGTTCACTCTACCCTCAGCCCTCTCGTGTGGTTTAGCATGCATATAAACATAGTCCAATGAGCACTTTTATGGAGCTGAATCTCGTCATCGATGTACTTAGTAGGGCTCCCAGAGAGGCGGTATGTCAAGTGGACCGGCCAATAAACACTCCTCAACGTGTTGATCACCAGTGTCTGTGCTCTGCAGAACGCGAGATCGTGCTAGAGCAGCGGATCCGTGTCTCATATAGGAAGAAATAAAAGTCCTAGTGAACCCACTACCTTAGATTTTGTCAGCTGATAACCTTTAATGCAGACTATGACTATACTATTTGTTTGCTTCTCATCCATCGGTTACCTACTTCGAAATTTGGACTGAGCACTGCTGGCCATAGCGAGTATAAACCAATTCATGATGACATTGGTCACTTCCTTCCTGCTTGGTAGTATCCTAGCCTACAGCTTGGTCATTTTCGTCTATCGTCTTCATGTCCACCCGCTTAGCAGGTTCCCGGGGCCCCGCCTGGCTGCCGTGACAGGTCTCTATGAGTTATACTTTTCTGTATGGCATGCCAGTTCGTTCAATGACAAGATTGAGCAAATGCACCGGGAATACGGTAAGTTGCCTACCCTACCATCCTCCCCCACACCACGGAAAGACTTGTCCCTGACAATGGAAGGTTCTGTAATTCGCATTACTCCCGACGAGGTCCACGTCCAGGAGCAGCTTCATAGCATCAACTATGTCGACTGCTGGATCAAAGGTACCAAAGTCCTAGACTCCGGCTCTCGCCAATCGGGTGGAGGATCCAGGCACTTCCAAATTCGGAAGCGATCGATGTCGAGAGTTCGATCGATCCTCCAGGTGGAGTTCCATCGGATCATCCGAGGACTGGTGCAAAAACACCAAGTCCACAAAGTCCTTAGCTCAAGGATCCGGCCTTTTTTCCCAATTTCAAGTCAACCCATGATTCGGGTTGATCTCTTGGAAGAAAGCGACCAAAGTGGTCGCTCGTTTTCCGATCGTCGGTCCCAGGAAGTTTTTGGTGAAGCATGAGAGGGGAACCTAAGGCTGGCCGAAAGTCAATGGACAAGGACTGTATACGACAGGCTGGGTCGTCGGGGGTTATGCCGTTCTTGGAAAGCAGCCGACATCACAGACTTTGGGAACGACAATAAGTCGGAAAGAAACCGAGACGTCGATGTTATCGCGGGCTTTCCGCCATGCACAACCCAAACATACCTTGGAACGTATACTCGTCCTCCTCGCTTCTACTGGCGCCCGCTCGGCAACTTTAATGGTTCACTTGCAGGAGCCGCGAAGTCTGGTAACAGAAGCACAACTGACGTTAGAGTTACCAAGCGGGCGCCAGTAGGAGCGAGACGGATGACATCTCCGTCACCTTGTGTTTGGGTCAGCATGAATGGCCCGTAACCCACGATAATATCAAATCCGTGAATCGGGCTTCTGGAAGTTATAGAAGAAGTGGAAGAAAGCAAAAGAAGTGCGCTGAGTGGTCACCTGAATTAAGGACTTCTTGGTTGCGGAGGTATCCACCAGTCAAACCCCGAATTTCTGCACCCCTTTGTACCTTTCTGCGACTTGAGCCTCACGTCCTTCTTCCATCTCTTCAATTCGGCTTAGCGACGGAGTATACTCTTCGAAATGGTATGCCACCCCTGCTCTCAGCCTTGGCCACTCTGTGGTCCCTGCGATCCCTGTCCCTGCTGCCCGAACTCGGGCATTGATCACCGCAGAACTTTGATGAACTGATGCAATTGTCTCTTTCAGCCTCACGCCGACTCTTCATACTTCTTCGGCTCGACCAAGGCCGAGGTCTACCCGCAACTCTTGGATCAAACTAAAGGCCTCGTATCCGGACAGCGGAATTGGGTGAGTCCTAACCCCGTGGTCGCAACGCGCCTAGCGAGTTATATCGCGTATACACTCCATTGAGCAGTGAGCTGACTGAACTCGCTATAACAGGTTAGGTAAGACACCACTACCCTGCATTCACAGCGCACCTCCATCCACCTGAGCGTCCCGGAATTAACACAACCCCAGCAACCTCTCCAATGTCTCCTCTCTCCTGTGGCACGCCTACGCAACCCTCCCCTCACCATCCTCTTCCGTGAATTGGGCCGGCTTCTATATCCGCGATGATAAATTCCCTACCCTCGCCTCTCCCGTAAAATCGCCGCCGCTGCTCGGTGGTCAAGTGACCATTTCAACTACATATGCCTCTATGGACGAGGAACAGACCCTGCTGCTGGGTCCGTTCCATGGCAAGCCCGCTTGCCAGCTGATTAAATTCGGAAAGGGTGTGTGCGGCACCGCGGCTGCGAAGCAGGAAACACTTGTCGTCCCCGATGTGACCAAGTTCCCTGGACACATTGCCTGCGACGCAGAAAGCAGGAGTGAGATCGTCGTTCCTGTCATTGTGAATGGACAGGTAGGTGATAGACATGGGCCCTTGAGGCTGAGACTAATTCTGATCGACTGCGTATAGACCGTCGCCATTATCGACGTCGACTGCACCGAGCCCTCTGGTTTCGACGACGAGGATAAGAAATACCTCGAGGAACTGGCTGAGATCCTAGCTGAAAGCTGCGACTGGTAAACAGTTGGGCGATACAAGATACGAAGCACTGTGTTATGTGATACGATTGAGATTTATAATGGGCTTTGGACCGACCGTTACCATTTCCGCCACAAAACCTCGAAAAGTTCGTTTCGCTTCGATGTGCATTTTGAGCAATTCGCTGGTTTGAAGTGTTTGCCATGTAAATTTCTTCTAGTTTTGGGCCTTTGCTGTGCCATTGGGATATCTTCTGTGAATGTCTTAATAAACTCGACAGTTTGGATGAGCAGTCTATTCACGCCTAGTGTGAGAACGCTTGAGGCTCGAAGGGCTTATCTCTAATTACGAGCTGGAGAAGCGGCCTGGCCACAAACTCAGTCCACGCCTTTTTACGGGAACGGTTGACATGACGGTGTTGAGCTGCTTGGCGAATAGTATCCAGCTCATCCTTTTTTATCAATTGGTCTTACGGTCCTTCTATAAGTATAGCCAAGTCCTAGGCAGCCTGGGACATAGACTCAGTTGATTCATAGCGGCGAATAGATGGTCTGCATATCTCCAGCTACCCGTGGCCGTTAAGGTACAATGTTGAAAATAACGCTGGGCTGTTCGTGGCTGGGTTGTTTTGCCGCCTTTTAGTGTTGTTTGTAGCGAGGATAAGGCTCCTCCAGGCCACACCGAGGGGCATCTGATGGTATATTATCTTCCACTGCTCCCCACCAACCTTTCCCCAAACGTTCTATCATCATCAAAACCAAGGTCGATGACTGGGAAACAGATGCGCGCAACTACCAGGTTTTCAGCAAGCACCCGAACAAGCTCATGGTCCTCAACTCAGGGTCGAAAGTGACATATAAGGGCTAATTAGCCATGCGAGTATTTCGGCGTGACTTGAAATCAATCGGCTAATTTTCTCATCATGGTGAGTACGAAAAGCAGGTTTAGAGTAGCAAAAGCTGCCGCCGTGTCATACTCGCGGGACAGGTGAGGGAGAGTTTCAGTCAGGAGAGACGCGTCGTTGAATCTGCATCCTAGAAGTTTCGCTAGGCGATGCGAGTCGATGAGATTGCTAGTCCCGCGATCAGCACGGCCAAGGATGGATCAGAGGTCGCTGGTAAAGTGGTTGATTCCCGGAAAGAAGCGATGTATACAAGCTTAACAGAGACCTTCGTGAGGTGGCCGCCAGACTTGGTACATATATCAATGTTCTACTATAGATATAAGAAGAGGTCGGAAAGGTATGGCCCATAGCCTCACAGCACACAGACCCTGTTTTCCTAGTGCGTTGATCACTTTTCCACTAACATCTGGTAGGTTGCCCCTACCGATGCATACTAGTCATATAGCTCGAGTCGCGTAATCTTGGAACTTATGGCGATGTGACACAAAGCTCTCTGGCAAGCTTGTCTATATCGCTTTCTCCCAGAACTCAACCACTATCATCCATCTTTGGCCTTGCTAATTATGGGACCAGCCATCTTATTGAGTCATATTGCCTAGCAAAACTGCTGGGATACACATTCAACGATACGTCCGTCTCTCCCAACCGAAGCTCTAACCCACCCGTCCTACGAATACGACACGGCGACGTTCTTTGCTACTCTAAGCCCGCTCTCTAAGTAGAGAAGTATAAATCATGAAGTCACTAGGGTCATTAGAAGCTTTTGACTATATACTTACCTAGAGAGCCTACGATTATTAACCTTATTTAGAGCTTACTTCTTCTTTACTTAGAGTTTAATTCTTTCTCTTATTGTTCCTCGACGTAGTTGCATAATATAGTTGTCTTCCTCATCGAATTCAGTCTTGGTATACCTAGGCAGAGGGGCATATCAGTGTCGGCCCATCGCATAGGGGTTGTACTAATCGTACCACTTGATGATTGAATAGTCC
Source organism: Penicillium decumbens (assembly GCA_027569385.1). Taxonomy (NCBI): domain Eukaryota; kingdom Fungi; phylum Ascomycota; class Eurotiomycetes; order Eurotiales; family Aspergillaceae; genus Penicillium; species Penicillium decumbens. Next base: position 8,334 of record JAPDEZ010000023.1, read on the forward strand.
GACGCTGTTCCTCGGTGACGGTAGGCTCTCCGTGGAGATCAGCATGCTTCACTGTCTTCACAGGGTTGACATTTGGATCAGGGCGTCGTCCGTGGTAGTGGCGGCCTCTGAAGAGCCGAAAATTTAGTAGGATGAGAATGGAGGATCCTTCTTGCGAAGCATCGCACTATGAAGCCTAAGGAATAGCGGCCTTTAATTTGGAGAACAAGAGAGGGAAATTTTCACTGGGTTAATGATAGAAATACAAATATGGTGAAAGAACATATGGATATACAGATCTTGATAATAAGCTACCTAGCTGCTTGCTAGCTACTCGAAACAGAGGAGAAAGTGAGAGCTAAATGAAGCTAAGAGCTATACAAAGACTCACGCCGGAGTGATTATATAGACAACCCCTTTGCTAGAACTCTAAATACCCAGAGTCCCGGAAAGACAAGCTCCCCTACAAGGTAACTAAGTCCTTATATTCATACCTAGCATCGCACTCTAGCCCACCTAGGCAACAATGGGATGCGCCATAGAGTCTGGCCTATGAGGCATAAGTAAGGAAGATGTCCATTGTATCAGCAACTGAATGCCCTCTAATATCCAAAACACTGGAATCACAGAAAGGCATATGTAGTGACAGTAGAGCCTATAAACCGCAGAACCCAATACCGTGAGACACAGCGAACCCAGCAAAAGGTACAACAGGATTCATAACGTAGTGTAGTGATAAACTGTCCCCAAACACACTATACCAAAAGACAAAGAACACCGAGAAGCCGCGGATCTATGTATGAAATGACTGTACCCAAATGCATCTCCGAGGCCGAGATATGTCACATAAACGCCGAGAGCTCCAAGCGATAGACTCGAAGGGGTTATAAGTATAACGAAAACACGTGTGCAGACCATGGACTACATATTCAGCAGGCTCATTTGTCGTCGCATCGGGTTGGGCGAAAGGGAGTCACCGTCCTCGCTAGGGCCAAGGCCACTGTCTGTACCGTTCAGTCCTGTATCGGTGTCGATGTCCCACTGTTCATCCTCGGGCTCAGGGTCGCCTTGCGCACCACCGTCCCAGCTTTTCTGAACGGCACCGCGGGTGTTCCAGCGCAAGGCGCGCTGCACACTGGTAAACCATTCACCGCTATCGGCGACGACCGTTGGGAACGGATACTGGCTGGCTTCGACGGTGACGTAGTCGCCTTGGCGTAGTTCAACACGGCCCTTACCGTCAAAGGAGCAGTAGGCAGTTGACCGTGAGGCATGGGGTACGACGACTCGGAGAAGATGAGAGTCTGAGAGAACCATTGGTCGGAATGAAAGGGTGTGAGGACAGATCGGAGTGAGAAGAATTCCTGGTATTGAGGGGTGCATGAGAGAGCCGCCAGCGGACAAAGAGTAGGCAGTGGAGCCGGTTGGGGTCGAGAAGATGCATCCGTCAGCTTGGACGACGGTCAGTAACTCATCGTCAGCGTATAGTTCCAAGTTGGACACGTAGGGCGAGGGGCCACGGTCGATAACCACTTCGTTCAAAACTTCGAACTGCTCTCCTTCTTCGACTGCACCGGCCTCTGCACCCTTGCTTCGGTCCTTCCGGAACACTGTACAAGTGAAACGCATCCGCAAGTTGACTCGCATGCCAACATCTCCCATAACGGCGTTGAGATGTGACTTGTGGTTGGAGAAATTAAAATTAGTCAGAAAGCCAAGGCTACCGAGCGAGAAACATAGCACCGGCGGCACCACGCGCTGGAAAAGCCACGATGTGAAAAGGACAGTCCCATCGCCGCCGAGTGTGATGACCAGATCGAACTTCTCCGGCGATGTCCAGCAGAGATCGGGCGTCCAGAAGTGGAGCATTTGCGCAAATCGCGGCTCCTTCCGGAGAAGTCCGTCTGTGTCAAACCGTTTAGAATTCCGTACTTTCGCATCGACATAGACATTAACTCCCAAGTCACTTCCGTATCGCGGTGTCGATAGCAACCACTCAGCGACTTCGCGGGTCAAATGTACGAGGCTATTGTCGCGTGCCTTAGTGACGATCATGACGTTGCGCACAGCGCGTTTGATCGGCCGTCTTTGCAACTGCTTTGATACCTCTCGGACGCCTGTTGCAGTCTGGACCAGACGGGAATGTGATAACCACTCATCATCCGCAATTTCCTCCAAGACTTTCGTTATATTGACAGCGTCATCGAAGCGCTGATGAAAGTAGCATGGCGACTGTAGCATAAGTCGCGCCGTTGCCGGGGAGCGTTCGAGATACGAGCCCAGTTGTAAATTCGAAAGCGCTGCAGATAGCTTCTGAGAGGAACCGGTACTACGCTGACGCTCCTTGTCCTTCTCTCTGTCCTTCTCGTCCGGGGGGAACGAGGTCTCGTTGTTGTTATTAGCCATCAGTCCGGACCAAGGGTTCGTAAATGCGGCGTTGTTGTTTTTGGGGAAGCTTGGTCGCGAAGCCAAAGCTTTCATAATAGTCTGGCGTGGGATGCACTCGGTCGACAGCGCTTTTTGGGGACGTCCAGATATCGACTTTTGGCGAAACCGCCGCAAGGCAGAGGAGGGCAGTGACCAGCCGCCAGCCTCTTGGCTCGAATCGTTCCTTTGCGTTGGAAGCACGGCACTGCCGGTAGCTGGCGGGACGGGGTCGTATGGATAAACCTCGGAGTGTGTCTGCGAGGGCTCTATATGAGAAGCATACTCACGGAGCAGCGCCGCGCTGACAGTGGACGTGGATGTGGACGTGGACGGGGGAGGTGGGGCTGTGGCCGTTGGTGCCGAAGAAGGGTGAGACGGGGAGCGCACCGAGGCGGCAGGTAGCGTCGAGGGTATGTCAGATCGGAGAGAATCACTGCCGGGCGACGCCATATGGCACGTAGATTGGCCGTCGGCAGGATTTGAGGGTTTGAAGGTGTCAATAGATACGCGAGATTTGGGTGTAACGGGGATTGCGGGCCAGCAGTGAAGCCAAGTTGGGACACCCGCTGTCTGTGGGTCACCCTGGACCGGCGGTTTCTGCTTCTGCTGCTTTGATTCCTCTTGGATTCCACCGTCTTCCACCGTAAGTTCTTGGATTGGCCGACGGGAATGCGCCCGGATGAACCGGAGATGCCCCGATCGCCGAGTGGGGGCTGCAGATGCGATGCTACAATGAAAGAATTCTCAAGGAAACTCGTGAGTCGCAAATCTCGTCCTCTGATAGAATTCTGAAGAAGGGATAAACCGCGAGATCAGAGTCCGACAACGGAAGCGAAACTGCAGGACGATTTTCCACTTGAGCTTACGATCCAGACAAAATTGGAAGAGGTAAGGTTTTGGAATTCGTGGAGTCGGATAAATCCAGTGACAGCCAGATAGAGAAACACTTAGGGCATGACATTTACACCGACACTGTGGACAATAATATAGTTCTACGGGATACTCTTTGGATAATGGAAGGTGCCTTGGTCTAGATTGGAGTTCTATTCTTTTTTTCAATGTGTTTTGTGTTGCACAGCTTTCACCGGTATTTGACTAGGGCTTCAAGCTCATCTTCATCGGCTTGATCTTATTCCCTACAGACTGATGCAATAAAGCTGATCTGTGGGCAGCTTCGTCCGAGTCGACGTGTCAACTCTTCCCTGCAAAGTCGCAAGGCTGTGCGACTATGCCCACCGCCGACCCAGAGACGGCAGGGCTCGGATTAGGATTCAAGGGCGAAAGTAGGCAGGAACGAAGGTTACACGGCATACTATCCCGGCTGACACCAATAACGTACCTAAGCTCACATGTGGTGACGGTCAGCTGATAGGGCCTCGACCGGATGTGCATCGCAGCCTCTGTGGCTGTTACACTCTCGTATCGCTCGTATTCAAGAAGCATGACAAGGGCCGTCGCGGAGATAAGGTTTTCCATAGGTAGCCGAGCGTCGTTGGCCTCGGCTTATTGTCGTGTCTCCGGCAGTCATCAATTCGTGCTCTCCGTACAGTAGATGAATTCCTCGCTCAGTTGGAGTCAATTTTCCAAGCGTAGTCAACGCGAAGGCGGTCCTCCACAGTTTCGCGAACGAAGCCGTCCAGACGAGCACCGTCTGCGTCCTCGCCCATTGCAACATCTCCGTCAGTTCCAGAGACTGTCGCTCCGCGGCAGATAACGGATGCACGCTCTCGAACTGGTTCCCAGGTGTCAAAGTCAAACCGACCCTCGCTTTCGTTGAGCAGGAGGTGGCCCTTGGAGGAGAAGGCCAGGACGTGCAGAGAGGAAGCCGCTTTCGCGTCGGCTGTCGAGGGATCGGAAATGATGTCGCCAGACTTGGTCACACCCAGAAGGGTGGCAGAGAAGGTCATGGACAGAGGCACGGCGGCTGAAAGGAGAGCGAGCAGAGAGGTGTGCAAGAGGGCGGGGAGAATCGTGAGATACTGTGCCTGTTAGCCGAAATTGCTTCTCAAAAGTAAGCCCATTGGAGACTTACGGAGTCACCTCGTTCCACACTCTGGCCCCCAACGATAGCGAGCGTGATCACCACACCTCGGCGAGGAAATCCCCTTTCGCGTCCCAAGACAACCTCACTCAACACACTTCGCAAAATGCCCTCCACATATCGCTCACCGACACCGCCAGTCGTATTTCCAGGCTTGACGAAGACTTCCACGGTCGCTTCTTCGGGCTTGAGGGCATCCCGGCGGCCTGGCAGCTCAATGGGCGCATTGACGGAGCCCAGCAAATCGTAGCCGGTCGTCGGGCACTTGTAGGATGCTGAGCCGTCGGCACGTTTCAAAATCGAGAGCGACGCTGTGGGACCGACCATTTTGCAGATATGGTGAAAGGGAGGAGATGATCGGGAGGACGTTGGGTGTCAGGTTGAGCTTTAAGTGTTAAACGTGAATAACGACACTGCGATTTTTTATGCGGCATGCGAGCTGCCCTCTGATTGGCTGCAGCCAACACCGTATAAGCCGAGCTGGCTGAGCTTTTAGATTCACTTTTGTGTCTTTTCAGGCTGTAAGATATATTGTTTATAACAATATTTAGACTATATTAATAGAACTGAAAAAGCATCAAGAGTTCTCTCTAATCTTTGTGGCTGTTTCCAATTTGTCCGGAGCGTGTAACTAGCTATGTATTCTTAGCAGATCTAACTGTCTGTCACAACTATTTGACATAGAATAGTGATCTCAATCTGCCAACAAGATTATCTTTGGGAATAATGTGCTTTGTGGCATTTGTAATGGTTGTACTTGGCACTTTGATCACGAAATGGGATCTATTTCCAGAATAACCTACCGAACATCTTAGCGGGAGCTTCATCCGTAACATTCTATTGACTGAACTGTGCCCAGAGATTATAAACTTATCGCCATGGCCCTGTCCTTTGGAATCGATGATTACATTGAGGGGGGCATTATCACGGCTGTCATTCTTTTGAACATCATCGTCGGGTAAGTCATTGTACAACAGGCTTTGTTGACATTGGGACTGACTTTCAATATCCTAGATTCATTCAAGACTATCGAGCCGAGATGACCATTCTATCCCTGCACCGCCTATATGCCCCTGTCTGCAAAGTCATCGGTGACGGCCGAGTGACTTCTGTCAAGGCCGAGTCATTGGTCATTGGAGATATAGTTCGGTTAGCGGTCCGTGATATCGTACCTGTGGATCTACGACTGTTCGATGGCATGAATGCATCCATAGACGGAGCCCTTTTAACAGGAAAATCCCTCCCAGTTCTCAAAACGCCTCATACAAGCCCCGCATCCCCAGATATTCCCATCGGCGACCGCACCAATATGGCATATTCGGGGTGTAGCACGACTCAAGGCCGAGCTACAGGAATCGTTATTGCAATAGGGATGGAGACAAAGGTAGGGAAAATTGCGCAGTTGCTTCAGGAACAAGACAGCACCGGCAATCGGAGTCCTCTTGCTCGCTTTCTTCGACGAGTCAGATCTTCAATTGCGAATATTCTGGGTTTGGTTGGCGCCCCGTTACAAGTCAAGCTGAGCAAGTTCGCACTTCTGCTCTTTGCACTGGCCATTCTGTTAGCTATCATTGTCTTCGCGGTCAATCCCTGGGTTGTTCAGGGTGAAGTCCTCATCTATGGGATTTGTGTCGCAGTGGCTGTCATTCCGGAATTCTTGATCGCAGTACTCACCATCACTATTGCAGTCGGCACCAAGGCGATGGCCAGCGGCAATGTCATTGTTTGGAAACTCCAATACCTTGAGGCTGTGGGTGGAGTGACTAATATCTGCTTTGATAAAACTGGTACCTTGACCCAAGGAAAGATGATTGCTCGCTCTGCATGGATCCCTGGCGCTGGCACTTTGACCATCCACCAGACAACTGACCCGTATGATCCTACTAGCGGACTTAGTCAGTTGAACAAGCTCGACTGGGATTCAAATTACCCAAGAGAGAAAACCCCTGCATTAAACACCTTTCTTTCTGCTCTAGCACTTTGCAACCTTTCAGTTGTGCGCGTTGAGAATGGAAGTTGGGCTGCCCTTGGCGAGTCTACTGAAATTGCCCTCCATGTCTTAGCAATGCGGTTTGACTTTGGCAAGCAGCAAGTGATCGAAACACGCGAAATCGAGCTTTACACCGAATATCCTTTCGACTCGGCTATCAAGATGTCTGTCGTTTACAGAAATACCGCCGAGAATGTCAATGAGACATACACCAAAGGGGCACCCGAAGCTGTCATTCCATGTTTGTCACTCAGCAAAGGCGAAGCACAAAACATTCAAGAGACGGCGGATAGAATGGCCGGTAAAGGGCTTCGCGTTCTGTGTATTGCCTACAAGAATACCCCGATGGACCAGGAGGACCCGATTTCCCCACGCAGCGCCGCCGATTCGAATCTTCTGTTCGGAGGTTTTGTTGGACTCTACGACCCTCCACGCGTTGAAACAGCAGCCGCTGTTCGCAAGTGCCAGATGGCCGGAATCACAGTGCACATACTCACAGGAGATCACATCAAGACGGCCATGGCGATTGCATCGGAGGTCGGCATTCTCGATTGTGTCACCGCCATAGCGAAACCAGGGGAATTGGTCATGGCCGCGGATGGATTTGACAAGTTGACTGATGATGAAATTGATTCAATTGAGAATCTACCTCTTGTTATTGCTCGATGTAGCCCTGCAACAAAGGTCCGCATGGTGTAAGCAATGCATCGTCGCCAGGCATTTTGCGTCATGACCGGTGATGGTATCAATGATTCTCCAGCTCCCAAGAGAGCTGACGTTGGTATAGCGATGGGCAAGAATGGCAGTGATGTTGCTAAAGAAGCCGCTGATATGGCTCTTACGGATGATAACTTCTCGTCCATCGTCACGGCCATCGAGGAGAGAAGAAGGCTTTTCGATAATATCCAAAACGTATACACGTGCGTCTGTCAACAGTCAAGAGAGCTTGCTAACAATCATAGTTTCTCATGCATCTTCTCATTTCCAACATTGCCCAAGTGATTATTCTTCTGATCGCTCTTGCCTTCAAGGATACTGGAGGGGACTCGGTCTTTCCGCTATCTCCACTTGAGATTCTCTGGGCCAACCTAGTTACATCCTTATTTCTAGCCGTTGGCCTAGGCCCCGAAGAGTCTCAACCTAACATCATGTATCGACCGCCCCACGACCTGCGCGTCGGAGTCTTCACGCGCGAGTTAATCGTCGATAAAATGATTTACGGTACATTTATAGGCTCGCTCTGTCTGGTAGCATCTGTGTGTGTTATCTACGCCGCTGGCGCTGGAATCTCAGATCTAGGCTATGGATGCAACCAGGGCTACAACCTCTTGTTCAATTGCCCACAGATCGTACATACGGGGCCCAAATGATAAACCTTGATTACGCCCTGCCGCTTGTAGGTCGAGTAGTCTCTATAGTCGGATCAAGAGGCTAAGTGGTACTGGATGGAATTATCGCTTTGATTCTGGCAGCCAAATGCGTGGAAGTGTCGGCGATACATTTCCGCGTCCGAGTAGCTACATTTCGACGTGAAAAACTCATTAGAAAGTCAAGCGCATCCTATGATGATGCATTGTCTATAAGAAAATCAACGGGCTATGAACTACCCTACCGCAAGAAGGGCTTCAGCAGTCCAGACAGCATCTGTGTCATCGACTGGTAAAGCTCCTGTCTCTTGTTCTCGAACGCATCAAAAGCTTCCTTGGCCGAGCCAACCGGAATCTGATCGTCGCCCTGGCACAACTTGGTCCACAATTCATCAGTGAAATCCTTCAAAGGCATACCAATGAGGTGACCATCCTTCAGATCAGGCTGGTGCTTGGTATCGTGCAATTCGGTCTGCACGGCGGGCGGGTAGATCTCCAGAACCTTCACATTGCCGGGACCGTCAGTCAATTGCGTGCGCAAAGCGAGAATGAAATGATGCAGGGCAGCCTTCGATGCACCATAGTTCGGGCAGCGCATCATCGGAACCAGGGCCAGTTGAGTAGTGGTAAATGCGATAGCAGCCTGGGACTGGAGTTGCTGAAGATGAGGGATGAATGCTTTGGCGAGATGGACAGGAGAAGTGTAGTTGGTGACCAATTCCTGGTCAAAAATGTCCAGATTGACCGTCTCAGGCTTGGAAAAGTCGAAAGGTCGCTGGATGCCGGAGTTGACGAAGACGCAGTCCAAATTGGGGGTTTCGGAGATCACTTCAGAGGCAAACTGGGGGATCTATGTAGTGCAGTTGGGATTAGCGCTGGAATTGTTCATCGCCAGTGGAAACCTACCTTGTCGAGTTGCGTCATATCAAAAACCTTTGACTTGACCTTTTCACTTCCATGCTTTTGGACAAATGCATCGAGTTTATCCTTTCTGCGCCCGGAGATGATCACACTTGTGCCATTCTCCACGAGCCTCGTAGCCAGGGCCTCTCCGATGCCGGAGGTGGCGCCGATTATGAGCACTTGCTTGTAGTCGAAGGGCATTTTGGCAGGTATAGTGAATATCCAAATATGTACAATGGTTAGTTAACTACCTAGTTAACTACTGGAGGATCCTCAAAAATGCTGCTTAGAAATTCAACGCATAGGCCTTCCATTTATATCCATAAGGGACCCGCAGTCTGCAGCGAGTCGAAGCTATGTCATTGATAGCATATCTTGCTCTGCGGAGACTAAACCATATTGGCCCAAAGTGGAACAATTTCGTGGACTGTGAGTGGCTCGCACGTTGAAATCGCAAAGAATGCCGAGGTCCCCGTCACCAGCGGAAGTTAAATCGGATATGCAACTCCCGAACTGCAGAATTTTTGGAGCAGACCCTGTTCAATATTTTGCACACTCGATATTAACTAGTGTCCTCCAACTAGTTAGGTACTCCTAGATATTGATTAAGCCGATTATCAACCATTATCTCGCACTTCGGACGGTCTAGCCTCAGGGATTCGGAAATTTTTGTTGGTCGGTGCAGACCACATCATCGATGCTGAATACCCATGATTGAGATCAATTGTTGGATTAGAGTACACTTCGGAGCCCCCCAATAATGGGAAATTTGAGTAAAGACACAACTATCGAACTACAACCTTAGAGGCGTGAAGGTTGGTACTGCTTTACGAATATAATGAAGCCAACATTGGCACAGATATTTTCAAACATTGAATCGCATTTGCTCGAGATGTCTATGAACGGCCTTTCTCTAAGGAGTCTCGTCCACGTTGTAGACGAGCTTCTCACCGCTGACGTTGTCGGCCTTCAGAAGCTCCAGTCCCTCAAGCACACCCTGCAGACCGTTCTTGCCAACCTTGGGACGGTGCACTTTGACCTTGCCCTGCTCCAGAAGTGGCTGAGCAATAGAGATGAACTTCGTGGCGTGGTGAAAGTCTTCCGGCTTAGCAGGGAAGGACATGTCACCGAACTGGAAGGCCTCACCCACAACGGTGTAAGCCAGAGTAGAACGACAGTTGACGTTGGCACGCTCGAGCTTGACCATCAAAAGTGCACTGTACTCGCCCCCCTCAGTAGAGATAGCGTTGTCACAGAACTCAATGCTTGATTCGAGCGAGATGCAGTCGAGCACAAGCTTCAGGTTGTTGTCGGTTTGCTTGCGGATCTCGGTGGCAGACCTTGGGTCCTTGTAGTCGAAGACAGAATCTGCGCCCAGGCTGCGGACAAGGTCGAAGTTGCGCGGGGAGCAGGTGGTTATGACCTTGTAGCCTGACAGCTTGGCAAACTGAATGGCCAAAGTGCCGGTAGCAGTGGAGCCGCCGTATATGAGAATAGGAGTCGCATCCTTGATGGGCTCGGTGGGAAGTGCGAGCTTCAAGCTCTGATAGAGACCTTGTCCGACAGTGTTGATACCGACACCGAGGGTGGCGGCGTCCTGAAAGCTCATGTGATCAGGAATCTTCATCTGGACGTCACCCTTCACGACGATGTACTCGGCGAAAGTGCCGTCCTCAGGCTGGACTGCATTGCCGCCATGGGCGAAACCACAGATGCGGTCGCCCTTCTTCCAGGGCTTCTTGACGTCCTTGCCAACGGCTTCGACGATGCCGGCGTAATCACATCCAATAAGCACGCCGGGAGGAGCCAGGAACTCAATGTGCTTCCAGTCGGTGGGGTTCAATCCCACACTGACCGTCTTGACGAGGACGTAGTCATCCCGTAGGGTGGGAACGGGACGGTCCGTAACCAGACCTGCAGTCTTGGGCTCAGTGACGACGATGGCTTTTTGGGTAGGCATGATGGTTGAGATGGGGATTGGATATGAGAGAAAGTCTGACCAGAAGTAACAGGCTCTATTTAAGTAACTAGTCCACCGTGGAAGGATTATAAATCCGCGCCTATAAGAACGATGAAGATTTCGGTCGATCAGGATTTGCAATATTGAAGGACTCATAATTAGATCGGTGACCTCATCCTTTGATCCTTTATGTCCCACATTAGGCCGATTGTGTAGATCTACCGAGACCGAGAATAGGGTATATCCATAGAATTTTGCTTTTCACAAGTTCGCTGATTCATTTTACTCCCGAGGTCCAAATATACAGACGAACCTGTGACATTAGTCCGAAGAATTGGCTGAAGTACACGGGCAGCCAACATGTAAGACCCCTTAACATTATTGAATGTATCAAAGCTACCCCCAGTGATACCTAGTTAACTAACTATGCCTATGTACCCCTCTTTGTCGGCTTGAAAATGAGCAAGTCCACTTGTCTCATTTTGAGCTGTTGCCCAGCTTCCCCGCAGGTTTGATTTGTCAGAATTTATAAATTTCTAACTAATCTTGAGGTTCTCTCTGCTGAAGTAGATATAACTAAGTGATAATTATCTCTAGAACATAAACTGTGTGTAGGAACTTCAGGTATATTACCCTAGATATCCCTCTGACAAGGTAGGCACAATGTAAAGGCTCCGTTGGGGCCGAGGTTCCTTGGATTCTGTCATTCAAAGCAGGAAACAATACACTAAGCCCACGTCCTATAAATAGTAGCAGTGTAGGAAACCGATGCAGCCACTTGAATATAGCCTCTAGGGCGTCATACAGTGGATGGAGTACTTGGCTGCAATGTTCAAGCCCCGCGCACCTCTATTGGCAACCCCACCTTTCTTCAAATTGCTGGTCGAAGAGGGCGGGTTTCTTTCGGCCAGTGTCAGATACATAGGTATAGTACAGGTATAGTTAGAAGGCTCGAACAGATCAAAGACACTGAATGACCAACCACTGTTTCATCTTCATCCCTGTCCGCATAGCGGGGTCCGTTCGTAAACGCGCTTATTTCCATCAGCAAATGTCGCCCACATCCAAGATAAAACCTTTCTACGCCATAACTCTCTGAATCCTGTCCCAACCATGCGAATCCTCTGTCTCCATGGAAAAGGTACTAGTGCCGCCATTTTCCGATCGCAGACCTGTGAGCCACATAGCCCCTTGAGCAACACACGGCCCCGTGCTGATCTTACCCCAACAGCGTCGTTCCGCGCGCAGCTGGCCGACGAAAACATTGAGTTCGATTTTGTAGACGGCCCACACGTGTCAACTCCCGCTGCGGGCGTGGACCTGTTCTATGACCCTCCCTACTACTCTTGGTACGAAGGCGATGGCATCGAGCCAATCCGCGAGGCCAACAACTGGGTGAATGACTATGTTGCCAAGAACGGCCCCTACGACGTAGCCGTGATGTTTTCGCAGGGCTGCGTTCTTGGGTCTAGCGCACTCCTTCTTCACCAGGAAGAAACCCCAGACCTCCCACCCCCGTTCAAAGCTGCTATCTTTATATGTGGCGGCGCCTCGCTCAGTGTCCTCGAGGAGATGGGATTCCATGTTCCGGCTGAAGCGCGCGAGCGTGACATTGCATCAAGAACTGCGTTGGCACTGCAAGCGGGCTCCTCATCCGTCATGAGAAAAGGCGCGGACCGCTGGACTGGGCTCGGCGCTCAGAGTGGAGGCCTCTTGGAAGAGGAGTTGCGAAACGAGATCAAGTGTCCCTACCACATTTCTATTCCCACCGTGCATATATATGGCTCTAAGGATCCGCGTTATGCTGCAGGTGTGCATTTATCCGGGGTCTGTGACGCCGAGAAACGGCGCGTCTACGACCACGGCGGTGGACATGAGATTCCTCGGACAACAGCTGTGAGCAGGTCCATCGCTGAATTGGTGCAGTGGGCCCTGCAAGAGTCGGGAACGTCATGAGGGAATCATTGATGATACGGTTTTCTTTGATTTGACATTCAACATATAGACGAGTCGGAAAACGAGCTCATGGAAAGATGGAATTATAGAAGTAGTGACTGGAGACGGTACTTTGTTGGAAATTGTGGAAATACAGCCCATTTGATTCTCCAAGGGTTATGACTGGAGCCCATTGTAAACTGCAATTAGCAAGATAACCACGAGAAGGAACGTTGATGGCCCGGAAGAGGCCCTCGTCATCAGCCGTCGTCAGCCGCCGTTGCGCCGGATGGTTTAGAGCAGATGCATTCTGTGGACTTGGTTTTGCTTCGCATGGAGATTTCAGTGTCCTTCTAGGCCATTACAAGTACCAAGTACGGAGCGCGGCTGATAAACTACGGTATTTGAAAACCCCTGGCTTGGTGCAGTGACCTGTAATCTGTATTAGAGCCTCACAGAGGCCATATATTGAAATATACAGTCCTACATCAGTGTAACAACCACGTACACCAGCGCACCACAGCCTATTCTATGAACAATCACCACGAAAAAGCCTCTTCGTACAAATCAACCGTCTTCTCCCCTTGCACATCTCGCACCGCTTCGCGAACAGTATCACCCAGACCACCAGGGCCGCACACACTGACTGCCATTGCACCGACCTGCGCAGCCTTTTCGCTCTCCAATAATGACTTGAAGCACGGCTTTCCATGGACAACACTCACGGGGACATTGGCCGGAGCGCATTCTGTCCATGGGATGTCGGGCTGGGGGATGTATTCTTCCATATTATCTTTGTGGCCTGTTACGTGGATGCAGATGGAAAGCATTAGACCCGGGAATTGGATGTATGTGTTGCCGTTGGGATTGATGGTGCTGCTCAGGGCGTCGTGGCTCAAGACATCTAGCATCCATGTATGAATCCATGCCAGATGATCTGTAATCAGAATTAGCACTGCGTGGGAATGGTCGAGAGGAATGTATACCTAAGCTTCGAATCATCCAAACCAGATGCACTTTGCGAGTTACACACTCTTTGGAAGAGAAGCTCGAGACTACCTCGTGCAAATATGACATCGGATGCGTGATACCGATGCCTCCTGCCACTAACAACAAAGTACCATACGATGTCAGTGAGTGAATACCGCCGAATGGCCCCTCGGCCAGTGCCATAGCCTTGATTCGCCCCTCGGGGGAATCCTCAGCCTTCTGGAGAAGCTTCTTGGTAAATCCGTCTTGGCCTTTAATCAGTACCGACATGGTTGTCGTCTGCGAGCCTTCGAGAAGAGCAGCGAAAGAGTCGCTGGAGCTGCGCTTCTCACTCAAATTCAGTGAATCCTCGCGCATAGTTTTCCACGCAACTGTAAAGGGATGTGATGTCCACAGTCCCAGACATGGCATGTACAGGTACATGTACTGGCCAGGACGGAAGTTCCAGGCTCGGGACACATCCACGTCAACGCGAGCCACGGATCCCGGCAGAACTTCCACAGTAGCTGTCGTACGTCGCTTGCCGCAGTTTCTCCAAATGAGAATCCCAACGCGGCCGGCTCGATCGAGACCCCACAGAATCAAAGTCCCGAGGAGTACTCGCTGTTGCAACAGGTTCTTCAGGTGGTACCAGAGAGCAACGAATGACATGATGGCCAGGGCAATATGCAGATGAAGAAAAAGTTCGTAGAAGGAGTGTCGAACCGGCGACAACGATTGAAAGAAAATGAAAACGAATCCGAGAAGTGCCTATAGAGAGGATTGTCAGTAGGGTTGTAGGATTACGGGCTGATGCTGAGCAACATACAACAAGACCGTAAATATAAAAGGGCATCTGCCAAATCGCATAGCGGACATAATCTGTGCCGTCTGCCATAAGGTTAGCAATTGGCTACTCCGCACACCTAATACTGAACGTACTCAAATAGGCTTGATTTGCCAGAACGGCACTCATGTGAACGACGGCATTGACTGCAATAACGCGTCCTACCCAGCGATGCATGAAATTGAAAGTATCAAAAGAGAGTCCAAGCAGAGGCACCAAGGGATTGTTTCGTCCAGCACTAAGCACCAGACCCGGCGTGTTCATAACAGCCAAATGGCCGGCAGCGTACTTGAGCTGGAACAGCTTCTTGGAGTAGTCCTCCCACCAATCAACAGTCACGAGGACGAAGATCAGGTTCAAAGAAAGGTAGATCAGCAAAAGAATCACCTCCAGCCGCAAGGGGATCGATCCCATGTGGAGTCTCATGAGCCGGAACTCGCGACTGTGACGAGTTCTAAAAAGCGGTGCATAGAGTATATGCTTCTTGAGACTCGCATTGATATGATTTGTCCGAGAGAGCCCTCTCTGATCGTTTGTCTGTAGGGCTAATCTTGACCGACGACGGTGTCTAATTCGGATGACGGTTCTCCAGGCAAACAAAACGGCGACGAGTCCCCCGACAGCGAACAGAGGAACCGCTATCTCTGGGTTCATGGGCGGCTCCCCCGGGCCATTTGCTTGAAGCTGGACACCCATATCCCATGCGTAGAGTAACAACCGGGGACCGAATCCAGTAATCGGGAGAAAAGAGGTATAGGGATGCCGCCGTCAGCCGCCCAACGTGGGTGTCCTGACTCCTCGAAGGCTCGCACTGGAGAAGAAGCGCAAGTCTAAGAGACAAGAAAAGTAAAGATAAATACAAAGGCAAGCCCAAGTCCATAACGTTGTATTTGATTTGGGATCTTCCGTCTATGGATGCCGTCATCGACCCCTGGGCCCTGGAAAACGGGGAATATCTTTCCTCGCTCAATGCTAAAAACATCGTCATAATTCTAGTGCAAGAGAATCCCACGAAAATGTGAGTGTAACGAGCCGAATCGAGTGATGTAGATCGAGGCTTTCCTCAACAAGGTTAAGCTTATCCGAGAACGGGTGTATAATGGCTCGAACTCTAAATTCTAGATCTTCGAATCGCCGGGACCTGTCAAGGTCTGACTTGCGTTGCGTAACCGTGGCCTCCATTGTGGCATTTGCAGATTCAAGGGATGAAGGTCTAGATGCCGATCTCTTGATTGTTCTCGTTGTCCGAGAACGGAATGTTGTCTTTGCATCTGGCATTCCAGAGAATCCAGGCCTTGGCCAAAAGCGGCGTGGACGGCGTGAGTTTGGAGATTCATCGGTTGACTTGACTTATGGAGCTCATTGATGGTGATTAGTTTTCACGAATTGTCATCTCATTGCAATGATTTCCTCCATGGTTCTGGTTCTCATGTCTTGCGTCATCATCCCAACGTGGATTCAAGAGAGATTGTGGGAAAGCCCGGGATGCAAATGCAACGTTGTGAACAATGGTCAAGTTCGAGTGGAGCTAACGTCGCATATGACGCCAGAGATCTCCAATTGTACACTGAATAAGGGTCGTAAAATCTAAGATCTCGGATCTTGCGTACTTGTCCCATCTCTGCGACGTCGGGATCAGCTTTTCAGGAGAAAGTAAAAGATCGAACAAAGCCACTGAGCTCATAGCCGATGTAATGCACTCCGTTAAAGGTTGTCTCCTCTCGCAGACCCCACAGCTCACCAAATGCGCTAGCAGGACCTACCCCCAGGGTAATGACCGCATCGTAAGAGTATTCGAAGGGAGCTTTAGCCATCTCGCAATCAGCCATTTGAAGAGTTGGACAGTAAGAGGCAATGCTGCATGAGAAAGCATCCACCATCTATCCGAGATGGTGGAGGTCCTGACTGAGAGAACGAAGACCGGACCGTATGTGAAGAAAAATGATGGCCAGAAGGCGAGACCGACCACTTGGCTGCGCGGTATATCATACTTTCTCGCCAGGTGGATGCGGTCTCCTGACCATAATCTGTTGGGCATCGTCTATTGGCGTGTATTGAGCGGGAAAGCACTGGACTGGACAGACCCGAGGATACATATATGCTCGATCCACGAAGTAGACCCGGCCCTTGAACACCTCTGGATTGAGTGCTCCGATACTAAACGGATATGAGAGATGGACTCAACGGTCTGCGAGTGTAACAACACTGGTAGGACTCGTACGAGGGCGCCAGGATCGACTGATAAAAGGATGGCCCTAACACGCCACGGGAGAATGCGGACGCAAAGGCTTGAGCATATCAGAACCAGCACCTAAGGCATCAATGCATGCCTGCACACTGAGGCACCAATTTATCTAAGACTGCATACATCTTTCTAGTTCTAGTCCTGTCACTCTCTATCTCTCTCTTCCCTTCCCCAGCTCAGTCACTTCGTCTTACTACTACAATGAACACCTTACGCCTCTGATTCTGGCTACGTAACTCAGCTCGTGACACAGGGCGCCACATCAGGGGATCCAACCCACGCAGACCAATTCTCAAGGAGAGATATTTCGGGGTAGGATGGGGAACCAGGGCCTGTAGCTAGGGTATTACACCCCTGGCACTCCTCCCTCACCCCTCATTTAGTCAGGTCCTCACACATTTTGAATATGCGGTCATTCGTCTCTTCTCGTCGCTAGGCATGAGCCACACACATTCAAGCTCTCTCCAGCATGCACCCAGCGCGCATCCGGCGCAGATATTGCCTGCCTACCCGGGCTCCTATTTCCGCTCGTCGGCAGTACGGAATTGTACCAGGCCTCCTTTGGAAGACGGTCGAAGATCGTGTTTCTATCAAAAAAACCCAATAAAAACAATTTCCGCCATAACCTCTTGGGACAAGACTCGCAAAGCTATTATTTGATTAACATTTGCATTCTGTCTATCGGTCAAACTTAAGGATAACTTAAGGATAACCGAGTCGCAAATAATAAGAGTCCGGGACTAGACACTGTAACAAATATGTTCTACACGGAAGAACGCCCCATGCCCGTATTCCTTGTCTTTTGCTTAGTCCGACATCAACCACAGACCGTGACCCCCAAAATAAACCGAAAACGCCGTCATCACAGGTACCTTGACACGAATTTGTATTCGACCTCAAGCCGACACTTCCTGCACCCTCTCAGGAACCTTGGGGATGAACTGAATGTCTTCCTCGAGGCTGAGACTGCCGTAGCCAGTGTCGTTGCTCGCAGATCGCTCCCGCCGCAGAGGGTTTGAAATTTGCGAGTCGATGAGGTCTTGGTCGGCATCGCTCTGGAGAGATTGGTCGGATGCGCCCCGACGACGTCGGGTTCGTCGCTTCCTTGAGGGCATAGGTTCGGGGGTCTTGTGGAGGTATTCATCTAGGCTAACACCTGCATTTTCACAAAGCGTGGTGCATGATTTGACGATGACTTCGACCAGGTTGCAAGAGAACCCGTAGAATGCTGGGTTGTAGGCATTGCGGGCCCAGTAGATGAGCTCAGCGGCCACGCGACCAATGTTCGGGATGTCTCGGGGACAGACTGCCAGCTTACGGGCCGCCCGGGGCTTATCCTCAGCCTCGTCATCAGCGGAAGAAGCAGCGTCGGATACAGAGGTTGACGGAGCCGAGGAGTCGGACGAGACAATGTAATCAACGTCCGAAGCGAGAAGATGCAGTAGATGGTAGACCGCAGAGAATCCAAGCAGACTGAGCTCCACCGGGTCGATTGGAAGCTGATTGAACCAATCGATTGCTTTGTGAATGGTGAAAGACGCGGGCAA
Source organism: Penicillium decumbens (assembly GCA_027569385.1). Lineage (NCBI taxonomy): Eukaryota > Fungi > Ascomycota > Eurotiomycetes > Eurotiales > Aspergillaceae > Penicillium > Penicillium decumbens. The sequence goes on from JAPDEZ010000023.1 coordinate 26,544, forward strand.
AGAGGTCTCGCCGGTAGACCGCGAGGTCACAACCGCAGCGATCATGGCGCAGCGCACCGCGATGGAAATCTCGTCCCGTACCGATACGGGAAGCGAAGAATCCAGAAAGTTGGCGGCTTGGTTCCGCTCGCCCTTTCTCTTGTCCTTCGGAAGAGCAGCAAGAACAGCGCCAACGTTCTGAATCCGATCGTGCTCAAAGAAAACTGCCTTCATCACGAGTGCACGAGTGTAGGCTGCCGAAAGTCGCGGGGCAACGTCAAGGGCCATGCGGATCTTCTCCTTGAAGCCGTCGCGGCTGGCCTTCGAAATTGGACTGCCTTCACTAGCCTCAAGGTACTTCAAAAGCGCGTTCTGGAGAAGGTGGCTAGACCACCAGGCAGCGAGAGCATCGACTGAACACTGAATGGCGGGGTCCTCTTCCACGACATCGAGTAGCACTTCATCATCACCAGTACCCTCCTGAGTGGGTCGGTTCCATGTCAGATTCACAGCACGTTGGATGATAGAGTCAGTCATAACGTCCTCGCAGTCGAGGTTAACGAGAGAAGCGAGGTGACTAGGAAGCTGGTCAGGATGTCCTTCGGGGATAGCATCATTAATCTCTCGCGCAACACCCCACTGGTAGTTGGCCAGAGCACGAGCGATATCGTTGGAAACGTGGAACGTCCAGGAGCCAGGCTCGCCGACACGCCACAGGAGAATGCGGACATGCAAAGCCTTGAGCATCATCCTCATGGGGCTTGCCGGGAGAGTACCCGCGGCGAATATTGTAAGCACAAGACGGCTCTTGCTGATCTCGGCATCACCACCAGTGAGCTGCGCGTCAATGGCTATATCCCAAGTCTTGACGCGACCCCTTTCGTCTTCCTCAGTGATCCCAGTCGCCCAAGAATAGAGTTTCCATCCCATGAAACAGCGCAGAACATACTCGAAGCATCGCGAGGTCACCACATACCACTCCCGGAAGAACCTGTGGCGCGGAACACCGGCCCGTTGCATGCTGGTGAGCCAAGCCTGTCGGCGGAAGTCGCTCGAAGTAGGCGCTGCGGTCTTGCCTTCAGACACGGACTTTGCAGGCACGCGCTGGGTCACGGGCTGAGCGTTGAACAAATAGACAAAGACGATGAACGCGCTGCCAACCACCAGAGTGGCGAGCAGGAGGAAGTGGGAAATGGCCCGCGCGTGCCACGAGTACCAAAAGTCCCTCAGATAGTACTCATAGCGGGCAATAGTGGGTGATTGTAAGCGGCCGAGCAGGTTCAGAGGGACAGCAAAGAGACCCTTCTCTTCGGTCTCGGACTTATCAGAGCCCATACCCTCCAAGACCATAAGCCCGGCGAGTGCTCCCAACATGTACTTGTTGGGCAGCTTGGAATGTCGACGAGAACCCCCTTCTTGTCCGTAATGACCAGGACCAGGGCGGGGAGTAGATTTGATGTATGATTCGGCGAAGACTCCCGTCTGCGCAGCCTCTGCACGCATGCGCTTCCATGCATCAGGGACCTTGATCAGGCCCTCGGGAGGATTTGTGGAGGTAGGCGAGCTTTCAGTAATCTCCTCGGGGTTGGAGAATACGCTCGGGGATGTAGGGTCACAATTACTAGAAGCCGTGTAGTTGCTGGGCGATGAAATGGAGGCGGCGGATGTCACAGCCTGGTCCGCTGCCTTGTCGACCTGGCGGAGGCGGTTCTTCAGGTCGGTATTTTCATCTTCTAGGCGCTTGTTTCGAATCTCCAGGTGCTTGATGTACTCGGTGGCCTTCGACAAAATGGAAGCCTTATTCAGCTTGCTGGCAGGGGTAGCCTCGTCATCGTCGTCTTCATTTGAGTCACCGTTGAGGTTCTTCGTCCGCAGGCTCGGTACACTGTCGCGTAGCTCGGCGATCTTCTCGTTTAAATTTGCTCTGTATCGCTTTTCAATGACGTTGTGGGCACGCTTCTTGGCGGGCATTTTCTTTCCCGGTTGGACAGGGCCAGTGGCAATAGTGTCGCCGTCGTCACTGCTTGTCTTTCGCTTTCGAGACGTCCCGACACTGGAGATTGGAGAGATGAGGCCTTGAAACTGTGAGTCTTGGGAGCCCTTGGTGTTTCGAATCCCTCCGGCCTGCTCGGACGGAATGTCCATCAACCCAAGAGGAAGCTGCGGCGAGAAGTCTTGCTGGTGAACCTGGCTGGGCGAGCTCAAGGTCGTGTTCGGGGAGACAAAGGGAAGGGACCGGTCCATTTGCGGTTTCTGGTCGCCCTCCGTGAATATGGGTTCATCCCATCGCATCCACTGCGTCCAATCCTGATTGGCATTGTCTGTGGCTGGCTGGGCATACACCCCTCGAGAGCCCTCTCCTCCGGACTGATGGCGGGAAGAGAATAGCTGAAAATCATTGTCCATGCAGGGAGCAGTCATGGTGACTGGGAATCCAAGGCTTGGACCCGAAGCCGGCGGTAGCGTTCAATTTGGATCAGAATATTCACCAGCCAGTGGAGTTAACACTAGGCCATCATATGTTAGTTTTGAACATAAATAGTCACAAAAATTGCTAAGCTGCCAGGATCTGAATATGTGGCACGCCATAGCTATGCCAACATCGGCTAGTGGCGGTAACCTTAACTATAAGGGGTAAGACTGTACTTACTGGATCCTGATGCTATACAATGTCAATGCGACTGGGAACGTTAAGGAGTGCTGGCGGGGCGTGAAGGAAGAGATGCAAAGACTAAAGAGGGGGAAGATGTCAGAAGTCCGAGTCGCAGGCGGTGCAGGCCATAGGGAAAGCCGCGTCTTCTAAAAGATACCCACCCAGTCGGTCGTAGCGTGGGCCCTTGGGGACGGGGGGATGGGTGGATTCTCAAATCAATTGGTCTTCGCTGCAAAGGCGATCATCTCCGGTTGGTACTGTAAAATGGTGGTGGATCAAGTTTCGTGCCACTCGAAGCGGTACTTGACTGTGAAATTGATCTCGCAGGAGTTGGTAACCGGAATCGTTCGAATGATGCCGACCGTTGGCTGTGACATTTTTAGTCGTCGTATGATCGCGGCTCGCCGCACTTCCGGCAAGGCTTCCGTGGTATGGTACCAGTAATTGGCATCTAATTGACATTCTCAAGATGGGCGACCACTGTATTGGCTGTTATATTACTGTAATCTAAATCCATTATAATTGGTCCTTTCCTCAACCATCCCCTGGTGACTCAGCGCGCATGTGATCCAGGATTTCGCAGTTTCAAAATCACTTCTCATCGGAAGAAAGGTATTTTGAAAGAAAAAAAGAATGATTCACGCTTTTATCAAGCTTTAGGGCCTCTAAATGAGCAGTTATCCTTCCCGCAGACCTTCATCGATCATCCTGAGCGGGCCTTGGCTTCTCCACCGGTGACACGGCGAGGAAAAAAGGGCGCGAGGAAAGATCTTATCTGATCGCAGTGCGTCCCCACCCACCATGCACCGGTAGCTTCGGTACTCCAACTATGGCGATAAAGACGAATAAGAATGGCCGAGCAGACTCTGTGGATCATCCCTCCGGTGTCGGCGGAGCTAAAATGGAGAGCGAAACCTCCTCCCTTGCAAGGAGACTACTTTAAAGGCGCCTTAAAAGCGGGCCTGCGAGCCCTGTAGCCTGAACGCTGCGTCATCAGGCTCCAATCGGCCAACTTTCGGGAAGAGAAGCATTGACTAGTCAGGAAAAAACCCATATTCAATCACGGCTCCTATGTTGCTAGTTTCACCTAGATGGCGGCCTCGATACCCGCCACCGTTCCCATCAGATCCTTCACCGTCTTCTTGACCCCATCTGCAGCTTCTTCGTACGGTGTGCGCGGTTTGAGTTTCTCCAGAGCATTTTCAATCCCCGCTACTGGCGCGGAGTACAGCGCCACCGCATATTTAGTCGATGCAATTCCACCCTTGCAAGGTGTTTCAGCCGACGCCGACGAACGCTGCAGCTCCATTGCCTCGACCATCTTGCCCGCGGTGAAAAGCTCATAGACCTTGGAGACGGTCTTGGGGAACACGTTTGCAAATGCGGAGATACATCCCGCCGACCCGACTGTCAGTCCCGCAATGAGGAAGTCCGACTGTCCACCAAAGATGGCAAACTCGATCGGGCTGAAAGTGGCTGCCAGGCGCGTGATCTTACCTACAGAGCCGCATGTCAATTTCACGCCGACGATATTGGAAATTCCATCGGGGCTTGCGGCCGCAGACTCGCGCACGATATCTGTGATGGTCTCGGAGTCGATATCAACGCCGTTACAGACACCAGGGAAGTTATAAATCAACACCGGAAGAGGGCTCTTGCGCGCCACATCGGCGAAAAAGCGCTTGACGACATTCATGGTGGTCGCCTTGCCGAAATAGGCCGGCGGGAGGACCAACAGGTAGTTCGCGCCCGCTGCAGCGGCGTCATGAGCTAATTCGAGGGTCTGCTTGGTCGAGTGCGTGCCGACGCCGGCCATCAGCGGGTAGTCGGGGCCAACGGCTTCACGCGCAGTAGCGATCAATTGAGCTCGCTCTTCTCGCGTTAATAAGAATGCCTCGGAGTTGGTGCCCATGATCACCAACCCGGCTAGCCCGGTCCGCGACAGATACGCATAGTATTTCTTCTGTGACTCGAGATCGAGTGTGTCGGTGGCTTGGTCGAAGAAGGTGACTGCCGGGGCCCAGACACCGGCTTTAGGGATGCGCGGTTGCGGGGAAAACTGGACTCCATGCGATCCCATCTTGATGTGGGTAGTCGGCGCAACTTGTATGTATTATGCGTCGCTAGGGATTCCAAGGACTCAGTTTTTCAGGAAAATGAGCATTCCATACTCATTATCAGCAGTTACACTTGGCTTTATTCTTCTTAGCATCTTGGGGTTTATGCGGGGAACCTGGAAAAGAATCCGTCTCGGACAGACGCCGACTAGCCACTGCTCGGCCATCGTTGCGATGGTCCCGTGCCGGCCGGGCAAGCTGGAATTCGGAAGAGAGCCGAATGCTCAACCTTGGAATTAGATTCCATGCTTTCGCGCTCTCCTACGTGCAATGAACAACGGTTTCGAACTGTCTTGATGGAGTGAGATTGATGCAGTAGCTACGAAATATCAGTGTCTACCAAAATACGTGCAAGCACTCAATGAGAATATCCCCGAAAATCCAATTAGCCGTTTCCAAACCAACACCATGATATTATGGAGTTTAATGCTTCATGAGTGCGTTAGTCTCACGGGTATCTAGGTATCGCAGCAACGGAAGGTGCACTTACTGTGATGTCTTCCCATTTCTCCCATCCACGTCCACGGACCTGAGCAAGCTCTTCCATGGTGTACTGCTTTCCAGTCGTGAAGTAGCCCGCGTTGATCTTCGCATCGATTTCGACACGCGAATCGCTGGGGATCATGTCCTCGGGAATGGGAATACGCTCGAGGATCTTGATGCCTGATTCCACAATGGCGTCGTGCTTCATATTCGACATGGAAAGCATACGGTCAATCTTCTTTATACCAAGCCAATGGAGGATGTCCGGCATCAGGGCTTGGAATCGCATCTGCGAAGTCCATGTGTTAGAGCACTGCAGTAACCAAGAAAAAGAACGAGCTTCATACATCCCGCACGCCTGCAATATTCTCCGTTCGCGTGAAGTATTTGTCGGCGGTGTCGCCTCCACGTTTGCGGGCATTGTATACCAGATACTTGATTACCTCTCCCAGGGCGCGGCCTTCCTTGCGAAAATAGATGACCACTCCGCTGCCGCCATTCTGCGCCTCGCGGATCGCTTCCTGGACACCGAAGGCCAGGTACGGACGACATGTACAGATGTCTGACTGGAAGACATCACTGCCATTGCATTCGTCGTGGATGCGCAATGCCAGCTTGACATTCTCGTCAGATACTCGTTCAGGCGGGCCGAAAATGTACACCGTGAGCCCACCGATCGGAGGAAGAAAGACCTTCAGGTCTGTCCGGGTGATTAGTTCGGGATAGCTGCCACCGGTGTGCTCGAACAAAGCTCGACGCAGAGTGCCTTCGTCTACGCCGAACCGCTCGGCCACACCGGGCAAATACCACACCGGTTCCACTGCAACCTTTGTGACGCGTACTTCGCCGGAGGAGTCAACAATGACAGAGCCGTCCACATCGAGCTTTCCCTCCTTTACTGCCTCGCCAATTTCTGCAAGCTTCATGTTAGCCCTGGTGATGGCCATAGTGGGCCGGATATCCCAGCCGGCTTCCAGTTCTTCTCTATACTGGTTGACGATATCATGTCCGTATGGGTCCATCGACACGACCTTCGTTTTGTCGCCCCAGGCCGGCTGTTGAGCAAACTTGAAAGTCGGCTCACTGTTGCGCAAATCGGGTCGAAAGTCAGCATCGAGTTCTCCCGCGGCAATGGCCAACGCGTTATAGATGCTGTAGCTGCCGCCATGGGCACCGATTGCATTGCGGCGCTTCACGAGGTTCCCACTCCGCGACACCACAATCGGACCACGCGATTTGGCGTCCGGGGCACCCCATTCAAGAGGCACGGGCTCAACACCACTTTGGCCGGGATACGTTGTCAGCTACTGGCAGTCAGCATTCTCCCATCTTTCGATGGAATTCCCGGCCTACAATGATGTGTCTATAAGACTTGGGAGACGTGGGCGACGCGGGCGAAGTTTGCTCTGGCATATTGGAGGTATTCTCTGAGACTAACATTTCTGCAGAGGAGTTGCGAAAGGACAGAAAGGGGGTTTGAGTCGGGTCTGAGAAAAGGCGACTGATGCAGGAGACCCATGTGACCTTCCCCCGCACGTTATCGCTTATCTGCGCTCGTTGTATGGCCAAAATATACTTAGTATACTTAGTACCTTGGGAGTCTAGAATTTGTCTACGGAGTATCAATGACATGTTCATCGTATAGTACATAGACCCAGAATGATCCACTTTCCTACTCGTCTAGGTATACGGAGTACTACCCGCCCCGATCGTCCCCACTTGGCCTCGGAGATATCGAAAATCCTCCATATTAGGAGATAATACAAACAGCGACACTAGATCCTAAAAACAAAGGTATTGCACCAGTCTCAAGTTCCAAGAGAGTCATGTTATCTCATCATCGCTCACACTCACGCTCTTTGGCTGACCGTCTGGCTCTTCGGGAGGTTGGAGATGGAGATGGAGATGGAGCTGTGCCTGGGTGTGCGGATATACTCGCCGAGGCAGGTATGTGTCCGAGCCGCCCCAGAGGCGTATACCTAGTACCGCATTTCTTAAGCCCTAAGCACTTCAATAAGACCAGTCCCTTCTTGAAAGCATTGAAAATATTCATAATACTACAAGTCCCGAGTCGGGATCGCTTATTCTGCGAAAGTTGGTCGGCTGTCAATTATCTCTATACCAAGACGGCTTCATTTAGCTCAGCATCCAAGATGAATTATCCCAGCCGCCTCAGAGGGGTATACCCCATTTCCCAACGAATGCCTTAGACACTCCAATAAGACCATTTCTATAATAAAAGCAGTGAAAATATTGATAATACCGCGAACCCCGAGTCGACACCTGCGCTTTTGACAGACTTGTCTTACCCTCGCTATCCTAGATACACAGAGCATTGAGTCTGGGCACGAAATAGGCGCAAACAGACTGAACCTCCACATATAACTAATTTCATGCTCTATGAGGAGCCCTGGATATTATTGGTAGGTATCAGGATGATTCCTATCATGTGTTACTAGGGCTTCGCGTATTTGCGCCGCCAATTGGTTCAAGCGTGGAGAATACGAACAGGCCGAGACAGTGGGAGGCTCTAGCTTCACTTACAGTTGGACCCTAGACCTCTGTCTGGATATTTACTACTGCCCATTTTATTGCAGGAATGCATGGCGGGTATATTCCCCCTTCTAACCTTGCGTATCGCGATGTTCAGGCGCAGCCCAGCATTTCAAATCAAGAAAGCTCTTGTTATGGCATGCACCCACAAGCCTGGCCAAGCACTGGCAAGTAAGCAGAATAGTCCTAAGACAAGACGGGGAGAGAAGCTCAAATTCGTAAATTGGTATCTATTATTTCTGCAGCCATCCTCCCAGGTCATAAAGTTTCAGGATGAGGTTTCATAACTCATCAGACATTAGAACAAGGTGATCCAGTCAGCTAACTGTCTCAAGGCATGGATTGACATGCAAGTCTCACGACGCAACGAAGTTGGCCTGCGCACGCGAGTTTTTGAGTGTCCGTTTGATCAGGTCCTCGACCTCATCCCAGTCGTTGGTGTCGATGCGCTCAATGCTGCAGTTGAAGTGTTGTTGAATCTTCCGCAGCATCTCCCATTCGTCACGGTTGGAGACGAAAGAAATGGCCACACCGATGCGACCGAAACGACCGGTACGACCGATACGGTGAAGGTAAGTTTGGTAGTCGGGTTCCCGGGAGCGCGAGCCGCCAGCATATGCCTCTGGGATGTCCTGGTTAAAAGTATCAGCTTGGATCTATGGCAGCTATGAGGTGAGCATACGTAGTTGACGACCAGGGATACGGTAGAGACGTCAATTCCACGAGCCAGAACGTTGGTGGTGATGAGGACCTTGGCTTCACCGGTGCGGAATGCATCGATCACGGCATCACGCTGAGAGCCTTCGATACCACCGGTCAATGAAGCCACGGTGTGGCCTTCGGCAATCATGCGCTTCTCGATTTCAGCGGCAGAAGCACGGGTCTAGGAGATTGTTAACAGAGGCGTAGGTAAGGAGTGAGCTGAACGAGCCTACCCTGACGAAGATAATGGATGATCCGACAGTGAGCAGACCGTAGAGCTGCACGAGGTTGGAGTACTTCTCCTCGTCACTGCTGCAGTCCATGTACAGCTGCTTGATGCCATCCACGGTCAACTCCTCGTGCTGGAGGGTGATCTCATTCGCATCGGGTGCGAATTTCTCGGCGTAGCGGTGGACATGGGCGGGGAAGGTAGCCGAAAAGAGGACGACCTGGATGGTGCGCGGAAGCATTCTGAAGCACATGTAAGTAAAGGCCGAAGGACATCGAGACTGTGTGGTGCACTCACCCCTTGACACGGATACACTGGTCCCCGAGACCCTGCTGGTCAAGCATGTTGTCGGCCTCATCAAGGACCAGCACCTTAAGCTGGGTAGGGTTCATGATGCGCTTCTTGATCATATCCTGTACAGTACCGGGAGTGCCAACCACGACCGAGCACTCCATTCTGGCGGGACGAGTAGCAGTGTCCGCAGGAACAGCGGTGCCGATGACGAGGCCGTCAAGGAATTGACCCATGACCTGCACAACGCCGACAATTTGACGCGCCAGCTCACGGGTAGGGGCTAGAATCAGGGCCTGGGGGGTTGTCTGAGCAAGATCGGTACTGAGGTCGATCCGGCTCAGAATATTGAGGACGAAGGCAGCAGTCTTGCCAGTACCCGACTGCGACTGGCCAACAAGGTTCTTCGGGGGGTTGCGCATCAGCAGAGGCAGGGCACGCTCCTGGACCTTGGATGGCTTGCGGAAGCCCATGTCCGAGAGACCCTTGAGGATGCGGTCATCCCTGCATTGCCAAAGTGTAAGTAAAGAGCTTCCGTTACAGTATCTGGCCTGCAATACTCACAGACCCAAGTCTTCGAAAGACTTCACTGAGTAGAGGGGGTTGTTGGGATCCGCCTGCAGGTCACTCAGCTTGACCTCAACACTGTAATCCGGTTCCTGGAGCTCGGAGTCCACGGCAGCATCTTGAGAAACTTCTGCTAATCCAAAGCCCATCGCTCATTAGCTGTTTGTAATAACCAGACGAGGTATTTGACGCGTCGTAGCGAATTTGGGGGAGGAGGTCGGTGGGGTGTAGTGAGTGAGGTTGTGCTTTCGTACCGGTGGATTGCGCAGCATCGGCGGGGGTGGAAATTCGGTCAGCCAGAGAGCCTCCGGTCTGAGGAGTTTGGGTTGGTTCGCTCGCCATTGTCGCAGACGATCTTTTTTAGAAAAGAGAGAGATGGTGATGGCAAATAGAGGGGAGTTGCAGGAGTACGTGGGGCAGAAAAAGTGACTCGGAGATGGAAAAGCAGCCCACACCGGATCGTTCCCAAGATTCACAGAGGCACGTGCCAGTGAAGAGGAAGACCCTAGGATTGAGCACAAATATGAAAGCTTGGAAAAAGCAGAAGCTATTTGAGAACATTACGAACTGCAAAAACAAGTGACGCACGGTGGTGGAGGGACGCTAGTCCTGGATAAGGAATTACAATACGGTCACAATACTATTTCTAATGTGGGATAATACACCAAAGTAGGGGTATGTTTGTGATGTATTGTCACAGACGCCGGGGACTCTCCCCGCCTTCGGGCGTTGCGATTGCCCTTCTGTCTTATTTGGGTTCTCGATTGAACGAGCCCCAAAATTCCTCGGTACTTCTTCTACGACGTCGTCGCCAAGTGGCCCACTTAAGCAAGGGCGACACTATTGGGCTCCAACCCCCTACAGAGCTCCTTTGCTCTGCTCATGTGCGGTCAGACGTCAATCGCAACTCGGCCATGGCGGCAGCAGACGTGGCTCCCCAGTTTGGAGCGGAGCTAAAGGTATGGACTTTGACCATTGAGCCTTGGGTTTGTGATGTATATATCCAACTGATTCCATTGTATAGGACAACTTCAAACCCGTCAATACCTGGGTATGTTGCCGACACTGTTCCCCGCAAAAGGAATCGTCATATAATCTCCAATCAGGGCGGAGCTAATGCAACCACGTTGCACAGGTATCAAATGGCATATCGTGGCTTGACGAAATCCAACAATTCTACCGCGAACGCAGCGTCATCGAAAAGGAATATGCATCCAAATTGACGGCCCTCTGCAAGAAATACCACGACCGCAAATCGAAGAAGATTAGCCCGCTGAGCGTCGGCGATACCCCCGCCCTGACCCCGGGATCGCTCGAAAGCGCTTCTTTGACAACGTGGACCGCCCAATTGAGCACTGTGGAAGCCCACGCTGCCGAGCGAGAGAAGTACGCGACAGATTTGGTTGCCCAGGTGGCAGAACCGCTGAAGCAAGCCGCTACTCAGTACGAGGATATTCGCAAGTGTCATGTCGACTACCATACAAAGTTGGAGAAGGAGCGCGATGCATCGTACGGTGACCTCAAGAAAGCAAAGGGCAAATACGACGGAGCTTGTCAAGAGGTTGAATCGCGACGAAAGAAGATGGAGTCATCGTTTGATCATGGCAAAGCCAAGGCCCAGTCAGCATATCAACAGCAGATTCTGGAGATGAACAACTACAAGGCAAGTTTCATGACGTGCGAGTGGTTAGTTCTATTTGTTAACGTGTATCGCAGAACCTTTACCTCCTCAGTATCAATGTCACCAATAGACTAAAGGAAAAGTTCTTCCATGAATATGTGCCCGAGGTTCTGAATGTAGGTTCTTAATAATGTGTCTCCTTGCTGCTGCGTCAGCGCTAATATGGCATTTCAAGGGCTTGCAAAATCTCAACGAAACTCGAGTAACAAGACTAAACGCTCTGTGGTCTTTGGCTGGCCAATTGGAAAAGTCCTGTCTCACTAACAGCGTGAACCACACAACCAACCTCCTCAATGAAATTCCTCGCAATGATCCTCGGCTGGACTCGATGATGTTCCTCCAACATAACGTCACACGATCTCAGGAACCCGCGAACGTGGGCTTCGAGCCGAGCCCTATATGGCATGACGATGCAACGATCATCACCGATGAAGCCGCCAAAGTCTTCCTACGCAATTTGCTTGGAAAGAGCAAAGCGCAAGTGCGTGAGCTACGAGTAGAGGCAGACAAGAAGAAACGTGAGCTCGACAGCAGCAAAAAGGTCCGGGAGGAAATTCAGCAGGGCAAGGATAACCGCAATGAGGTCGAGATTGTGCGATCGATATTCCTCATTCAGGAGGGCTTACATGAAGTTGAGCGGAAATGGTTGGCAGCCGAGGTGGAAACGTCCACCATTGTAGCCGTTGCAGGGGACCTGTCCATGGGAGCCCAGAACCATAATTTTCGATCTCAAACCTTCAAGATTCCAACCAATTGTGATCTCTGTGGAGAGCGGATATGGGGCCTGTCTGCCAAGGGCTTCGACTGTCGGGATTGCGGGTACACTTGTCACAGCAAGTGTCAGATGAAAGTGCCCGCAGAATGTCCAGGAGAACAATCGAAGGAGGACAAGAAGAGACTCAAGGCCGAGCGCCAGGAACAGGCAGGTGTGATGCCTCCAGTCGATCTTGAGTCCTCTGTAGCTTCGACAACTGCTCCGTCGCTCACCCGACAAAACACCATGAACTCCCTCAGTTCAGGGTATGCGGCTAGTGCAGCCCGATCGGTCTCCAACATTGGTACGCAAGCTATGCCCGAAAGCCCTGCAGAAGGAGCACCAGCACTTCCCACCGAGACCAAGCCAACTGCACCGAGGAAAGCCCGAGTCTTGGCCCCGCCTCCAACTGCGTATATCAGCGGACCGGCGGCCACTGAACCCAAGTCGAAGGAACCAAGAGGCAAGATGCTCTATGCCTACCAGGCTACCGGGTCCGACGAGGTGACTGTGCAAGATGGCGATGATGTCAAGATCCTCGAACCCGATGGTAAGTTGTTGGCCCACCAAAGCATTGCTTCGTCTAACCTAAATAACAGATGGATCCGGTTGGCTGCGTGTCCGTGCCGGCTCTAGCGAGGGCCTAGTTCCAGCCTCCTATGTCGAGGCCGCACCCACACCATCGCCTGTTCCCTCAACTAGCCCCGGTCTTACTGATCGACCGGGCTCCGTTTATTCCAACTCTTCAGCCTCTCTAGCGGGTAGTGTCGCACCGAAGCGCGTTGGACCGGCCGTAGCGCCACGCCGAGGCGCCAAGAAACTACAATACGTCGAAGCCCTGTACGACTACGAGGCACGCAGTGATGTAGAATGGACGATGGCAGAAGGCGATCGATTCGTTCTGATCACTCGCGACAGCGGTGATGGCTGGGCTGATGTGGAGCGGGGTGGAGTCACTAAAAGCGTTCCGGCGAACTACATCCAGGACGTGTAGACCGGAAACGTGGTGTATATAGTCAATCGGCGGTACAGTTGTAGCTTGGGTGGAGGCGATGCTATTTGAGCTGGTCCTTCTGCTTATTTGTGGCGTTTTTACGGCTCTCCCAGCATGATTTGCATCAGCAAGGAGCGTTTGGGGGCTGTCTGTTGTGCAGGTAGATCTTGATGTAGCGAGTGGATTCAAATCATACGAAATCTAAATAAGCTCTCTCCTGGCATTCAATAATAAAAGTTGAAGAATACACTCTGACAAAACCCGAAGAACTAAAGGCCTGAATATGGAACGAGAGTGACTTGCGTTGAGTATACTATTTCCGTTGTCATGCTCTGGCTGCCCCGATCTCCGCAAGTACATGTTATCCTTTCACGCTCTGTTACTTCTCCATCCAAGTTTGGTTTTGATGGAGGAAGACCCATTGAATCAGCTAGACCGACATGACTTGGTTAGGTTAGACATCAAGGAATATCAGTATAGTGCGCTGCTGACGCCCTAACGCCAAGGAACTGAGGCAGACATTGTCATCCCATTTCTATAGTTGGTACCGCTAAATTTGTCTAAGCAGCGAGGTGGTAGTTAATCTGTACAGAGATGATTTTTGGTGCTTCGTTCGCTGCAGTGGTCCTTATTTCCGTTCAATGAGAAAGGGTCACCCCTCTCCAAACCAACCATAAGTAGGACTATAAATAGGAAGTATAGCGAATCTTGGATAGTGGATAATAAAAACGAACTAGGGTAAATCACTACTTGGTTTGAAGCTATCTTAATTCAGTTCCTATCACATCGCAAATAAGAAACTCCCCATTCGCTCATTCGCCCAAACTTCAAACCTACTTGGACTTTTCTCCTTAGTTATCAAATTTGAAACACAAAGCAACTTCTCCCAATTCTTTGCTAATTATGGGACATTTCGGTCTCATGAACAGGATGAACAGGGGAGGGGATGCGTGACGCCGATCGCCCGGCGCGTAACTTGAGACTCAACACACATTTGATTTGTAGCCGCCGAGCTCCATCACATCTCATCCCTAAAACTTCCTCGGATCGGTTCTGCCCTGCTTTTTTGCTGGCTTTATGCACCGTTTCAGCACACGCTGAGCTATTTTTATCTTCCTCGGTTTAACAGCCCGCCGGCGATTCCTGAGGTATGGCGCTCCTAGGGGGAGCGCCTTGAGGCCGCTAATTACCTTGGAAATGCGACCTAATTGTTGCTGAATTTAGAAGTGTTCGATCACTTTGCATGGACTTAAGCCTAATGAGGCATCTGAAGAATACCACCGAAACCGATGCAAATTATAGCAACACCTTAACGCGCGACTGTCCGCTGAAACGACACTATACTCTTCCAGACCCTCGAATGCAGTTTCAACAGGCCCCTGTCGCGCGACCCTCGCGACCCTCAGGCACAATGGTCGGCAGTTTCGTGTTTCGTCGCGTGGGCATTCCTTAGAATCGGAGACAGGGAAGCCAAAAAAAGAATTGGAGCCTCCGGCGTCACCATGGACTTCTCTATGTTTCATCTTATCCAGATCCACCTGGTGTTCGTCAGATCTTTTTATATGTATCACTGCTTGGCTTGTTTGAGCCTGTCCAAGTCCATTTAATATCCAACAGTCTCCTTTCAGATCATGTTCAAACAGTGTTGAATCGATCTGATCTTGACCTTTCGTTGATCGTTGACTATACCTTACGTTCGCTTTATCTGTGTTTGGGTCAAACTTCTATCGACCTCCTGTCGTCCCATCATGGCTTTGGAATACACTGGTTACCGGCCAACCACCCCGCCGGAAATCCCCGTTGAGGAGTACATCCAATCAACATACAGTGTCAACGCGTCCAGTTCATCTATCTACTCTGGTGCTTCTTCGCCGTGGTCGACAATGACTGGCAATACGAGCCCAAGCACGTCGCCAACTCGGCACCATCATGGTCCGGCTCTTCTGCCTAAGATCCGTCCTCAAGATGTCGTGATTGAGCCTGTCTCTGCTGGCGGGCCACTACGTGATCGACGAGTCTTGTCCAACACCCGGAACCCACCCGGCTTTGTGCCTTATCCAAGCCGGTCACCCGTTCAGCGAATTGCCATTGATGCTACGGACCACCTAGCCCTAGCTTCTCCCATCTCTCCGATTATTACTACCGGACATGGTAGCTTCTCTGTCTTGTCGTCTCCGGTGACTGTCACCCCAAAGAACAAGCGCAAGGCTTCTGGAGGACACTCTCGCTCGGTTTCAACCTCCGGCATTGACGAGGCTACTTTAAATCGTTATGGATATCCCACCTATCGACAGCTTCCAGAGTATGTTACGGCTCAGACCCAACCGACCACGCCAGCAACACCAGTGACGCCTGTAACTCCCACTATCGTGGTCTACCCATCGTATCCCCAAAGACCGACGGTGGAAGTGCCTCGAATTGGCCCTGTGCGTCCTCACAATCCATTGACAGTTCCTACGCCACAGTACACCTATCCTCAGGCACATGGAGCCCAGCCATCACCAGTGCCCCTCCTCAGCCCGAAGCAAGACTTGAACTCACCATCCACTAACCTCCTCTCGTATCTAAGCTCGCCAACTCAAGCGATCAACCTTGTCCGCAACGTGAGTGTTGTTCCCACTCGTGGCATGCACGACTATTTCTGGTGGGATATTCGCAATCTTCGCAGCTGGGACTCTTTCTCTCTCGGTACATTCGACTCCATCCGTGGACTCACTCAGCTTCTAAAGACGGAGATTACTGGAAATCTCGCTCCCCCAGTTACAGTGAGCCCTCAACGCTTGGCACCGGAGTCAGAGCCCGCCCTGGTTGGTCTTATTCGAGACCTTTATGCACCCCGGATCAATGCCGCACTTGCTGTTTCCCAGGGCCCCGAGCACCTCCAGCTCTACGCCGCACCAGACATGCGTTACACTGGCCACAAAAATCACGGCCACCCGCACTTCTTGGCCAACTATGCCACCGACTCCGAGCAAACAGCCTCAGGTCAGCCACGCGGCCGGTTGGTGGGGATTGTAAAGAGCTTCGACCGATGGAACACCGGCATGCGCAACGAGGCGCCGCACCGACGCGTCGAGTACCTAAACGGATTAGCACACTTGCAACGCTGCATGCGCGAACACTCCTGCCGATACGGCTTCATCATCACAGAAATCGAGCTCATCTGCGTCCGCGCCGGCTGCGACGAGGGCGACGATGTTCCCTACTTTGGATATTTGGAAGTCGCAGCCCCAATCCCTCTCAAAGCCGCCTCTACCCACTCACGAAATGCACGCGAGGCACCGCCCCTGGCAACCCCTATCAGTGCGAGATCTTTCTCCTCGTCTTCCCATGGATCGTCCTCCTACTCTAGCCAGGATTCCCCGGTCCCCGAGCCGGAGGCGACGGAGGACGGTCTCTCAGGCCCTATGACAGCCAGCTTAGCACTGTATTTCTTGCTCATGCTGTCCAAGTCCGTCCCGCTTCCTTTTCAGCCATCTGCGCACCTCAATGTCGGTGGACCTGGTGCTCTCACGCGGCAGCGCGTCCTGCCCGAGGCGAAGGATAAATGGATTCCAGAACCGCAGATCGGTGAGCGCCGCGATGCTAAGCGCGTTCGTGGGTGGGTCTGGCCTCAAGATGCTTGGCATCGTCGTGAAGGTGGTGGTGTTTCTCGGTCAAGGAATGTAGATGGCAAGAAGAAGTAAATAAGTGTTGGTTTGGAGTCGGGTGTTGGGAATGTGGTTTCTATATTTTCTTTCTTTCTTCGTTTTTCGGGAGTCATAGAGTGGTTTTGTCTTTTTATCGGCGGTTTCAGCTTTTTGATCTGACTTGTGCCTGGCTTGGGAGTTTGTGTTTTGCTATTCCCCTGGTTGTTTTTGATAGTAATTTTAATTTTCATTCAACCTGATCTATTCTTCTTCTTCGGTGTCACCTTCATGTACTACTAAGCCCCTTGTACATATCGAGATTGGGGCATTAACTGTGGGTCTGCAGGCAATGCCATGTCTAGGGGAATCTATCCCGCTTCTATCTCTGCTCATCTTTTGGGATTTCTTTTATTCCCAGATGTACTTGACTGATTTTGCCATATTTTCAAAAGTACTCCAAACTCACGGGCTTTATATTTCGTGGTTGTCCTTGTCGAAAAGTAATCATGTCCATCCCCAAGGTCCTCACAACCTGACAGCTTCCAATAGTTTGATCTAATCGGTGCTTTCCGCTATGGGGTACCCACATTGACCTTTACTATCCGCTATAAGAAGAATATAGGGACCTTGGGGAAGAGTACCTCGATGGCCGCGCATGAGGACATTGTAGAAGACGGTCAAAGGCAGCCTGTGTTGCATATAAAAGATAGAACCCCCACTATGTTGATGTAAACTGCCAAAGCGCCTCCAGCCTATACTACATTATTTGAAACTCCCCTCTCCTGACTTCTTTCCTATTATCAGAATGCACCCAAACAATGACATCTACGATGTCATCATAATAGGCGCTGGACCATGCGGCCTCGGGGTCGCCGCTCGTCTCCACGAAGAAACGCCATCGGCACTATTCACAGACGAGGAACATCAACGATACCACTGGATCAAAAAACACACTGGTCGAATGAAATTGGTTCAAGCAGGTCGTGCCAAGCTCAATGGTGCCCGCGCTGAGAAGTGGAACCGAGGCCAGAAATGTGCATGCAACGAGGACCAGAACAAGGGACGACGAGTATCTACACATTCGGCATCCTCGGTACCTTCGCTCTCCTCTGCATCTTCTGTCTCCTCGGATGATTCCATCTCAACTCTTGTGCTGGACGGTTCAGGGGACCAGTGGATGCAGCGATGGAATAATGCGTTCCGCACATTGGAAATCAAACAGTTGAGAAGTCCGATGTTCTTCCACGTGGACCCTGGTGATAGAGATGGTATGTTGGCATACACGCAAGAGGTGGGAAGAGAAGATGATCTGTGGGAGATCTCAGGTTGTGTCGGGAAGGAAATGAGCAAGTATAAAAAGAAGAAGAGACGACAAGGTGGAAAGACGCAGTAAGTGTTTATTCAGTCTTTACACGTTTGAATCATCAATGCTGATACAGAGTCTCTCTGAAGAACTATCGGGGTCGAAATTGACGAACGTGATCGCAAGGACTACTTTTCTCCATCAACCGACCTTTTCGCCGACTACTGCGCATCCATCATCGATCGATACGGTCTGGACGGACCGGGTCTCATCCAGAAGCAAGAAGTTGCAGACATTACATACGGCTACTTGCCCGAGGATGGAGATACGCCTGTATCCAACTCAAAGATCTTTACCATTACCACCACAACTGGTCAAAAGTTCTATAGCCGAGCAACTGTGCTCGCTATCGGAGCTGGCGGAGCAGACGTGGCCAAGATCTTTCCGTGGCGACCGGCGAATGAGGAAGAAGGTGCCTCAGCATGTTGCCATAGCATGGAGATCAAGTCATTTCCGAGTCCCAATGTCCGTCGCAAGATCCAACACCGGCAGGTAACCAACGTGGTTGTCGTGGGAGGGGGACTATCATCAGCACAGATCGTGGATATGGCTGTGCGAAAGGGTGTCACCAAAGTATGGTTTATCATGCGCTCTGAAATAAAAGGTATACTCAAGCAATAAGCATATCCCACAACAACGCACCTAACCCTTCTACAGTCAAGCACTTCGACATCAGTCTGCCCTGGATGGGCAAATACAAGAACTGGGAGAAAGCTGCATTCTGGTCTGCAGATACTGACGAGGGTATGTTGTATATTCTATTATCACTCGAGAACGAATCATCTCACATGAATAGAACGTCTTGAAATGATGAAGACTGCCCGTCAGGGAGGCAGTATCACTCCTCGCTACGTAAAAATCATCAAAGACCACACCGCACACAAGCGCGCCTCAATTCACCCACACACCACTATCGTTTCCCATAAATACAATCCTGACACTCAGACGTGGATATTAACCACCGACCCGCCGATCCCAAATCTACCTCCGATCGACTTTATCTACTTCGCAACCGGAGCGCGCGCCGACGTGCGTGAGATGCCGCTCCTGAATAACATCAACGAGCAGTATCCCATCGAGGTCAAACAAGGCCTACCCTGTCTAACTGATGATCTTATGTGGCGCGACGATGTACCTCTATTCATGACGGGACGAATGGCAGGATTGCGACTCGGACCCGGTGCCCCGAATCTCGAAGGGGCCAGACTTGGCGCGGAGCGAATCGCCTGGAGTCTGCAAGAGATTCTGGAAAAGAAAAGGGAGGTTGGGAATCAGTGCGCCGTTGAAGGTTTCTGCGGGTTGGGTAATCGGTATGCTTCGTTGGTTGACGATGAATAGATAGGGCTGTGGATAAACTTTGGTGTCTTAGATAGAGTGTATAAACTATTGTCTCATAGCCATGATTGCTGTTTTCTCCTACTCGATTGAGATAAATCCCCAGTCTAGTGGCACAGCATCAATGCAACAAACCGGTAACTCATTCCTCCCTTCATTCCGCGCTCTCAAAATCGCATCTTGACCACGCTACTGGTGGTCAAATGCCGTCGGAATGTGGATAATCCCTTGTTCGGTGGGATCCTCGTAGGATCTTTCAAAGAGGATATAATCTTATTGAGCCTTGAATCGGGAATATTGCTTCCTCGTACCTAAATCCCGATAGTGTGCTGCGTACCACCATGGATCAAGCGGAGCCCGACACGCCAGTCGAAGCACTCAAAGTGCTTCCGAACAATACAAACAAAAACTGGCTGAAAGATCGCGGACTGCGGAAGCTGAATCTGGGAATCGCATTCATGTTCGCTTCATCCGCCGGGACAGGATATAACGGAAGTCTCATCAATGGGTTGCTCGTGTTACCACAATGTAAGCGAGTCATAGAAAGAAGAGGTTCAGAACCAATGCTAAAGTATTTCCAAAGTCTCCACAATCATAGGAGGTCTCGATCCGAGTATCGTCGGGCTCATGATCGCTGCCACTTCGCTAGGAGCTCTTATATCCTTCACACCGGCGTCATATATGGCGGATAAGTTTGGGCGGAAGTGGTGTGTCGGTATTGGATCTTCAATTGCCATCATCGCGTCTGTTATCCAAGTCGCAACCTCCAATCACTGGGCATTCTTTGCTCTTCGAGTCCTGGCTGGTGCAGGAGTCGGCACAGCTCAGACGGCTGCGCCGCTGTTGGCGACGGAGATTGCGCATCCTCGTCAGAGACAAGTGGCTACAGGATTATACAATGCCTGCTGGTGTGTGGGCTCGATTACATCGGCTGCTTTTACATTCGCCACATTATCCATGTCTAATAGCTGGTCATGGAAAATCCCATGTCTGCTTCAGGCATTTTATCCCGTGGCTCAGCTAGTCGGTCTGCTTATTGTTCCCGAGAGTCCCCGATGGCTCGTATCCAAGAACAGAAAGGATGAAGCGCTGAAGATACTTGCGCGGTATCATGCAAATGGCAACGAAGACGACGCGTTGGTTCAATGTGAGTTTGAAAAGATCTGCAACAGCATAACCGCAGAGACCAGCGAGCCCGCGAAATGGAGCTCGTTCTTCTCGTCCAAGGGAGACCGACATCGTCTGGCGATCTGTGTGATTGTGGGAGTTAGTCAAGAATGGGCTGGTAACGGTATATATACCCAGCTTCTTCTAGCATCATAAAGCAAAAACTAATGAATCGCAGGCATTGTTTCCTTTTATCTCGCGCCGATTCTAGCCTCGGTCGGAATTACTCGTGCATCAGATCAAGCCTCTATCAATATAAGCATGCAGGTCTGGAATTTGGTCTTCTCTTTCGCTGGAGCAGTTGCATCCGAGAGATACGGCCGGCGTATTCTGTGGCTGTTGGGAACGGCGGGAATGTTACTGTTCCTGTCAGTCACGACTCTTGTGGCTGGTCTCTTCGCAGAGTTATATGTCAAAGCTGCGGGATTGGCTGTGGTTCCTATGCTTTTTTTCTTCTTTGCGTGCTACGATGTCGCATATTCGCCCTTGTTTCTTTCATATCCGGCGGAGATCCTACCGTTCCAACTTCGAGCAAAAGGTATAGCTGTTACGCTCTCGGTTGATGCTATTGCATGCTTCTTCAATCAGTACGTCAATCCGGTTGCATTTTCAGCTATTCATTGGAAGTACTACTTTGTGTATGTGGGCTGTTTGAGCTTCTTCTTGGCCTCTGCCTATTTCCTTTTCCCAGAGACGAAAGGCCGGTCGCTGGAGGAGGTTTCACAAATATTTGACCACGGGGATATTCAGGTAGTGGGAAGCAGAGAGGTTAGCAGGAGCAAAGTTGAGAAGAATGGCGAGGAGAACAAGGAATTATAGTGTCTAGTACGTCTAGTATAATAATGAGCGTCAGCTGTGGGATTTCATGTTGTGTGGCTATTGCTGTTTGCTTGTCTATACCCTCAAGTGCTTGAGAAATTATATCAAACTCCCCTCCATGCATCCAATATCAGGCCTTGGATACAAATACATCATTTCTTTCAGCAGTCTTCATCTGAGTAGATTGATAACACTAGTAAGTCTATACTTAGCCGGTGGCCAATCACAGCTGAGAGGAAGGTGCTGATACCACTCCCCGCAATCCGTTGTAACTCCACGCTCTGCAACCTCGTGTTCTCTCGTCTCATAAGTAGAGCTCTGGTTCTCCATGTATCGCGTCAATCGATTCTACAAAATCACCCAGTAACAAGATCAAACTCGAATCAGATCTAAATAAGCACCATGAAAGAACCACAGCTCCCTCCCGCAGACATCCCCGTCATCGCAGTATCCTCAGCCCCCTCTACACCGAAACAGCTCCGCTTCCTCGTTATCGGCGCCGGTTCTCGCGGGAATGCCTACGCGCGCGCCGTGACAAAAGCCACACCTGGTACAATCCACGCCGTGGCCGAGCCACATCTCTTCAAGCGCCGCGAGTTCGGCCGGAACTACATCTGGGGCGATCGATCACCAAAGGAAGGCCAAGAATTCACTGACTGGCGCGAGTGGATACGATGGGAAACCGAGCGACGTATAGATAAACGAGAAGGCAGTGCAGAGATAAGCGCAGACCCCGCAGGAGTCGACGGTGTCTTCATCTGCACACTGGACGAGACACACATCGAAGTGATCAAGGCAATCGCACCACTGAATCTGCATATCCTGTGCGAGAAGCCGCTCGCACTCTCTCTGAACGACTGTCTCACTGTGTACCGAACACTCCAGCCACCAGAGGGCGCAGACAAGCACCCACGAGCCCAATCGAAGATCTTCTCCATTGGTCATGTGCTACGATACAGTCCACACAATATCCTCCTGCGGAAACTCCTCCTCTCCGATCGGGTTATAGGCGACATGGTCTCACTGGAACACACGGAGCCAGTAGGCTGGTGGCATTTCTCGCATAGCTACGTACGCGGGAACTGGCGTCGCGCAACAGCCGCAGGCGACGGATCCCTTCTAACCAAATCATGTCATGACATCGACTTCATCCTGTGGTTACTGTGCTCGCCTCCTTCGCGGGACGGCGTTGTCTCGGGCCAGCCGCATTTTCCACGCAGTATCTCGTCGGCCGGGTCCATGACGCAGTTTAGACGATCGCGCAAACCAGCCGCTGCGCTGGATGCCACGAATTGTCTTTCTTGTCCGGCGGAACGGGACTGTAGCTATAGTGCTTTGCGCATTTATAATGCTCGGCACTTGGCCAAGGGCCATACAGGCTGGCCTGTTGATATTGTCTGTCCGGATATCGAGGATGTGTTCAAGACGCAAGGAAGCAAGGCGGCAGAGTCGCATTTGCTTTCGCGATTGCGGGATGATTATGATGTTGGCAAGGACGCGGATTCGGGTATTGCCTCTCGGCCTTGGTATGGTCGGTGTGTGTATGAAGCGGATAATAATGTCTGCGATGATCAGGTTGTCACGTTTGCATGGGATGATGAGGAAATTGAGCCTTGTCGGCTCGCGAAGACGGCTACGTTCCATATGATTGCGCCGACTGAGAAACAGTGTGAGCGACGCGGAAGGGTGTATGGGACAACGGGGGAGATTGAATACGATAGTCGGACGATCTCGATCTACGATTTTGCTACGGCGAAGACCGAGGTTATCGATGTGCCGCCTCCGCCTCCGGATCAGCAGGAGTCTCATGGTGGTGGTGATTACGGCCTGGCGAGACAGTATGTTAGTGCCGTTGATGCGGTGGTAAATGGGGGCTTGAATGTTGAGATGGCACAGGTGCGGTTCGTTGGGTGTACTTTGGAGGAAGCCGTGCGCAGCCATGCGGTTGTGTTTGCGGCTGAAGAGGCGAGGCGTGATGAGAGGGTGGTGAAGTGGAAAGAATGGTGGGATGAGAAGCTCAAGGCTTCAGCTGCGGCGTGGGCGGCGTGATATTTCTGCATTCGCAACGATTTATGATCTAATGACCTTAATTTTATGATACTGGCTGATGAGGACTGGTCTCTTCACATCGAGTCTAATGCCAATAGGAAGGATAGGAAGGAACATTGATTACTTTGATAAAAGATTCAGAGTTCTATCCAATACGTTATCTTGTGCATTCATCCATCATATCATGACTTCTTCACGCCAGGAAACAATAGCCGTGTTCCCCATCCAGCGGGTCAAACAATAACACTACTGATAGACTTAGGTCTTGACATCGGGCTCCTCGCGGCCGATGTACTCCTTGAACTTGAGCAGCGACAGGGCGAGAGCAATGTTGTCGGCCAGGTACTCCTGGGCATTGAGACCGAACTTGGAGCTGTCGCTCTCGTAGCGCTCGACGTACAGACGGATGGTAGCGCCGCTGCTACCGGTGCCAGACAAACGAACGACAATGCGGCTGCCGTCATCGAACTTGGCATACAGGCCCTGGTTCTTGGACACGCTGCCGTCAAGGTCGGTGTAGGCAAAGTTACCAGCGTCAACAACCTTGCGGCCGGAGACGGTCGAGCGGACGAAGCTGTCGCGGTTGGCGACCAGGTCGGACAGGACGCCGACAACCTTGTTTGCACCGTCGCTGTCTACATTCTCGAAGTCGTAGCGAGTGAAGAAGGTACGGCCGTAGGTCTTCCAGAAGGCGTTCTGGATGGAGGCAATGCTGGGAGTCTCGTTGGGGGTCTGCTTGGCCACACCAGCAATGATGTTCAGCCAGGCCACAATGGCCCACACACCGTCCTTCTCACGGATGTGATTGCTGCCAGTACCAAAGCTCTCCTCACCACAGATCGAGATCTTCTTGTTGTCGAACAGGTTGCAGAAGAACTTCCAGCCGGTGGGCACCTCGTAGCTCTGCAGGCCTTGGGCCTCGGCCACACGGTCAACGGCACCGGAAGTAGGCATCGAGCGGGCCAAGCCGTAGACACCCTGCCTCTGGAACCAGGGGATGAGCTTGGCGTGGTGGGCAATGATGGCCAAGCTGTCACCGGGAGAGACGAAGGTATTGGCGCCGTAGATCATGTTACGGTCACCATCACCGTCACTCGCGGCACCGAAGTGCACGCCCTTCTTGTCGACGGCTTCGACGAGCTCGTGAGCATACACGAGGTTGGGGTCGGGGTGGCCGCCGCCAAAGTCCGGCTTGGGTACGCAGTTCATGGTGCTGCTGGCGGGCAACCCGAGCTCCTTGACGAAGATGTCCACGCCGTAGGGGCCGGTGACACCGTGCATTCCGTCGAAGAGCACCTTGAAATCCTTGTGGGAGCTAAGGAAGCTCTTGATCAGGTCGAAGTCGAAGATCTCCTTCATCATAGTCACGTAGTCAGCGGTCGAGTGGACCACCTCCACCTCGATGGGGCCATAGCTCTTGGTGCCAATGTTGGAGGTGTCGATATCCCCGATATCAACGTAGTTGTAGGAGGTGAGAGACTTTGAGACTTCGTAGATTTTGTTGGTCACGGTCTCGGGGGCAGGGGCACCGTTGCCCAAGTTGTACTTGATGCCGAAGTCGTTATCGGGGCCTGATGATGGCGAGTTAGCGGGTCGCGAAAGTGGGTACAGCTTCGTTTTACATACCACCCGGGTTGTGACTGGCGGTCAGTAGGATACCACCAGTGGCCTTGCGGACACGGATCATGTTGCTAGCAGCGGGGGTGCTAAGAATGCCATTCTGACCGACCAGCAGCTTCTTGACACCATAGGCAGCACTGATCTTAGCGATCTTGGAGATCACCTCGGGGTTGTAGTAGCGGCCATCACCACCAATAACGAGGAAGGCACCCTGGGCACCTTCGGGAATGGAGAGAAGGATGCTGGTAATAAAGGACTCGGAGTAGTTGGGCTGCTGGAAGATCTTGACCTTCTTGCGAAGACCAGAACTGGAGGCAAAAGTTAGCGGGGAATTGGAGCAATGGGTTCATGAAAACATACGTGCCAGGCTTCTGGTCATTAAAGGGCTGGAAGGAGACAGTTTCGACTGACATGGTGGATGAGGTGGATGATGGAAGAGGGAAAAAGAGAGCTTCACCGAGTAAAGGAGGGGGCTGCCGTCATATGTTGATCATCCCATCCATCCCACTTGCCACTTTGACAAGGTCCACTAGCTACATTCCCAATTGGCTGGTTTCACTGTGTATATTTCCATTTAATTATATGTGCCAAGTTACAATATTCTGGAGCTTCGGGCCAGAAATATTGCTAGAAATTTGCCTGAATGTAAGCTACGGAGCTGTTTTGAATTCCCGTGGGGAAATCAAAAACCAAGGACGCGCGGGGCAGTTCCGAGACACCAATTCCCTTGGTATCAAAGGAATAATCGAACCGTAGAATCAACTAGCACATCTTTCCAAGCCGAGCATTGTTTAGAAAGAGCCAAGAATACAGTCTTGAATATCATACAAGAAACTAGGATATCATTCACCTACAGAGTCCTCAGATATAGAAACAAAACCATCACCCAAACAACTTCTCCTTATAATAACGCATCTCAGCAATACTCTCCAGAATATCATCCCTAGCCAAATGCACCTCTTTCTTAGGCGGAACTTCCGCCAACAACTCCTCACTCCCCCACCTCCTCGCCGCCTCTTTAATACTACTCACATCCAGAATACGATAATGCAAGTACTCCATAATCTTAGCATACGGCCCCTTCACCAAGAAAGCCTTGTCAGCATGGACACTATTCCCCGCCAGCAGACCCGTGCCTGCAGGTATGTAATGCTGGATATAGGCAAGAAGCCCCTCGGCAGCAACAATGGGCGTTGTGGTTGAGGCGCGCACGGCGGCGGTGAGGCCCGAGCGGCCGTGGGTGTCGATGCACCAGGGCGACATTGCGTTTAGAGTGGAGTCGTGGACGCGGATGACTGCTTCGAAGCCGTTGGGTTCGAGGAGATTGAGCTGTGCATCTGTGATGAAGCAGCAGATTTGGATGATTTCCTCCTTTTCAGGGTCTAGACCCGTCATCTGGGGGTTGTTAGTTGGTGGTTGGGAGGAACAGTTTGCAGGGGACGCACTTCGCAGTCGATCCAGACGAGGGGATCTGTGGAGCGGGTAAGTGGCATCGTGGTTTTGTAACGGAGGGCGACTGGGAGCTGGAGATTGTTAGTTGTGGTGAATGGCAAGAGCACAGGAGCAGGTGTGGGTGGCAGAATCTCTGACCTGGTGGAGAAAGCAGCCGCGTTTTCCCAGGATGTCCTTGGATGCTGAGATAAACAGCGGTCGGAGCAAGCGGATGCGCGGTAGCATATTCAAGGCTCGAGTGTACATTGATAATGATCAAGACTTTGCATTGGCACTACTTGCCCTGCTAGCTTAGGCCCCTTGCTAGTGATCAAATCTATAGGTTGGATGACTTCTTTCCCCTCGGGAGACAACTGAAGAACAGGTATAAACTTTAAAAACATATAAACCAGTCGGAAACATGTGGAGTACACATATCCACGCATTACAGGCAGGTGGATCTTATAAACAAGTCGCTCATCTGGCGACACAGCTAATGTATTTTCCTTTCCGAATGATTCCTTTAGTTTAGAAATTGTGGACATAACAGCGTCAGAGTCGAGAGAGTGAAGGTAGTCAAGGTAGAGGAGAAAGAGGACGAATGTTGCCGCCCAAAAGTCGAACATCAAACAAGCCGTCGACTCCTCAAAAAGAGGTTCTATGTATCCAAACACCCCTCGCCAGCATCTCATTAATGGGGCGTTCTCCAATTCACAGCTCCTCGTCAATCTTTTCCGATTTAATTGGCGTCTGGTCCAGCTTGTCATCAGAGGACCCGGTGCCGGCGGTCGTGTTCTCATTCATGCCCGTTCCCAGCACTCCGTCAATTCGACCTGAGGACTCTGCGATACGACGCCGTAGGGCGTTCTCATCGGCCGCTGACACACTTGCGCGCTGCTTTTTCAGTGGGCTTCCCAGAAAGCCATCTACTGTGTCGACACTAGGCTGGGGCTTTTCAAGCGTCTCCGTATCCGTAGCCATCTTCGGGGGAGTGATAGAGCGCTCGGCTGGGGGCATGGTTCCAGAGGCCGCGGTACTGCCAAAGTTATCGGTGTTGCTGGAACCTGGCTCGGCAGAGTGTTGTCGTTTGAGCTATGAGATTGTTAGCACTTCTCTATACGGAATGACAAAGTGGAATTGCACGTACCCGAATCTTCCGAACACCTTCTTCCAGCTCTCCTTGGCGCTTGATATCATCGGGGGAGAGGAACTTGTTGTCCTCTCTGTCCTCATCATCATCAGCCTTAAGCAGAATAGGGTTCTCTTTCTCATCATCGTCGCTGTCCATTTCATCGTCCCCTTTGTTGCCTTTGCGGCCAGATTCTTGATCCCGGAAATTCAGGAATCCCACTGCGCCGCCGGGCTTGAGGGGTCCAAGATTGGAAAAGTCTGCCTGCAGTGATTTCCGTTTCGCTGCAGGTGTTTCCTGTGCTTTGGGATCCTTCCAGATGCCCATCTTTTGTAGTTGCCCTATACAACGTGTAAGCGGATGACCAATGGTCTCGGGAAGTGCTGTTACTCACGCTCGCCGCGGTACATAAACGTAAATGTCGCGTAGGGCTTGTCAGTCGGATCGATTCCCGTGACAGTCTGCGTGCTGATGGTCTTTGGATCCAATGTCTTAGGCTTCGCGAAGCTTGTGGTATGATCAATATCGGCATCTCCTGCACCATTGTCACCGCCTGCTTCGTCGTCGTCGTGCGCGTCGAACTGCGGCGAGTATTCTCCCCGCTTTATTTCTCCGGATGCCAGCACTCGGAACAGAGCAACCTTGATCTGGCCCGCGGTCTCGGGGATAGGGTCGTCATCATCAGAGTCCGACGAAAGATCATCATCAGAGACGTTCTCCAGCGGGTCCTTCGCGTCATTCCCATAACGCATGATGTTCTTGGGTCTTGACGAGGCATTTGCTTCCACCTCCATTGAACCCTGGCCTTCCTCCCGGCGCTTTGCGCGACGCTTCTCCATCTTCTGTCGCCGCCGCTCGATCTTGGCTGCGGCATCCTTGCCCTCCAAATCCAATCCATTCAGCCAGCGCTCCAGCCCAACTTCGCGGAATAGGAACTCACGCTCGGCAATGCCGCCGCCCTCGGAGTCAGGCACACTGACCCAACGTGAGTTCACCCAGGTCTCCTCTCCTCTCCGCAGCAATGTAGCCACCTCCTCCTTCTGCCTGCCATCAAAGTATATGTAAGCCGCCACCGTTTCATTCGGGGAATTGGTTAACGCCTGGTATGGCGCGACGGCCCCGGAGTACTGGCCGCGCTCGCCGGTCTGGCCAGGCAAGCCTCCGACGACTTTCGGCTTGGGAGAGGGGCAATCCGGCGTGGGTTTGGGAGTGGAGTAAGGCACATCCTGACCGGGATTGAGGAGTGTGATCGAAATGGCGAAGGTGGATTGTTCGGCCTTGCCCTTCCCGGACTCGGGCACTTTGGGCGGGGGCACCGGGATGAAGCAAGCTATCCGCGAAGCTCGGGACTGGCGCTGGATAGAGTATTCGGAGATGGGGCCATCAGGAGTATGGATGCTCACGGCGAGCCCTTTGAAGCAGGGCATGACGGTGCCTCAAGGGAAGGTTGAGAGGGTCTGTGTTTTGGTCAAGGTATAAGGATAAGGAGAGGGGAGAGGGACAACCCCACACGCTCGAAGAGAAAGTGCACCCCAAGTAGAGATGTTCCAGAAAGGAAGTGAGCCGCAATGAGGGTCTTTCTAGATTATATTTTTCCTTCTGCGTTCCACGAAAAGTGTGAGCTAGCTATAAGCTGAGAGGCGGTCAGGGTACTCCGTAGTGTGTTTTGAACTGGTTCCCCCCCCAGCAACTGGATCGAGACCCCACTGTTCGCGGGCTGGTTTATATAGGAGGCTGGTCGGTCCAGTTCTTGCAGCTCCTGGGGCCAGCAAGAAAGGGATGTTAGACAAATCGAGACGGTGAGTGAGTTTCACAAGATAGAAGTGACAGTGTTCTCCAAGTGAAGTCTATCACAATGATTTTCCCTCAACTCAGATCAGCCCAACCCCACGTGATTCTAGCCTCGTGCGAGAAAAACAACCCTAAGTATCACTTGTCACTTGTCACTTATCACTTGCATAGGACTGCATCGTTTCTTTCCTCCTGACTCTTTTAACCTCCCGAGACCCTAATCCCCTCGGGTTCTCATTCTATTATGTTTTGATCTTGTCACTTCCATCACCCAATGGCCACAACCATGGATCCGCAGCGATCCTTAGGACCCGCTCTGCCAAGTCTACGACTTTGATGAAGGAAAAACAATGGAACCTTATGAGCTCTCATACTTTGAAAGAAGACCTAACACATGAGACAGGAGTCCATGACCGGCATCCCACCGTAATCAAATACATATCCTAAAGTCATAAAATCAGCACCAATCCAAAGGGTCTATCTACTACGGAAACCCAAGCTACGCCTTAACAGTCTCAGAGATAATACCCTAGTTTGACTCCTTGGCTACTGACTCCTCGGTAGACACGGTAGCCAAGTTATCAAACTTGTACAGAGGCTCCAACTCGACCTTCCTGCGGAAGATGTACCGGCTAATCCACCACGGAAGCACCTTGAAGACCTGGTAGTGCATGTGAACTTTCGTGGGGACCGCAAAGATGTAGTCGAGCTCTTCGAGGGTGCGCTGCTTGGTCTCGGGAACAAACAGGAAGATCATGATCAGCGCAGTCACATTCAGAGCACTAATTTGACAGTGAGTAGGTTGCTGAAACCATCTGACTCAGGAAACTTACGCGTAGAAGCCAAATGCTCCGGTGGGGGTCATGGCATGTAGCATGCGTGGAAAGGTGATGGAAAGCACTGCGGCCCATCCTAAGCAGGTTGCTACGGCCCACGACATACCGACCTCTGCAATATGATCAGCTCTCATCTTAATCAAAGTCGAAATGTAGACATACCACGATGGGAGAGTGGGAAAACTTCAGCAGAGTAGGTGAAAGGTACGGGGCCTTCGCCTGGTGAGTAGAAAGCAGCAAACAGGAAAATGAAGAGCGCAACGGTGGCCAAATGAGCACCTCCACCCCCAGGGACCCAGAAGCAGAATCCGGCTGCAAGTAAAGTCCAAGCCATTTGAGGAAAGGTGAATAGCAGTAGAGCTCTTCGGCCATAGGTATCGATAGTCCAGATTGCCGGGAACGCAAAGAGGAAATTCACCAGACCGAATCCCCACGATGCGAACAATGCCCCAGTGGCGCTGGCACCGGCTTGTTTGAAGACCGTGCTGGAATAAAATGCGATGATGTTGACTTTTTTGAATTGATTAGAGACAAAAATAAGCGAGAGAAGAAGACGGGTTACTTACTTCCACACATCTGCTGAGCAATCATCACGGTGAACGAAGCGAGGGTAGCACGGGACACGGGGAATAGTAAACAACTCGACAAAGCGAGTAACGTAGCTGCTTTTACCGATAATACCCTGCTCGATTTGGATCTGAGCATGAATGTAGTAAAGATCTCGAGCAGCCTGAAGCGGAGTGTTGCGGAGGCGACAAAGAGACTCAAAAGCCTTGCCCATCTCGCCCCGTCTAATATACCAACGAGGCGACTCGGGACAAAAGTACACACCACACAAAAGGGGCACAGCGGGTATAAATGCAGATCCAAGCTGCAAACGCCAGGAGAGGGAACCGGTATCTTTAACAGCCAGGTTAGCGCTAAAGCCGAGGAAGATTCCAAAGGCCGTCCACAGCTGCCAACACATGACCAGGCCACCACGAATCACTGCGGGAGTGTTCTCAGCGCAGAAGATGGGGACTGTGGAAGCCTTCAGGCCCATTCCAACTCCAAGGAGCAGACGAGTGATGAACAGCTGGGGCCAATTCTGGGTGAAACCGGAGCCGATGGGAGACAGGACACAGAAGAAGGCCGAGATGAAGATTGTACCACGTCTGCCCAGAATTCGATTCACGGGGTCAGAGAGCCAGCATCCAATAGCGGCACTTGCAATGTATGGAGCGGCGTTTACGACACCGACCAGCCACTGGTTTTTCACACTTGCAGACTCGGGAATACCAAAGGCATCAGGGAAAGACAAGTTAGCACCGTTTGAACCAGTCTGGTCCCATCCCCTACTCAAAGTCAGTATTGTTAGCTTCCAAAAAGACAGCTATGAACCTACTGAACTGCAGCACCGATTGAACAGAGAATGATAGTAAAGTAGAGGGCCTTGGGCTGACGCCACTTGTGAAGGACTTCATCACGTAGAGCAGTGGTTTCTCGATCAGTCAAATCAGGAACAGTTTCGAATTCATCGGGATCCCGGGCAACGAGCGCTCCCTTCTTCAGCTCCGGTAGGATATCAGTGACGTTGTATACTCGAGCAAATTCTTCCACGTCGCGGAGGACTTGGGACTGGGTCAGTTCAGCAAGTGGGTTTTTGATCCTGGACTGATGTTAGACATTTTTCATGACTACCTGTTACCATGAAACATAACCTTGGCACTTACTTGGCAGAGACGTTGTCGTGCAAGTCCACTTGCTCGATGTGGCCCTTTTCCGCACCACTGTGGTCATCGCCGGCCCTGTTTTGAATTAAGCATGATGGGCTGTGCAGCGTGTAAAATAACTAACCACGTAGGCGATCCTGATCCCGATCCCAGGGAAGTAATTGTTTCCTTTCCCATGGCAATGTATGAAGGCTCGAGGATTGTTTCGGATAGAACTTGAACCAAGTGAAGTATGGAGTAGAAGAAAGTAAAAGGCGAGAAAACCGAGAGCCGTCAACTAGGTCAGGATAGTGCCTCAAAGGAGAGGCAAAAATTGAGCCAGAGACAACGACAATGCATGAAAGGAACCGTGGAGGGGTGTAGACCACCTTTTATGCTTCAGGGACTTCCCTCCAGGCCATTTGAGCAGGGACACAAGCTCATGGGGCCTATGCGGCCCATGGGAATCAGGTCAACATCCCAAGCTAAGCCAATAACGGAACTAGTTTTGTTGACTCCAAATGAATTTCCCAAAGCGGGGGCTCAATCTGGGGTGTGAACCGCGGGGAGACTTTCTCTGGTTGACACCTGCCCATGGGGAAGATCTATGAGATACTGAAGCTGCATTGGCTGGGAAACCCATGGGGTCCGGATGACATGTCCGAGTGGAGAAACCCCGGAGCCCATCAGTCCTACTCGACATTCAAAACCGCATCCTTTGTTTCTGCTCCGGCTCGTTCCAGAAAGGGAAAGGCATATACGAGCGCCGCACTCGGGATAGCGTCAATGCATCACGATGAGCCTCCAAGCGCGAGGTGAGAAAACGCCACCATCATGATGCCGTGTGTACGCGGGATTTGTCCTGGATCCGATGTGCCTTAGTCTTTCCCATGGTTCGTGACTCGGCTGGATGTGCCACTGTAATGTGTGATTGGGTGTAGAGCGCTCTGAGCCCACCAGGAAGTCAAATTGGTTTAGAGATGAACCTTAGTCACGAGTATATTTCGATGTTTTGAGACCAAATACGGAGTCAAGATCGCGTCCGGCGATATAAAAGAATTCGCCATGTGTTGTGGGAAGGCCATGAGATCGACATGGAGAGAGCGGGGGAGGGAATTTCCCCAGATCCAGACATCCAAATCTGGAGAAGTTTCTAACTCTGTTCTGACTCGGTGATTTAGGCTCCCACTACATTGCGCCCCCCCCCCCCCCGCTTTCCACTTGCCCAATCCCACTCCGTACTTACAACCCCGTTCGGGCCAGCTTTCCTTTCCGGAATTTTGAGTCTGAAGCCTCGTGGGGAAACCACGAGCGCCCCCTTAAACCTCGCCGAGAGGGCGTCGGCTTCGGGGCTCTCGGAATGTGTCTTGCACTGTGCTCCGTTTATCCTGGCTTGCCGAGCAGCATTCTCGCATTGTGTCCAACACGTTCGGTATCCCCTGCAGCACCGAATGGGATGACCCTGTATGATCTGAGCCGGAGACGCCGAAGCAATCTTGCCAAATCGAGGTACCGCAAAATGATCGCATCATGACTGTGGGGTAGTTGGCCGCGTCCGGCGAAGTACAATCTTCCGATGACTGGAGCCTCGGGGAAATACAACGCTGACAACTCGTGGCTGCGGCCATGTGGGATCGCTGTCTTTACCGATGCGGCCATTTCTTGGTACTTTGTTGGGAGTGTATTATAAGTCATGTGTGGACCGAGAGCCCTATACAGTCACCCGGGGATGTAGACAGAGCGAGTGTCCTTAAGGCTTATTCTAGCTACTACCTAGGTATGTAGTCTACCAGGGTTATACAAACAAGCTGTAATGTTGGGATTGCACAGGATTCCATTTCCATTCAGAATATGTATATACTAGGACAGTCCCACATGCAGTGAAACATGGCAAAGGGTATCGCTCTGCTCGCCTCCATTTCCATGCAGACCGAAACATCGACCTGAGCCGGGCCGGCGAACTGAATGAAACGCAGCGTAGAAACAAGATAAGAGAAAAGGGCTATGCATCGTCGTGGTTGAATCGACTGAGCACTTCGGGCGGGACAGTCGGGATGTATTTGCGCGCTCGCTCGCGGTTGGTGCCGCCCAGTCCAGCACCATAGCTGATAAGCATGTCGGTGCTTGTGGGAAGCGAGAAGGGGAGGAAGAGGGTTGGGTCGAGGAAGATGCTTTCTTTGCCCGGGCGGTCTTCTCTTGCGGCTACTGAGCCTGGGGATGTGATTGGGTCTGGGGTCCCGGGTGTCTCTAAGGGTTGGTCTTTGGTGGGGGTCTGGGGACGATCTCCTGCATCTGGTGCAGGTCCGGTGGCTGTTTTGGCCTTTTCTTCTTGGATCTTCTCCTGCTCTCGATATAATATTTCGGGGTCCCGTTGTAGTTCGAGAAGGAACTTCATCGCTTGCTTGGTTAGGCCCTTCTCACCCACTTCAGGCCGGTAGGATTTGACGGCATGTAGCAGTTGAAGGGGCGTGAGCTGCTGTAGCTGGAGCAGAGTCGTCACCAGAGACTCATGGTCGTCTCCAAGTGAGGAGAAACACTGCAGCCACTGAAGCAGTTGGATGACGGGTGCTAAATGTCGACGAGCAGCCTCGACTGTACTTTCTCCTGTGCTGGACATGGAGCCGTTTTCATAATGCTCGGGCTGCCGATTGTTGGTGCGTGCCCAATCTTCCAAAGTAGAGACATTCATGCGGATTTGCATGGCTTTCGTCCGCGCAAGGTAGCGTCTCGTGGTCATAACCCGGTTGAAGATCTCCGCACTAAGCCAGTAAAGAAGCTGAGAGAGGATCTGAGTGATGATCACGGAGTGGACGTCGTAGAGATCAAGTACAAAAAGGGTAGATGATAGTAAGGAGGTGATGTTCCGCGGGGAGATCTGAGCTCGTCGCCGTGGCGAAGGAGGCCGGAAGCGCTTCTCTGCAGGCTCCGGGGCCTCAGTCTTCTTCTTTTTGAAGAGCTTCCACTCATTTTGGAAGGCAACATCCTCAAGTCCGGGAATGGTTTCATGGTCCAGCATTGCCGCATCCAGGACTTTGTTCATGCGTCGCTCGGCGTCGCGAATGATGAGGACGAAGATCTCGTTGATTAGCTCCGCCAAATGGAGCTGGAATTGCACAGTCGCTTCAACCAACTCTCCGTCCTTCTTCAGATAATGAAGCAGTAGGGTGGCATTGGACAGCCAGAATGCCTGCATGGTCATGTCCCATTGGTAACGTTCAACAACGTCGTTGATCTTTTCCATCGCTGAAGTGAGAAGAGCAGTCAGAAGTTCCGGGCTGGCATGATAGTGGGCGTAACGTGCACTGAGGAAGATGAGATTGGCCGGGACAGGCTTTTGAGACGGAGACCGTTGCGGTGTCATGTTGGTGATGATGATGTTCAGAATCCGCTCCAACTCATGATCCTGGAACACAAACATCTGGTCATTGAGACATCGGTCCCAGACAAATTCCTGCTGTTCCTGTTCGAGGTCGTCGTCGTCCAAAGGCTTTCCTTTCTGTCAGTCTCAATCTTCGCATAGCTCTAGTTCATAAGACTCACCTCGAATTTCTCATCCAGCCCGAGGCTAGACAGATCGACTTCCAGATTGAGAGCACTCTCCTCCATCATCATTCGTCGTTTCATCTCATTCTCGGCAAGCTCTTCCTCAAATCGACCATGTGCAAGCCCGGCATCATAGAAGTCGTCCTCGATGGCACTAGGCCCAAAGTTATACCCATTCTCCTGCAGATATTCCGAAATCTCGCTACCCGGCTGCGCGAAGTCGAGAGCTGTTCCCCCAGACGAAGACTTGATATCCGGTGACGCGCCGTGGTCGAGGAGGGTTTTTGCGATCGTTTTGTGTCGGTTGGTCATAGCCCACATCAACGCGCTCCACTGGTTGCGATCCTGCTGGTCGACAAAAGCACCTGCGGCGAGAAGCGCCGAAACCACTTCCTGGTGACCCTGCAGTATACCTGTCAGCCTAGTTCTCCGCTCCTTGCGCCTCAGGAACTGCATCCCTATCCCAGGGCGCAGATTAAGGGCTACCCACGAAACAACTAGCGTAGATCAAGGGCACCGTCCCCTCCTCGTCTTGCATATTCACATCCACAAAACTGCTGGCCGGTCCCTGTACTAATTTCCGCACGCGCTCAACGTCGCCATTGCTCGCGGCCATGTTGAGGCTTTTCTGTAGGATGTCGCGTTTCTCGGCCACTGTCAGCTTCTCGTCCGCTGCGATACCTTCTTCGTCGGCGCCCAGCGAGTCCACCTCCCGATGAGCAGCTTGCGCTGCGAGCATCTCCATCAGTCGGGCATCGCTATCTTCCAGGTCGCGTCCGTACTGTGCCCGCAGGTCATGCTCCGAGTCGTGTGAGTGGTCATCGAGAGCGAGGCTGAAAGCCAGGGGCTTCGCGGCGACCGGAGTAGTGAGGAATTGAGATTGCCCTGTCCCGAGGTGTCATGCGTTAGTCTGACGAGTCCAAAATCCGGGCTGATATGCAATCCCCAATACATGCTGGCCCACTGGTCGCTGGGAGAGAACACTCACCCTGCCAAGCGTCGTACATCTCGGTCTCCTGTTGAAAGACCGGTACCGAGCGGCGATCGTCCAGCGATTTGGGCAAGTCATCAGGGAGTTCCTGCTGGGGTTTTGGGACCGCGGGGTTGTGGTCGGACTCAGAGTCAATGTCCTCTGAAGCCCCGCGCGGTGGCTCGCTCGTGTCCATCGTGGCGGGCCTGCAGTGGAGAACACCTGAAGCGGGACATCAAAGGGTGAAAGGGCGTAGGTGGTCCCTGAGAGGAAGATGGAGAAAGCCTCCGCGGTGAGAATTGGTCACCGGGCGGGAATTGGGCCGTCGCTGAAAATGGGTGGTCCACTAACTACGTAGATCAACCGCCGCCAGTGATGCAGCTTTATGACGCACTGTGAAACC
Organism: Penicillium decumbens; assembly: GCA_027569385.1. Taxonomy (NCBI): domain Eukaryota; kingdom Fungi; phylum Ascomycota; class Eurotiomycetes; order Eurotiales; family Aspergillaceae; genus Penicillium; species Penicillium decumbens. Next base: position 63,323 of record JAPDEZ010000023.1, read on the forward strand.
CACTTGATATGAAACGACTATTTACTCGACGGTGCTATATATCTGATAAAAGGAAATGAGATCTGCTCGCCGATTGTTCAGAGTTCAAATATACACCCATCTCAATTTAAGATTTATATACCAAGACCGTACCGTATAAGTAAGACGAAGACGGAAGAAACGAAAAACTCAAGTATGGACTAATAGCTCCAAATTCCCGACTCATATAAATGCTCGCTCCAAACGCAGAAAAATACAAACGAAAATTCAAATACAGATACAGGATATAGAGCAGAGTACACTTCTGCGGCAAAAGGGGGTATGGTATGTGAATGTCCAATCATCAAGGAAAAAGCAAAAAGAAAAGAAGACGCAGCTCAACAAGAGCTTCACTCAAGCTGCTTGCTACGAGCTTGAACCTCATCCTCAGAAAGGGACGCAATCCACAAGCAGCGTTCGATGATACCTTGCACGGGTTCAAACCGGTACTTTGTGCTGGCATCGATCAGACGGAGCAGGCTCTTAACAATGCGGGCAGCAGTACGGTAGCGTTCAAAGTTGACCAACATCCCTCCCTCGCTGCTTTCAATTTGCGCTGGTTTCTGCGCATTGTAGGTGAGGTCATGCACGTATAGACCTGTATTATACATTAACACCGACGAATAGAGGTCAGAGGCAAAAGGAATACTAACCAATGAAGGGAATGCAGCCTTCCTGTAAGTTGGCTGTCTCCATCTCGACGCGAAGGTCATTGAAGTTGCGCACCGGCTGAATCAAGCACTCCATGTCCTTGAACAGGCGTTTGTCTGCTTGGGGAATCAGTTCCCAGGTCCGCTCTAACCGAGAACAGTCGGTCGAAGACAGGGCAATGGCAATCTGAAGCATCGTGGCGTAGTTGCAGAGACGACGGGCATGCGCTGCTGTGTGGATGTATTTGACCAGGGTGCGCGCCCGCTCGTGGATGTCACGAGTCAAGACAATCTCGGACACAACCCATTTCACCATAAGGTTGAAGCGGCCGACAACGAGATCAATACCCTTGCGTTCCTCGGCAGTGAGAAACTGAGCCCAGCTGACAATGCATGGAGAGCCGCTGCTCCACTTCATCTCGACGAGCTCGCGCCAATCAATCTCGCTCAAGGCAGCCATCTCAACCAACGTCAGTTGCTGAGCGAGAACTTGAGATTCACATGCAAGGACGAATGGAACATGCTCAGCGCCAGTAGTGTTGATTGGGCTGGGAATTTGTCGCTGACTCTCAGAATTGACAAGTACATTGCTCGAGAAATTCGGCACATCTCTTGGCCGTGTGCCGCTGGTTTCCACATCCCGGTGCCTTGGGGAAGTATCAGGGGTAAGAGGGTTTGCCTGGGACAGCACCTTGTCTATCGGCGAGGCATAGGAGCCGAAGGATCCTGGGTGTTGAATGGTCATGGGGGGTGAGGGAGGGTGCGCCAGGGGATGAGGCGGGATATCGACACTCGACGCGCTCAAACTGCGGGTATCAGTGGATGTGCGGCCACCTGTGACCTCGCGAGAATCTATGATATCAACTGAAATGGCTGACAAGCGCTCGGGGGTATTTTGCTCATCACCCCGCAGTGCCATCTCAGGGACTGTTCCGCCCCGAGGGATACGCCGAATGCTTTCTGTCTCCTGCACAATCTGAATAGAAGGGTGTGAGGGTGCCAGCTCAGATGTGTCGCGACTAGAGATAAGGCTGAGAGGTGCGTCATAAGCATCGGCATTGGGTGCGTGATTTGTTGCCGGCCGCTTCATCGACTCGTCTGTTAACCCGCGCTCCAAAAGAGGGGTGGAATTGTAAGACTCCTCAGATTCCGCGACGGAGTCAGAGTAGGGTCTGGGCGGTGCGAGCCGGGCTCCCACGATGGAGTAAGTCGATTTGTCCGTCTGGCGTCTCTGGGCGAGAACATCCGGGCTCACATGGTCTCTGGTTTTGTCGTATCCGACACCAGCCACAGGGGTCTCGCGATGCGCACCATATCTTCCATGTGAATTGGCACCTTGATCAGCTGCAGCCTCTCTATAACCCCCAGATGGCCACTTGCCCTCGAGCTTCAACAACGTTGACTCAACTCCTCCATCGTCGTCATCGGGGATCTGCGCGAAACGAGCAAGAACAGATTCGAAGGAGCGTCGCGCAGCGTTGCTATTCTGGATTGGTTGAACAAGAGAATAGCGAGGGTTTGGAGGAATCAAGGTTGTTGGAGGTCTCGATGCGGCATCCTCTGTCGTAGTCACAGTCTCTGCCAGAGAGTCATCGTATGAAACAACCGACCCCCAATCCGAGCCCGGCCCAAGCTCATCTGCATATTGGATTTGCCGCAGGTTACCCCCAGGGCGTCTGCGAAGCGCTGGGGCCGATGGCTGGACCGGAGGATCTTGCATTGTGCTCGATCTAGCAACAGACTTTCCCGTCTCACTTCCCATTGAATGGCGGTGCTTCGATATTCCACTCTGGAAAGAGGCGTACTTTCGCAGGCGGAGGGAGAGTGAGATTCTTTTGTGAGGTGGCCACTGGCGCTCGTTGGAATATGATCTCCTTGTTGGAGCAGGGTGGGGAGTGTGCGATAGACTTGGTTGCCGGGTAGGAGGGTCCGGTGCATGGTCATTGTAATAGATCGGAAGCAAATATCCTTCTTTCCCTTGGGAAGCACGAAAACGAGGGCCTGAGAGAATGCTAGGGTCAGAATTAGACCGAGGGTGGAGTTCTGGCACGCCCCCAGACATAGTAGGAGTAAAATCAAAACCAGTATCATCGACAATCACAATAGAATCACTCCCAGTAGTCAGGCCACTCTTGATCTTTGACTCGGTATTCCTGGGTGGAATACAGTGATACAGTGATGAAGATTCCGCCACATTGGGGAGAGATCCCTCCAATTTTGCTTGGGTTCCAGAGGTCTCGACTGGCCGTTGACTGTCTCGGTCAGTCTCATTATTGTCGATGGCCTGTCGGTAATGCTTCAAAGCCTCATCGCAGAGAACATCAACCCGTACGGGCCGCTTGTGCGCAGTAGCCACCTTTCTCTCGCGGTAAAACTCAGATCCCAGTGCAACATTATTCGGCATGGCAGAAGTCTTTCCGCGGGACGGCAATGATATAGCCTCAGAGACGTTCGCAATTCGAGCAGAAACGCTATGGCCGCCACTTCTGGTGTGCAGTGCACGCTTGATCGAACCAATGATTGTCCTAACGCCCGAATTCGATAGGGCTGGCTTAGGACCCCCCTCCGGTGTACTTCGTCGATCTGAATTTGAGGAGTTCGAGGGCGGGGCCAAAGGAGGCGAATCGGGGGCCATCATTGTCATATAAGATTCTGCAGGGGGGTAGAGTGCTCCGCGAATAAAACTGACAGGGTCCATTATTTGTGGCAGAGTAGCGCCTCCAGAGCCAAGTTCCAAGCCAAACATGGGTACTCGGTCATCTCGCACCGAATCGGAGAAACTGCCGCTTCTCTTATGTCTGTGGCCATGATACGGATGCCGCGACAGCATCGGCGATATTGGACGGGGTTCACCTAGTTGCACTGGTCGCGGTCCCTTGCTCCTGGAATAAGGAATGGAATAGCGTTTCGGAGATTTGGGAGGCAGAGAACAAGACAAGGCTAGCATGCTCTGATCACTTTTCGTGGAGAAAGGTATACTCTCGACGGTCGTATCTGACTCGTTTCGCTCATGTTGCGTGGTATTGGGCAGACTGCTGTAGATATTGGCGTTTGTATGAGAGAGCGTGCCCGCTGGGCTTTGCTGGTTGATATCCTCTTTGGGCAGCTCAATTTGAACGCTTCCAGGCTCAATGGGACTGTCAGGGTCGGCGTATGCACGAGAGAGCTCGGGTGATGTCCAATAGACCGAGCACTTTCCGTTCCAGCACCGCTTCAAATCGAGCAGGATTTTCAGATCGCTCATGCCCCCGTTCTCCCGGGATTTGACGTCTTGATACAAACCATTGATGGTTTCACAAAAGTGGGTCCGGAGATCATAGTTTGTGATGAAGTCGTCAACAAAGTAGTTCAGAATCCAATGACGAAGAGCTGCAAATGTTCGAATCCGAATGATCCGACCGTCATCCTGCGGTCTATTGATCGCCCATTGCAGTCGTGCAAGGAGCAGGGCAAGTAAATGACTCGGCGAAAGATACGACCGAAAGGTGAGGAAGAAGTCCGACACTAGCTCGTAGTCCATGAATGACTCCGAAGATACCTGCGCGACAATACGCGCGGGCGTAGCAGCACTGATGTCTTTAGTGCCGGGGATATAACGCACGACGGCTTCACCGTCCATGTCCGATACCAAGTGTTCATAAATAGATGGTTCCACCGGTCCCTCCAGCTCATATACCACAGAGTTTCTGGCCCTTGGGGACGCTTGGCTGAGATCAATGGCCGCAGTCCCCGAAAACATTGATATCGCAAAGGATGGCCTGTGGCGAGAGTAAGAGTCTCTGCAGTACGTGCTCGCGAGATGCATCGGAAAGGAGTCCACCATGCTACCCAAGAAGCTCGAATTCCGAAAGTTATCGGACATTGAGGTCCGCGTGTAGACGGAACTATGCAGGGCTGCACTACCTTCGGTGTTGAAACGCGGCGAACCGAGCCGGTAATGCGGAATAGGAACGTCCAGAGCCGTGTTACCAGATTTCCCATGTGCAGATTTGGGCCGGTCCTCAGATCTATCAATCACAATGCGCAGCTCGCCCTGTTTCCCCACGCCGGATACCGACTGCTGTTTTGATCTTGCCGAGGACGAGTTCGCTCTGCCATGGGTGTTTAGGACAGACTCGGGCCGCATAGATTCAGAAACAACCGATTCGTAGTCTTCGGGAGGACCGTCACGAGGGCGCAGTTCAGAAAGCTGCGAGCTTGACCACCGGGAAGGATTAGGTCGGGTATGAGCGTGATTTTGCGGCTGAAGACGGTCACTTGTCACTTGATCAACGGGGGAGAAGGGCACTATTGGGGAGGCTTTCTGCGGCGGATTTGCAATTGGCCTGGCCGTTGCAGTCGTAGGTCAGCTGGCTGTAGACGGTGTACGACGCAGGGTTACATCGCAGAGATTATATCTCGATCGTACCTGAGAAAGAGCTTGCCATTCTGGCCGACACTTCCAACCGTAAAGTGACCGGCTTTGCGCGGGGCCGGACGTGCCTCAAGCGGGCCGCGGTGCGTCTGGGACCGCTGCAATGGGCTCTTCCGTAACAATTCATGGCTGTCTTTGGCACGCAGCCCCGTGGTCGCCGTCCTGTCTTGAGTGGCCTTCGATTCCAAGTGCTGCTTGATATTGCCTCCTTGTGCTACCGTGTTGGCGCGTCGTAAATTGGATGGTGCATGGCCTCCACTACGTGTTTGGCCCAAGGCTGACAGCTCATTGATCTGGACTCGAGGCTCGGAGCCATCTTTGGACTTGACGAACGGCTCGACAGTCACAGGTGATGACTCCATTGAGGGCGATCGCGGGAGCTACCCCGTAGCTCTACGCGACGCAAAGAGCGATAGGCTTAGGGCTATCTTTAATCGAAGCCGGTTAAAAGGCGAAACACAACAGCAGCCCAAGTGAGGATCGGAGACGACAATGGCACGACATGGCCGCCTTAAGGGGAAGTCTTGGGTGGTGGAAAGGAAGTCAAAGAAAAGATGCTTAGGACAGCTCTGATTTTTGCGCGGAGTTGGGGAAATTACCGGTGCCGCTGCGGCGGAACCAAAACCACACCACTCTTCCCCTGACATCTTACTTGTTGTCTACGGATATGTCCTACTCCGTACAAACATCTCACTTACTTCACACATCTATAATAATAGTATGATCCTCACAGCTGAACTGAACCTGTCCACTCTCTAAGGAATCCTGCATCAGACGTGATAGGTCATCGTTCCGTCCCACAGGGCCCCGTTAGCCCATTCGCCCCGGTGAAGCAAGACTTCCAGGCGCCGATTCGCGCGCTGGTTGGCCGGTTCTGCCGCCGTTCTTAATGTCAGGTCCACTTAGTCCTCGGCACAAAGTGACGCGACGCTGGAAACTGGAAACTAGGAGCTGATAGATGGAGCTTAGCTCATGACACGTCCTGCGAGGGTCCATCAGAGTGGTCCTCACTGGCCCTCAGTGGCAAGTCTTTCATGCATCTTCGGCACTCCACGTCTAGGATAGGACATGTGTGTGACTCTTTTGCTCAGTCCACCTGCGACTGTTCCATCAATGCCAAGGCATCTGTTTCAATCAATCTAGGCGGTTGGGAACGCAATCCGCACTTTTGGACCTTTCACATGATCCCTTCCACACTAAATGTCCATGATCTTCCCTTTCCTCCGCGCCTTTGTCTGGAAATGGATCACTCGAGACTGGTCCAATCTGATCCTAAGGATCTGCGCGGAATGGCTCGGGGATCTCTTTTGCTTGCCCCGACTAACCTAAACTCAACAAGGATCGCCGTGGGAGGGGATACACATCTAGCAGATGGTGCCTTGGCAGGGAAACATTCGCCGATTGAGGCTATTCCATCCTCTTCAGTTTCGGGCACCGAAAGGACAATTTCGAAGGACTTAAGAGATCTTGATGTATACATACCAGGAAACTAAATTGAATGGAAGACAACCCCGAAAACCTCAACTATGATAAAAGTACAATAAAATAGTTGCGATCCGCCATTGTCTAGTCAACTAGTTAACTAACTACCAGAGCTTACAAACTAGCTTCTTGTCCGGGCAGCTGAATGCATCCTTGAACTCCCGAGAGTTGGCCATGGTTTCCTGCATGCGACATTAGTGATATACTTGCAGAAAAAGTACAAATGAGGACACGGCTAAACTCACAATGATCCGCGCCGATTTGGGCGCATGTGGGTCGGTATAGATGCCCTTCTCTGCTGCCTCCTTGGTTGTCTTGCTACACCACCAGTTTCCGTATGAGATGAAGAACAACTGCTCTTTGCTGAAGGTGCCCAGGCCCGGGAGGTGAAGATCGGGCTCAGCCTCATCATGCTTCTTCCACGCATGGAAAGAAGCGGTCAGACCCCCAGCGTCGGCAATGTTCTCGCCCAATGTTAGGCGTCCATTCACATGGAGGGTCTTATCTCCGGGGCCCTCAACAGTAAATTTGGAATACTGGTCAACGAAGCACTGAGCTCGCTCCTCAAAGGCCTCAACGGTTTTTTCATCCCACCAGTTCGTATAGTTTCCAGTTTCGTCATAGTGGCGGCCCGTAGAATCGAAAGCTGCAGGTGGTTAGTACATCAGATCAGCTGTGGGGCAAAGTGCATATGTACCGTGCGACAGCTCATGGCCGCTGACCGCACCAAATGCACCATATGCCAGATACAGTGGAGCAGATGGTCCGTAGAACGCCGGCGGCTGCATGATGCCTGCAGGAAATACGATCTCATTTCCTGGTGGGTTATAATAGGCATTGACTGTAGGTGCCGACATGTCCCATTCGTCGCGGTTCGTTGGCTTGCCCAGCTTGGACCACTCGTTGTGAAGATCGAACCCGGCCACAGCCACTTGATTCTCGAAGAAAGTATCCCGGAACACATTCAGCCCGAGATAGTACTTCTCGATGTCATGTGGATCCATCACATTGGGGCTCTTAGTGGGATATCCGATCTTTTGGACAATGTTCCCCACCTTCTGGATACCCAGTTTCCGGACGTCCGGAGACATCCAGTCAGTCTGGTCCAGTGTGAACACAAACCGTTCCTTGATGTCCGAGACGATCTGGTCACCAAGCTTCTTGGACGCCTCGGAGAACGAGTCCAGCACGTAGAACCGACTCAGGCTCCAGCCGAGGCCCTCATCGAGAGCCCCAATGCATTTGCGCCATCGCTCCTGGGTCGCCTGCGGGTCTTTGCCCTCGAGTGTGTTCTTGAATCGTCGCAGAGGGGTCACCTTGTCATCCTCAATTTTGTCGGCATATGCCTGAATGGCTTTCCATTGCAAGAAGAACGATACCGTCTCGCGGGATGTATCGTTCAAAATAACGGACAATGCCTTCATGTATGAGGGCGACCCGACAACCAGACGATCACCTTTGTAGTCATGAGGTGCCAATTCTGCAAGGATATCCGCAAACGAAATCTCGGGAATTAATGAATCAGTTTCCTTGATGCTGCGTGGGTTATAATACTTTGTGACGTCTTCCTGGGCGGCCGTATCCGGTGTCACATTTGCGAGCTTCGTTTCAAAATCGACGATATCCTCAGCAATCTTGTCGCTTCCTGAGAATGACTGAAGCACTTCTTTTAAGACCGTACTGTATTGAGCCACCAGCTCCGTGTTGTTATAATACTCGATCGCCGGGAGGCCAATCTCTCGGGGCGGTGTTACCATGATCACCACATTGTCCGGGTCCCGATCATCAGGCTAAAGCTGTCAGGAGAGTCCAATGCCAAACCCAAGGATGGGGCTGCTCAACTTACAGTAACGTCCGAAGACACCAAAGCATCAACACCTGATTTCATGAGATATAGGACGGCGCTAGTAAGATGATCCTGGGTACCCGCAACAAGTCCACTATTCGTGGGATAGATCTTCCGCAGTTCAGCTAGCATCTCATCCAAGGGCTTGCTACCGCGGCTTCTGACTGTCGATTCGTCCAAACAAGCTTCATAAGCAGTCTTGAGTTTCTTCAAATTCTGGGCATCAGATGGATTAGGAGCTTCCGCTTGGTCAAGAATATGACGGAGCCGGGTTTGGGCATTCTCATGCATGATCGTGCCAGCAAAGATCGATCCTTGGTCGGAGCGCATGTCATGATGCTCGCGCCACCCACCACACACATATTGATCAAAATCAGTGCAAGGATCAATGTCTGCGTAGTTGGGGTCAAGGTTGTTCAGTATCTCCGAAGCAGCGTGAATACATTGGGGCGAGTCACAGAAGGCAGGCGCCTGGGGGTGTGGGGTGCGTGGTTCGTCCGACTTGTCTGATAGCAAGTTTTCAATGTTAAAGCTTGATACTCAAGACGGATAAGGAGGTACATACTGTCCAAAAACCTGACCAAGCCGTAGCTCATTAGGCCAATCCAGCCAATTGTGGCTGCGATCTTCACAGAATTCCACAGGGGGTGGGTTCTTCGAAACGGATCCCGTCTCGAAGCACCATTGACTAAGGGCTGGTTCCCATCAATAAAGCCATTCTCATCGTCCATGAGACTCTGCTTCGCTTGGATCTCGGCTAGGCCCATATAAGCCAACCCCGATTTGTTGTCACTAGAGAGCTTCAGTATGTCGTCCTCAGGGCTGGAAAAAGACGAACCTCGGAAATGAGTGAGCCATGTTAATTTGATGTATTAACTGGGAGATAGGTAGTTCGAGTACGAACGTCGTACGAATGACGAGAGAGCTTCTCCGCATCCCCTCACGGAGCCGGAGTGGGGCCACCGGGCAACGATTGTGTCACCCCGTCATGTGACTATCTACTATAGCAATAATCCATATCAACCCTAGGGATTGAGAGCGATAATTTGTCAAGTTTTTGAAGACATTGTAGCAAGTTTGATTGAATAGACTGTCTTTGTCATCTTGTTCTCAGGGCAAAGGAGAAGACGGTCAAACAGTAGTCAATCCCGAAAACTCCACCGACTATGCTGTATGCAATAACTGACACTATTGCCATCATCAGATGCAAAAACACAAATATATATGCTCCATGGGTCTGTGATCCCAGTCCTATGCAGACCGCTAACGTTTACGTATATTTCAATAGGAAATCAATGGGGCCTTCCCAAATTTAGGCTTGTTTTTGTCAATGTAACTCTTAGTTAATCGAATTGAATAAGAGCTTAAGTGCATTGAAACCACTCATAATTTCACTTTCATCGTCGTCCAAAGTCTCGTACTGTAACCATTTAGGACTTGCACATATGCGAGCCCTGGAGGTGATACCGGCTCTAGGGGTCGCTTTGTATCTGCAAGAGTGACTGGGGGTCACTATTTCTTATGTCATTGGTGAAGTTCGCAGGGAGCCTCAAATTTTTTCAGCAGTATAGATATAGAGACTTAGTATGCTAAGCATTGACATCATCCAGGTTTGAAACATATCTGAGATTCAAGGCTTCAGTCGGAAGCAAGCATGTAGTAGCTCAAGTATTTCTCAACTGCTGACACGAACGCGACAGAAGAGCGCTAACAAGTACAACAGTAGCGGGAAGAGACGGGTAAGCGGCGACCGAGAGGCTTCTCCGCAGCCACGAGAATATTTTGGCTGTGCGAGGAAAAGTGGTGCAGTGACTAACTAGCTGAGCGTAACTATTAGCTAGTTAGTCATGATTGTTAGAAAGACCGGGATTGAGCGAGCGTTTCGATTTGATGCCGGCTTGGCTCCTATTCCCAAATCTCACACTGCATTTTATCTGACACGCATCATGCAGAAAGATACCAGTTGTAAAGCCTATTGGTCTACATTGCACTCGTAGCACGTCTAGCCACACCTGGGTGCTGGGGACATGGTACAAGTATAGGCTAAAATGCATAAACTATGATCTTATCCCTCAATGAATGCTGCTCCAACGCGGGAGACCCTGTCAGATAGGTAGAAGCGTACCAATCATGGGGTTTATAATAAACAGGGATGGCTTTAGAGCGGTTGCAGGAGTCTCCTAGGGCCTCTCGCAAAAGAAAAAAAAAAAAAAAAAAAAAAAAAAAAAAGGTCGCATGAGCCTTGGCAGAAGCTCAGAAATTCCGTGGATTCTGGTTACCTCTCCTCTCAAAAAGTAGGCTTACCAGGAATATGCGCCCTTCAAATAATGTAAACATCCACTCCATCGATAGGCCCAGATATCAAGTCAAAACAGACGTAGGTTCCAATCATTACAAACATGTTTTCATGACTCACTACAGCAAGACTTAGTCCATGACTGACTTGGACACGTGCAGTACTGGATCGACAGGTTAAAAATAGAACAGCATGCACGAGGTACGGTCGCTAACATGGATTCTCCAAATCCTTCACAGATTTCACTTGAGCCAATACGAAGTACCGAACTCAGGACTACTACCCCCGCTCCGGAGCGGATCCCGATCAGCCGGCCCAGGTTCTGGACTGCTGTCAAATGCTGGTCAACACGTTTGATTCGCTAGCTGGCCAATCTGTTTGGACCGTCTGCTCGTTGGGCTTTTCCTTGATCATCTGCAACGGTCAACGGTCAACGGCCGATCAATGTCCTTCTCCTTGCGGGAAAATTGCCCATCGGGATATTCTGCGGGCTGCCAACACGGCCCCCTGACACCAACATCGTTACTAACGACTTCGGGCAGATGGCGAACTTTAAACGCCCATTTTGAGTATCAATTAACCCACTTAGCCTGGGGAGCCGAAACCAAGGATGGATGATCGGCGCTGACAGAGATGACTGACCAATAGTTATGGCTCCTGGTCAAAAATATCAAGTTCGACCGCGCATGGTAGTCGAGACCGTGACGAGGGTGAAACGCTCTTCCGAGATGCTATGGATCGACGGGGCAAGATCCGTCGCTAGAACAGCATAGATTGACGTAGCTCGACATCCGAGTCGATGCCAGGAGGATCTCCATAGTCCAGATATGTTTTCTTCGCCGAGATCTTAATCCTCTTGCACTTCGTTCTGTCCCATGATCGAATATGTGCCGGTTGTGTGACCTTGATGCCGACGTATAGAGGCCTTAGGGCATACGCAGTACATATGTACATAGTCTGCTTATCGAGAGGCGGATGGATTCCGTCTATGCAGCATGTGCCAAGAGCCACTACTAACGTGTGCACGTCTATGCGACCACGTTGGCCGGAGATAATTCGCCCCCAGATCGGGACTCTGTACGGAGTACGGAGCAGTCGACCCGACCCGTGTCTCCTATGATACATAGGGGAATTTGTCTCCACAGCTTGGCATGTGCAGGATGACCCCCTGCCTTAGTTCACACAATGGCATGCAAACGAAATTGTGAAACGGCTAGGGTGGACCAAAAGGAGCCTCGTTTCAAGCTACGATGTTGAGGCCTAGAGCACGGGATGTAACCACGAGGCACTGTGGCATGCAGATTATGCATGAACATATGTAGGAAAGAAAAAGACTCCCTCTTGTTGCGGCTGCGCTATCTCATCTCGAGAGCTAACTCGAGAACATAACTAAATACATAGTTAATATTGAGCAGGATATGTACCCTAGAAATCAGAGACAATGACCGGTTGGGCAATATTCGGTGGAGCTTGTCAAGACAACTCCACAACAGCAACCATCCCGTGTCCGGTAAACAACGGAGCCCCTGGCATTTCCGGTAAGCGAGATGGCGCTACTAGTGAAATCAGGTGCTTAGAATCGCCAGAACCTCCAAGGGCGAAACCAGTGGTACTTTTGACCGAACAGGGATCTAGGCGGAGAAGATTCCCTGGCGCACGGAATCCTCCAACGTTGCAGGGATTTCCTTGCATCGATGCCAGCCTGAGTTGGCGGTGATCGCCGTGCATTTTGCATTCTTGACAGCGAAGAATCATCGAAGGGCCCACTTCGCCTTGAGTCCGCGGTGGGGTTGGGGGCCCTACTACTCCGTATCGGACTAGCGAGTGCAAACGTAGGGTTTTAGGGGGCAACGTGAAGAATCGACGAGACGCGCAACGCTTCTTATTGGCCCCTCGCATGGACATGGGGCGACTCCCATGGTGTCAGGTAATTGGATCAGTCAGCCCCCTGCAGCCCATGCTCATTTAGCCTTCTGGGGCCACGATGGTTCGAGAAGCGCGCGGGAGTATATACATGTCCCTCGTCGCGTGGTAAACCCGTAAAACCAGGTGCCAATGTAGAAATGGCGGGTCGAGTCGGCGATAGGCCGAAATGAGAACAAGCTTGCGGAAAAGCGCAGCTTCATGGTCCGTTACAGTAGTACATAACTAACTAATCCCGGTTCATGATCACTGTATGATTTGGGCAAATCAGACAGAGGAACGGCCCCATCCAGTGGATCAACCGTCCTGCTGGGTGAATACTGTACGACACCCTCTGTGAGGAAGAAAGGTGAAATATGTAAAACGAAATCAACTAGAAGAGTGGGAAAAAGCGAGAAATGGACAAAGAGAAAGAGAAAATCAATAGATACTGCAGTAGCGTGGGAGAACCAAAGGTCATAGGACTCACATTCCAAGTTTTGAGTTTAGAATTTCAAAAGCTCAGTTCAGCTCCGAAGTTGATCAACCGCCGGCACTAAGATTAAGTGCCTAGAAGCCGGACATCTCTCTCTCCCCGCTTGTGGGCTTCTCGTGGGACGGCAGAGATTATACTGACTCCTGACCCGCCTATTATACTCCCTTTCTTCCTTCCTTCTTCCATCCCTTCTCTTCGATTTCCCTTCATGGTCTTGGCCCTGGTCGTTGGTGGCAGCTCTCTTTCATCTGTTCTATAGATCCTGGCTCTCCCGATTCCCGTGCCTCTGAAGGTTCTATCTCCCCCGCGAAAATCCGTAGCCAACTTCACCGCGCGCTTCCGGGCTCTCACCGGACATCCCCCCTCGAACCCCCTTCGAATCGCCGAGCTGCGAACCCGACGTCGCACTTGTCCCGTCACGGACTCGGTTTTTGTCTCGGAGAATAACCTGCGCCCAATTGGAAACCGGGCGGCGCAATTCATAACGGAACGTGGCAGCTCCTGGGTGTGGGGAAAGGACCATTCCAGTATCCCGTGGTTAGGACAAGCGCCGATAGCCGTCGCGTGGGTCGATTTAAGGTGGACGGGGTCCTCAGGATAGGGTAGGGCACACATCTGTCGCATCTTGGCGGCCTGACGGCACCATGGCCATCTCGAGTCCAGCCGAGTCATTGTCTGTCTCTGATTCTCGACTGCGAGGACCCGCGAGTGGCGTAGGTCCCTCGCATCCCTGATTCAGATTCGAGTTGGCATTGGCACCGTCATGTCGCGACTGTGATGCCCCGTCGCTTAGCTTCGTTCCATAGCTAACGACTGGCAATTCATTCCAGATATATCGCCGTGTTCCGGAATCATGGGTTGCATCAATTCGAAACCCGCCGCGGAGGACAAGGATGCCCTTCAGCAGAATGCCCGCATAGAGCGAGCGATCAAAAGTGACAAGAAGGCGATGGACCGGACTATCAAGATATTGCTATTGGGTGCGTGATGCTCGGCCATCCCAATCCCGACTGACATGGTCTCCGCCATGTGTCATATGCTAACAATGATACTAGGCGCTGGAGAGTCGGGCAAGTCGACAATCATCAAGCAAATGCGCATTATTCACAGCCGAGGCTTCCCCGAGGAAGAGCGTCACAACACACGGGCCGTCATCTATTCGAACATCGTCATTGCCTTCAAGGTTTTGTTGGATATTATGAACACCGAGAACATAGATTTTGAGCATGATGAGACCAAGGTACAATTCATACGATCTGCTTTTGTCACTCAATATGTAAACTAACCATGTCTTATCACAGGAGGTGGCGGAGCTATTAGACCAGACGGACCCAGACGTGGGCCCGGATGAAGCCTTCTCCGACTTGAAGATCCGGGACGCGATGAGGCACATGTGGCTTGATGCCGGTGTTCAAAAGGCCGTTGCGCGTGGTCACGAATTTGCCCTGCATGACAATTTGGTTTAGTGAGTCTACCGAGGCTCGCCTATGGAATAACCCCATCCTAACAATGCGGCGCAGCTTCTACGACTCTCTGGATCGCATATTCGCACCGGGTTGGCTTCCTGATAATCAGGACATGTTGCAAGCGCGACTTCGCACGACGGGTATCACCGAAACCTTGTTCGAGCTCGGGCAGATGAACTTCCGTATGATGGATGTCGGCGGACAGCGGTCAGAACGGAAGAAGTGGATCCACTGCTTCGAGGGTGTTCAGTGCCTCCTCTTCATGGTTGCTCTGTCTGGATACGACCAGTGCCTCGTTGAAGACCAGAACGCGGTAAGTTTACAACCTTATCCTCCATTTTGCTGGCCATCTGTCGCTAATGTATGCCACAGAACCAAATGCACGAAGCCATGATGCTGTTTGAGTCCTTAGTCAACGGCGAGTGGTTCAAACGGAAACCCATCATCCTTTTCCTTAACAAGATCGATCTCTTCAAAGGAAAACTCGCCATCTCCCCCATTTCCAACCACTTCCCCGACTACACAGGCTCTAATACGGACTTTGATGCCGCAGCGCGGTACTTCTCTGACCGGTTCCGCGGCATCAACCGCATCCCAGACCGCGAGATCTATATCCATTATACCAACGCCACAGACACCACGTTGCTGAAAGCGACCATGGATTCTGTCCAGGACATGATCATCCAGAAGAACCTCCATACCCTCATCTTATAAGGCAGCGGGACTCAGATATCTCTGTAGCCTTTATGATGAACGTCATTGTTGCCACGAAGTCGATTCCGTTCCTTTTCGAGCTCTCTAGCCCATTTCCTCTGTTGCATTCCTCGGCGGTTCATTGTCTTTTCTGCTTCAGTACTCTGCAACACCATCCGATTCCCTTTTCTGTCTTCCTTTTTCCAATTTCTTATCGCCTTCATGAGGCGTATAAAGGAGTCGTCGGCTCTTTCTCGCATCCTTGGATCCGTTATATTGCATCCAAAAGCCCGCTCGATTCCACCAACTAATGCCCCGCTTCGGTTTGAGCCAAGGCGTCTTCCCTCTCCTTTTCCTTTCCTCTTATTTGTTATGCAGGATGATACCACTTTTTTTGTCGCTGCAGATGTGTGATACCTGACGACTACTCCCTGTAATATCACAATTCATTACTGTATCTTCTCATCAATGAACTCAAACAGACACTCTCTATGTATTAAAGAAAAAGTAGGCTATTATTGCGTCTAGAATGAATCATTCCGAGTAATGTTCGAACAAATGCGGTCAGAGCGATAGATACCTGAGGCACCAAATTACATAATATCCGCATGATCTGGGACGCCGAGTGCCGATTTCGCCTCTCTCAGACTCATCTTCAACTCTTCCCAGTTGTTGGGTCCCACGTCAACCATGTTGTCAACATCGTTACGCCGGGCCGCATGGGCGCCTCTGTGCGGCATGCCTTGGCCTGCCCAGAATGTTCCTTCTACCGGTCTGCTCAGTGCAACCCGACATGTGCATCAGCGCCGGTACTCCTCATCCTCCAAGCCGCCGGTCCCGCCCAGCGATGGCTCCCGTCGCATGGATACATCGACCCCGGCAAAGGGCGTCAATTCGTCTGGTGATAAAGGCAAGGGATCCCGCCGCCGCGGGAAGGACAACGGTGCCCGCAACGGGTCTTCGAAGGCTAGCCAGCAGCATGCAGCTTTTTCGAAGCTTCCCAGTGTCCCCTCGACACAGCACCGACAGCCACATGGTGAGTGCCTTGGCCACAGGTTTTGTCTCCTATTCCAGTTGGTATGCTAACTTCATCTGTTCTCAAGATGTTCATGTCGCTTCGTTTTTCTCCATTCACCGCCCGATCTCCGTGACCACCACGGTCCCCCCGACCTCGACCACCGAAGCCTTCGATGCGATCTTCTCCTCAAAGAAATTGTTCAAGAATGAGCCCGAAGATGTCGTCTTCACCCTCTCCTCGACTGCTCAGAACATGGAGTCCATGGCCAACGGCATGTCCGAGTCCGACGACCAGTTCGGTCAACTCCAGCGGGGGTTCGCGAGTGACCCGAACGGAGACCTCCAGATGCTCGATGGTCCCGAGGCCAGGATGTCTGTGGAAGAGTTTACCCGACGCCTGCGTCCGTTCCACCCTCCGCCTCCGCCGGTTCCCATGGACATGAGCTCCTCGAGCTCCGACGCAATGGAGTCCGAAGCCCAGAACCAGCAGGAAACTTCGACCTACTCAACTGTACTGACAATCCGGGAGACTCGCAACTCGGATGGCCGCAAGACCTACGAGGCGTCCACTGGTCCCTTTGTCCGTGACATGGAGGACCTTGAGCATGAGGGCGTCACCATCGACGCACCCAGCGGCTCTGTTTCGGGCATAACCTACGCCGAGCGTCGCCAGCACAACCACACCATCCATGCCATCAGCACCAGGCGCCGCCGCAAGGTCAAGATGAAGAAGCACAAGTTCAAGAAGTTGATGCGGAGAACACGCACTCTTAGACGGAAGCTCGACAAGGCTTAGACTGGTCTTTCCCTTTTCCTTTCTGCTTTTCTCGTTCGGTTTATCCGATGCATCTTTGGCCCGCATATTTGCATCGTCTTGGGTTGAGGCTTAGTGTTGTCTGACTTTCAGGGCATATATCCTACTTTCTATCGTACATTGCTTTCCTCCTTCTCTTTTCTTTCGCCTACTCTCCTACACTCCACTAAATAACCAACTGTCGCCCCGTATCTCTCGAGACGCCTTGTTGGTCATTGAACTGTTTTTTATGCGTGGCTTTTACGGCCCTCATACTTTGCGGACTACCCAATAGACAGTGCTCTTTTGATAATCTTTCCGACTCCGTGAGATACTGTTCACGGTAGCGCGAAAAGCAATGAAGGCCTTGCTTTAAAATCCACTTTGCCTGATCTCTACGTAGGATTAGACTTCCCAAGGTTTACGAAGCACTTCCCCCCGAGCTCTAACTCTGACGGCAAGTCTTGAAATGCACAAATCGGGATTGCTATATCATACCGAATACAAAGACCCGACGACACCAGAAGAAAACCAAGAAAAAGAGAAGACTGAGATGGAAAAAAGGGTGTGCAAATCCACAGCTTAGCCAAACCGACGAGAAACAAGTTTAAGGGCCGGATCAGGCGAGACCCATATAAAGTACAGTAACCAGCGCGCGTTCATGCAATGTGAGCCAGTCCAATATCTACCACATCTGACCACCAAAGTCCGGGAAGTTTCCCAGTTCTACATACCACCAGAAGAGAAATCCATTTCCAGTTCAAAAGATGAATTTATCATTGCCACAATCATCTTTCCCTTGCACCACTGTCCTCGTTGTCCGACATAATGTGAGATAATTCGTGACTTGTTATGTCGGGATTGGAAGTTGATAGTAACACGCCGGAAAACGGTGTAAGTCACCAGGTACCTTGGAAAAATAGCTGGGTCCAAAGTCCGGTTTCCGAGTGCAACGAGACTCTTCTCGTTTAGGTGCAGGAGGCTTTCGAGCGGGAATTCATAAGAAGAGCGACAATCAACCCGTAAAGACCTAAGTGAGGGCAATTTGTTAGAATAGGATAGATGAATTCGTTCAGACGGTAAGACTCACCCAAGACTTCAGCGAAAATAAGAATCAAAATCATTCCGACGTAAAGGCGGGGTTGCTGCGCAGTTCCACGAACACCGGCATCACCGACAATACCAATAGCAAAACTGCACAGGACAATCGTTAGTCATGACAAGGCCTGACAAGTAGTTTCTATCAGTTGAATTGTGAACATACCCAGCGGCCAGACCAGCCAGACCGACAGCGAGACCAGCACCCAGCTGAATGAAGCCAGTGTACAGAGGGAGCTGCTGGGTCAGGTCATTGGCGACCAAGACCGACACGACCAGACCGTAGATACCAATGATACCAGCCATGACAATGGGGACAATGTCTTGAGTTGAAAGGTCAGCAAAATGGCGACGAATGCCAGGGAGAACACCACTGTGATCTGATATCGCAGATTGGAGCTTAACGTACTCTTGACGATCAGGTCGGGACGGAGGACGGCCATAGAGCACACTCCGACACCAGCCTTAGCGGTACCATACGCGGCACCGAAGCAGGTGAAGACGATGGCGGACGTGCAGCCCAGCGCACCAAAGAATGGCTAGAATAATGGCATCAGTATTGTTATCAGGCTAGCTTGACGAGTGTGGGTGAAGGTGTGGAGGGGAAGGCTGGAACACGGAGATGTGGACGGGTTGGACTCGAGCGAGGGACTAGAGGAAGCTAGACTGACCGCGTAGACGGGGCTATTGAAGCATGCAAGTCAGTAAAGATTCATCAATGCTTGGAACCCCCCCCCCAGTGAGCGAAGCAACGGACCCGACGATCCATAGCTGTCAAGCACCCAGGGGGCCGAGGGAGGCTGCATGGCAACTCACCAAAGCTCTGTGGCCATTTTGACGGTATGGTGGCTCGACGAGCTTCTCTAGAGGAGAATCGAGGTTAGAATAGATGGTAGGGGAGCCGAAACGTGCAGGCTCAAGCCGTGACTGGGAAGGTTGCGGTAATCGGGAGGATGGAGAGTGCTACGAGGTCAGAGGCCACTACGCTGGTCCCGGGTCACGTGAAGAGGGCTTGGCACGGCCGGTGCTCCACATCGATCTCTGGTTTGTATACATATCATCTTCCGTTATTTCTTTCTTTCTATCTTACACATATTCATAGTTCCCTATCGTACAGGGTTCATAATCACCCGGCACCCTGGTATGTCCAGCTTGGTGCTAAAATTGGATGCCTCTGTTCCATCCACCATTGGTTGCGAATACACGATCGCCTTCTCAGACAGCGCTCCAAACGAACTCGGCACAACGACAAGGTCGTGCTTATTCTCATTCAGGACTTGTGGATCCGGTTCCTCGGCATCTGCAACCACACCAAAGCGATAGGTGACAGATCCTCCCTCGCCAGCGGTGTTTGCATTTTCCTCTTGTGAGTGATCCGGTTCTAACCCGACGAAGAATTGGATATAATCACCTGCTGTGGCAACCTGCGACAACAGGGAGAGATCATCACCTATCATTCCCTTGCCAAGGAATGCCGGCATCACCGAAGGCGCCTCTGTGCTGGGGTCGAAGATTTGATCCAGGATGACGAGCTCATCTGGCCGCGCCATTCCTGGGAAGCTGACCTCTGGATCCAGCGAAAGAAGACCTTGTTTCTTTCCCCATCCACCCCCACCGCTCATGACGCGGTGCAGTTTACCGCCCTGGCGCAACGACTGGGCAACTCGGTCTTGTGTGGACGAGAATTTCCCATTGGCAATCACCAGGTCAGGCTTCTCAACCAACGCCCAAACAGAGACCCTTTGGCCGACAATATTATGCTCGTTAATGTAACGGGGAAGCGCCGTCTCCAGTTCAGAAGAAGCAGGCATTGGCTCGTCCGAAGCTGGATCTGTCGATTTGGACACTTGCCGCAGAATGTTCCCCATGCTTGTAATTACTCGTCTTCGCTCGCCCACGGGGTCGAGGGGAAGTGTTAGACTGGGATTCGTCTTCGTAGAGATAGATGTGACAAAGCAGTTTGTGAGGTCAACTGGTTTATCCATGACATATGCGCCGGCAGCAGCATCATAAGTCCAGCGCATGCCGATAAGTGTGGATTCTTTCCCATTGACGAAGACGGTGTTTGCAAGGCGTAGGCCGACTTCATGCGTGGGTCTTATAGAGGCGTTGGTATCTTGAATGGAAATCGTAAGGTCAGGCTCCTCGTCAGCGGGACCTCCAATGCGACGAGGAGGCGCTGCTTTTCCTCGTACATTCTCTTTCTGAATAGTCAAGAGTGACAAGCCCTCGGACTCGGATGACTCGAAACGAGAGTCATCATTGCTTTCCGCGGTTGATTCTCCGGACTGTGTAGAGTTTGGAAGTTTATCAATGACTGCTGCGACGGCGTAGAGAGGAGTGGGTTTCGGAACACCGGGATATAATCGGTCTATTAAGGACTTGAGAAATGGATTGGAAGGATCGACCCAGTGGGCAAATCTAGGGGTGACAAGGAGGAGGGGCACTGAATCTGCGGTAGCGTTGGCGGACGGCGTGGAGGGAAGAGTCGACAAGATGTCATGCGGGTCCTTTGGCTGCCAGTCAGTGTATGACCAGTCGACAGCTGGGAATTGAAAAGCTCACAATAGCTTCCGGTGTCCGAGTGAGCCATGTGTAAGCAAATGGCGAGAGGTCCTTCCCAGGGACCTTACGACAGGTCTCTGTCGCAAACTGTCTGTTTGCGCAGCTCGAGCTCCGAGCTGGATTTGAGCGGCGCAGTAGGCGAAGCGGCGCGGATCGGGGGGCGATCCTGACGGCCATCGATGTCAGGCCATACCTGGTAGCCATTGACACCAGGACATTGACTTAAAACGCAGAATGTCAAGCAGAGCGAAAGTTGTCGCTGCGGGGAGTGACCACTCAGATGCGCGCGATTTGGAGAGAAATATCATTTGTAATATAGCGTATATGTGACAGTACATGCAGCAAACGTGGGCGAAATAAATGTACTAAAGTACAGGGAGGTTTAACCGCTTCTGGCAGTTGGCCCCGCGGACATCCGCGGACATCGTTCTAACTCGCCTTCCTGTCTTCTGTTAGTCCACTAGTGCATATGCTGTTTCATTGGCTTTCGCGAAATTGGGAATCCAATAATCTGAGCTCCTTGGCTACTCAAAGGCCCCCACGGGTCCCCGCGGACCTCCGCGACCTGAGAATACCTGCAGCAGCCGAATCAGTCCAGGGTCAGTCATGAAAAGAGATAATCACGGCAACCCAATTCAAGTAACGCACCGATGGAATCGGCCACCTTTATCATGTCTTCCCTGTCGTGAAAAGAAGCGCCGGTGTAATCGTGCTCAGCCGTGTTCGAATTGCGTGCTCCGGAGCATTGCATGCAACTATGCTGGGCAAAGCTCGGAGACTCTGGGGCCCCCAAGTTCTTTGCATATACCTACCGATAACACTGGTCAGGTTGCTGGAATGCAGCCTGCAAATTCAGCCGAATCTCACGGTCAGTAAGTAACTCATGCTTAAACAATTAGTTCGGTGAAGATTCCTGCTAACGATACAAAGCAACACGGATGAGATGATCCTCCATCGTATTCAAAGATTAGAAGACAAAATCATTGAAAGACCAGCTGTATCTTCAAAGACCGATGTCAAACGTCAAGGGGTATTTTCAATTTCTGCACCCGCTTCAGAACCAGTACGTATGACTTTGACTACCCTTATTTTACGGACTTGATTGTTGACAGTGAAGGCTTTTGGCACCCATTTTGTCATGCCATTCAATGCCCATCCCCCTGCAGATTCGACTAGCTATGAGCTCAGTGAATACCCGAGCATCGTCGATATGATTCGGAAACTTCCTCCACTACGGCAAGCAAAACACCTATTCGATCATTTTGCTGCAATCCTGCAGCCAAATTTCGGCGTTCTTCATATTCCGTCGACCCGCGTCCTGATGGAGCGCACCTATCAGTGCTTCCTCGAGGGCGAGGAGCCTCCAGCTGCGGACTTGATGCTACTATTTGCCGTCTTTGCTGGAGCTGCGCTTGTTTGGACGCCCCAACTTCTGGAGAAGCTAAACGCAACTCAGTGGGAGGCCAAGTCGGCTTTCATAGGATATACTCGCCTTGCACTAGCTATCATAGATCACCCTCGTCAGATTTTACAGTCGTCGACCACCGCCCTTGTGGGTATTGCTACTATGGCTCATCTACTCATGAATACCGATGGCTTTCCTCTGAAGGTCCATCTTCTTCGAAACAGATGTCTTTTGATGTCGAGGGACTTGGGAATCCATCGTTTGGATACAGCGAAAGCACGAGAAGAAAGAAGGCTTAAGGGATGTAATATGATTGAGGTCGAGGTTCAAAGACGTCTGTGGTGGTCTCTGGTAGCATCTGACTGGTAAGTTGCGGATTTTTGAATACACGCAAAGTATGCTGACAAGTTCCAGGCTTCTTTCATTTTCCGGTGGGCCTCAAGAAGGGGCATATACTCTTCAGCCAAAACATATGAATGTGAATATGCCGAGTAACACGGATGATGAATCTATTACAACAACGGAGGTGAAGCAAAATATGCCCTTGTCCGTGCCCACAAGCATTTCCGCATTCTTCTTCAGAGTCAGGACGTCAGAGATCTGCCGCGAGGTTATTGATGCTCTGCCGTCTATCCTACTGGGTTCGCAAGAGCCAGAATACGACACCATCCTCCAGCTGGACAAGCGATTCCACGATCTCATGGACAGTGTTCCAGTATTCTTCAAACTGGACCAAGAAAGCATCGAACGAAGCCGGGCCATTTGCAAAGAGCGACCTTACATCGCCTGGCAGCGGATTAGCATACATTTTAGCATACATACTCGGCTATGTCGACTACACAGGCCATATCATCTCGAGGGTGTGACGAATCCCGAGTACGCCTATTCGCACTCGGTGTGTATTCGCTCTGCCCACAAGGTACTAGAGCTGCGACGTGCAATGGATGAGGCGGACTCTGGGGTCGGACTAAAGCCAGCACGGTTCTGGACGGTCATGCACCACGTGTTCTTCGCGGCTGTGATTCTAGCGATGGACGTGTCTTTCAATCCTCAAGCGCCGGACGTCGAGGCTCGAAAGGCGAAAGTGCTTGCTGCCTATGAGACGCTGGAGAAATCGAAGCAGGAGTCGATGAACATGATGGAAGGAATCCAGAAGAATCTACAGACTCTGATGTCAACACTTCACAAGCAGCGATCGCATGAGGCGTTGCCAACTACCCAACCAACAAGTGAGCTCGGCGGATCACAGGCAGCTGATGTAGGCGAAATTTCAGCCTTTGCACAGCCTTCATCTACAATGGTTGGTGACAATGCTTCGGGCTTCGAGTTGATTAATGACATTGGCGAGGATAGCTGGGAGCATCTTTGGTCTGAATTTGTGGCTGTGGCCCCGGATCTTGATGCGCCACAGTGGACCGCACTGCTGGATGATGTCGATTTTACATCTCAGCTCGATGTATCCTAAGACAGCAAGTACAAAAGGTTAAGCTTTCCAGACTTGGAACGTCTCTGTCTGTTCACCCCTAAATTATCCGAATGAGGAAACGATCCGATCGTTTCGAGATCGTCAGTCCGGAGTACCTGGGATCGGCTTGCGTCAGGGGCAGGGGGCGCTACAGCCATCAGTTGTTCATGAAATTCCACTCCGACAAGCACCTACACGGGACGAACTTGTTAAAACTCAGTGAGGTCATGCCGAGCCAATCTCGTAACAAGGCATGCGGCATGGCCTTGGCAGGTGGGGACGAGAGAGACGTAGGGCTGGACCGTTGGGCGATAAGCGCCACGACAAGAATAGGAAGACATCCAAGGATCGTCACACACCAAGATACATCTTGCCAAGCCAAGTTTCCAGGCAGCCGGCAAAAGGGGACTTGGGATAGGCCCAGCCGTAGGTAGCCCTGGGTAGCCTTGGGTAGCCTGTAATTAAAGAAACATTGGCGACTGCATTGTAGATCCAAGGGCGACTATCGTAATTAGAATAACTAGGAATCGGCAGAGAAAAAGGAAACCTTGCTAAAGTATGTTGAGCCACAGATGTCCACCAATCATGGCTTAGCTAAGCCACGTGTGGCGGGACCATGACGCAACCGCCAAAGTGAAGCCGCAGTTTCTCCCTTTTTCTTTAAAGCAAGCCGGTCTCCGCATTCTTCCTCCCAACCTCCGACCCTTCCCACATTTGACTTGATTTTTTTGCACCCCCAAAATCAACTCAAATTCCACCGCCATCATGCCTTTCACTGCCTCGTAAGTTGCCTGTCTGTCCTCACACTGGAACTGGAAGGACGTGTCGACTTCCTTGCGCGCTCCCATTTCCGGCACCGGTCGCATTCGAGCGAACAGCATAGCTAACTTGTTTGCGCAGTGACATCTGCAAGATCATCTTCGCCATCATCCTGCCTCCTCTGGGTGTCTTCCTGGAGCGCGGATGTGGTGCTGACTTCCTGATTAACATCTGTTTGACCATTCTGGGTTGGATTCCCGGTGTCATCCACGCCTTGTACGTGTTCTTCCCTCCCCCCCTTTGGGCATCCAAATTGGCCGCTAACAAACTATCCAGCTACATTATTTTCAAATACTAGACAAGCGCGACCGCATTCGCCACCAAGCTGCCTAGGCCTCTCCTCCCTTGGGGAGAGTTCCGTTGCCAATGTTCCCTCAATCTTGCTCGAAGTGCCCCTTGCTCTTTTCAAGTGCAGCCATGCACGGTCCAGCGAGCGCCGGCATCAGCGTGGTTCCGTCGAAATCCGGTCGAGACTAGCCTTCTGCAGCCTCCTTTACTTGGCATTAGTCCGATGCCCATAATTGCCTAATCCCGTTATCTGCGCTCGCGTGCACATCTCCCATTTCTTCTTTCTTATCTCCTTACTTTTCCATGCAATATTGCCGGTCTTGCTTTGCTTTTCAGTTGATACCACTTCATATTGTCAGACTGTCGGGCTCTTGTGTCTCGGCCCGTGGTCGGTTGGCTTTTACTCTTGATGGAATGGCAATTATTTGAAAATCCCGAATTCGGTACATGCGTAGTGTAGATGAGGAATGCGCTCTTCCCGGATGTACAGCATGGGATGATGTGATGTGATATGCTTGGCGCTATCGGATGAGACGGATGTAGCGACCGTCTTAAGGTGGACGGTATAGGGCGACATCGGCGCCACCGACAGAGATACAACCATCGAAGTACGTTTGCTACTCCTTCATGAATCATAATGAGACTTCCAGAAACTTTGGTGCTTAATCAGGCCTCGGAATTGAACTACCCTGTCACCGCCTCCCTCAGCTTTTGAAATGACTATGCGGCAAAAGCAAAAACACAGCTCCCATAATTTGCAACAATATCAAAGGGATCAGCCGAATGAGGAACTTGAAACACACCACGACGTGTTGGGTGACTTGCGCTGCACTGCAAGCGCTCACACTTGCCCCGGCGCGTAGCTAACTAGTCAACTATAGCAGGCGCTTACATTGCAGCGACCCAACCAGCGCCGGACTCAGAGCGCTTTGCCACCTCGAGCATTCACCCGCTTGGACAAGTTCACAGCCTGCAGTGTCATCTGGTTTCATCATGGCGCCTACATGTGCTCCGCCTCCATTGACGGGGTTTCAGAGTCGTCTCGTGCCCTTTGTGCTTGGTGATTAAGGGCCCTCGCTATGGTGTCATTGATGCATTCGCTACGCGCCTAAGGTCGCGATGCGCTCACTTTTGGTCTTTAACTAGGCCCGGGCCCAGGTTGAGGCTGTGTGGCTTTTTTCTCTTCTTTCCTCCCTTGCCTTCTTCGCCTCGATTATTTGCTATTGCAGTTATTCTAGTGGGTTGATGATGATAACCTCAAAGAGCTAATGGCTTCGAGGGTAGTCATTCCCTTACAACATTCTATAGGTCAGCCAAGGATATCAAGCTATGGGGAAGAGTGTGTTCGCTAATGCAAGCTACAGAGTTACCACAGTATGCTCTTCCATCCTGCGCACAGGATATTCGCTGCGGTCCTTCCGTTAGTCGCCATATGTTTGGCCAGCAGCTCGGACACTTCCGGTAATAACTTGGGTCCGTCTCTACGGAACGTCATCCCAGAATGCGCAACAACATGTGTGGAAAACTTTGCCAATACCGAATACACGTCCGCAGAATGCAGCTCTATATCAGACGTCGCGTGTTTGTGCCGGACGGAAACACCCAGTGGCCTCACAATTGGCGAGGCGGCATTAAGTTGTGTCTATGCCCTTTGCTCGGAAACTGTGGTACAAAGTTCTTCTGTCGGTGTCTATCGAATCTGTGGCTCAGTCTCGGGGGCTATTGCGGAGACACATAAGACAATCACGGCAACAATCTTTCCCAGCGTATTGTCTACTACCACAACTGAGGCGACGACAACCGACTCCGCTGCAGCTACTACTCAAGCTTCTGATTCCATTCCAACAACTACTGCGCAATCGACGACCTCTGAAGCTTCCAGTGCGAACCCTACAATTACCATTAACTATCCTGGAACAGGGGTGGTGCCAGCTGTTGTCAGCACCGAAATACCTTCTTCGACATCGACCAGTTCGACTGCCACGGGAAATAAAAAGGATCACCACGTCGGCGCCGGTACTGTGATTGGAGTCTCCGTCGTATCTGGTGTAGCGGGCTCCTTCATCGTTGGAGTCGCCGTGTTCTTTCTCTGCAAGAGGTGGCGGCGGAATAACGGGGTCGAAGACCCAGACTCTGACTTTGAAATTGGAGGCGCCATGGCAACCCCTCCTGGCTTCTCACAGCCCTCATCGCGGAGCTCAACACCACGGCCAGGGCCAGGTCCAGGGTCTACTTTATTTGGCGCTGGAGCCCATCGACGGGAAATGACCCAGTCATCAAGCATCTTACAGCCAGGATCTCGTCCACCGAGATTGGTTACACCTGACATCGATGACGATCACCCAGAGCCCCGTGGACGAAAGCACATAGGATTGGCCGCCAGCACAGACTCGGAGTGGGAAGCATCGCCTAGGACACTGTCATCGCAGGCCACACTTTCAGAGCTCCTGCCAAACCAGGGGTCCGAACTATATCCCAAGCCACTCAAATGGACCCATCGGCGTATCAGCGAAGAAACACTCTTTGAAGAGGATGAGTTTCAACAGGGCGTGATTGAGAGAAGACAGTATGCCGCCCACAGATCAGGATCTCGGAATGTGATGACAGGGCTGCCGGCCAATCCTCGCGCTTTCAAGGACGGATCTCCCGCACCGAAATCTCTCCGTGTCCCTGGCCAACAACAACCAAGCCAGAGTCGAAACCTCACACCCGATCCTATTGCGCGTGCATTAGCACCACCCTCCACCCGTCCACCCTTCAGTGGATCCGACGCATCAAACAGCAGCTGTACACCAATAGACAGCTCAGGTGGCGACTCCGTATCCAATACCTCCGGTACTCACAGTCGACCCGATGCTACAACACCAACTCCATCAGGGACACTAGGACCACCCGTCGAGATAGTATCCCGACCACGCATCGTCCGCGGCGAGGATATCAAACGCGTCCAGATCCGCAGCAGCCCGGGCCCCAGCGAAGCAGGAACACCCTGGGGCCCCGACGACTTGTGGCTTGAACGAGGCCGTGGTCGAGACCTGCCTGCCTCTTCATCCGAGGTTCCCTATCCCTCAGAAGTAAATCCTGGTACTGTTGTATACCCAAGCAGTCCCAACAAGCGACTTGAGGATGCGTCGAAGAGAGTGTCGCCGACGAGTCGCAAGTTGACGCCTTCGAGGCGAGGACAGGACCTGATTTTGCGTGTGGATTGACGAGTTCACTCTTTTATCTCTAATATTTCTTGATTTTCTTCGGCTTTGGCTGGGCATGGAATGTTTTGATTGTATATATAAGTGGTATGATATATACTTACAAAGATCAATGTATCGATAGATATTGAACGTCTCCATACAATAACTCAAGTCGGTATCTGTCTTCGCGTGTTAGGCTTAATCTCCCAAGTGCAGCATCCAGTACCTAGGTAGAAACTTCCCACTATGTTCGAGGAAGAATCTTGGAGAGGTCCTGAATCCCCAAGTGACATAGATTAGTCCAAGCCACTTGAGCACATTCTCAGCGACAGACGGGGCTCTGGACAACCCTACATTGCAGAGATATCAACTTTCAAGGTTCACGGCAAGTTGGAGTCATTATTGTTTGTTAATGTGCAGGATCCACTTATTTCTCTATCAATCTGCATGCTTCCTGCTGGTTTCCTGTATTTCTGGACAGTGTACAGCTCTAGCGTCGAGTCGATGTCGTATCCAGGGCTAATTTGGCAATTTGGCAACGCCACATACGCCAAAGCTTTGATCGGATAAGCACTCGGAAAAGTCAAAATGCCACACGGATGCAGCGTAGCCTCTGTACCCGAACCGGAATAGTGGATAGTCGATGCAATCATAGGTATTAACTGAGTCGACTAGTTAGTTAATATCCGGTTCCTGAGAACCTCGGAATCCGTTGAGTCAGCCGGGACTGTATGACGTCAGTGCCCCGATCTGCCCCGCGAATCCAACCTCGATTCAATCATGACCTATCTCGACGCAGCTAGAGAACAGAATATGTACTCGGTATAGCATAGTTCAAACAAGGTCATACATGTCCAAAGGTCGACAGGCCCAGTGATTCGTCAAACTGATCGGAATGTGTATCATTGCTGCTTTTCTCATCAACGCCACGCCGAGCCGAAAATAAGGCCTAAATACGGAGGCCAGAAGTTCC
The DNA here is from genome assembly GCA_027569385.1 of Penicillium decumbens. Lineage (NCBI taxonomy): Eukaryota > Fungi > Ascomycota > Eurotiomycetes > Eurotiales > Aspergillaceae > Penicillium > Penicillium decumbens. The sequence continues at coordinate 92,197 of JAPDEZ010000023.1, forward strand.
GACGAAAACTTAAGTCGGACCAATACGAAAGTCGTCATTGTCCGTTGATTACTGTAGTGAATTCCCCCAGACTCCGCCTCCACTTGGCACCGCCGCCCATCTACGAGCAAATCAGCGCTGCCAACGATACTCGTGGTACTGTACTCGGCGGGCCGAGGATAAAGGGGACGTTGTGGATTTGCTGATCCTGTTTACCTCTCCCTCGGTGCACGCTCGCGCAATTAATGAGAAGCGAGTGATGGAGAAGAATGACGCTTCCGCGGGAAAAAGAGTGGGGCTCTTAGAACCGGATATGTTGCGCTTGGAGAGTGATGCTATATTAATCTGTCTCCCCCAAATGCAGCATGCTTCATCATTCTAACTTCCTTTCAATCCTATTAACACGCCTCCTGCTCTCGGAATTATTGCAGGGTGAAACTCTTTTTGCTCGATTTTTTGCATCAAAGACAGTGAGATCAAGAATCTAGAGTTACGCCTAACAGGCGATCATTGCACGACCCACAGTACAGGCCCACAGTACAGACCCACACCTTCTTCTCATCCGCTCATATCTCACTATGGCCACTGCCGATGGACTCGGGGCTCAGAAAATCCATGAGAACACCGATCGGGCCGAACTTTACGGTGGACCTAACGTCGTCATTCCCCCAGGTTATTTAATGGCCTCTTCCCCTGATCGTAACTTGTCTTCTGCAAAAATGCCCAACCAGCACATCGAAGAAGAAGTTGTATCCTCCGCTTCCGAGGAAGAGTCTCCCCAGGTTGACACCCCCTCGTCGACACCGCCAATTGTCACTAGCGATGATTTTGCGCTCGCCTTTGATATTGATGGCGTCTTCGTCAAGGGTGGAGAGCCCATTCCAGAGGCTCTGGAGGCCATGAAGTATATCAATGGTGAAAACCCCTACGGAATTAAAGTGTAAGTCTTTTGATATTATGAAGGCTCAAGTACATTTTTCTAACTCTTTCACAGACCCTATATCTTCCTTACAAACGGCGGCGGCAAGTCTGAAGAGGAACGATGCCGCGATCTCAGTCGCCAACTCGAATACGACGTTGACCCCGGCCAATTCATCTGCGGACATACTCCTATGCGAGAAATGGCCGAGCACTACGGCACCGTCCTGGTCGTCGGTGGCGAAGGCGAGAAGTGTCGCATTGTGGCCGAGGGATATGGATTCAAGGACGTCATCACCCCCGGAGACATCATTAAAACAAAACAAGATGCGACCCCGTTCCGCAAATTGACCGACGAGGAGCACAAGAACTCGCGAACACTCGACTTGGAAAAAGTTCGAATCGAAGCCATCTTCGTTTTCGCCGATAGCCGCGACTGGGCCGGTGACCAGCAAATTATTCTGGATGTCCTAATGACAAAAGAGGGGAAATTGAACACAAGGTCCGAGACCTTTGACGAGGGCCCGCCCGTCTACTTCTCCCACAACGACGTATTGTGGGCCACGTCGCACGAGCACTCGCGTATTGGTATGGGTGCATTGCGCGCCTCGCTCGAGGCTCTCTACAAGGCTGTCACGGGCGGCAAGGAGCTCAAAACGGTCGCATTTGGAAAACCTCAAATGACCACCTTTGCATTCGCGACAAAACTTCTCCAGGAATGGCGCAGTAAGTCCTGTGGCATCAACAACCCCCCGGCCACGGTCTATTTCTTTGGAGATACTCCCGAGTCCGACGTTCGGGGCACAAATGAGTTCAACGAGTCCTCCGAGATCGAGTGGTACTCCGTCCTCGTGGCAACTGGGGTCTGGCAAGAAGGGACCATCCCCAGGTACCCGCCGAGGAAGATATGCAAGAACATCTACGAGGCAGTCAAATTCGCCATTGACCGTGAAGCCCAGAAGCTCCGTGGTCGTGGTGGCTCCTTCAGCATGTTCTCGGATGATGTCAAGCAGGTCCAGTTGAAAAAGTAGGGTTTCTTAACTGATCTTGTCACTGCATCTCCCAAACAGCCGGATACATTCAAAGCCTGGAGTCGAATCTGCCCAACTACTACATCTTGTCATAGTGCCATGATCTGCACCCACGATATCCAATATTTGGTCTTTTTGCAATTCGTGATGCAAGTACCCATGTTTTCCAACTTGTTATGATTACGATGAATAGAATTCAAATGATACCTTTATTTCTCGTTCCGAGGACACAAACCCTAATGCCGTACAGCCGTACAGCCGTACAGCCTTAGTACCTTCAAAGCACGGGTAGTCCCAAACCTACCCCGGATCTACACCACATGCTCCTTATACAGTCAAATGCCATGTGATGTAATAACCCCTATATGGACAGCGACTGCCTAGATTGGTTAGGAATATGATGAAATCCGTCGATCCGATAGACCGGTGCCACATGGATCGATCATCCGGGGTAGTTTGGTCACCTGGAAAGTTACATGAGTTCCAGTGGCTCCGGGAGCCCGGGAGAGATGTCAATCCGGATTTAGAATCTAGAGAGTCTAATATAACTACAGTAGGTAGGTATATTGGCTGGGGTGAAGACCGCGTCCGAGTTAGAGCTGGTTCTGGGCGTTGTCCAGTGTGTCATGCATGCCATTCGCGTGTACTTTTACGCTGTACTTTAATGTATTTAATCGGTTGGGAGGTATGGTGTTGGATGTAGCGATGGCTTGGGGATACTTCAACTCCTCACGATATCCTGCGTGGTTGAATTATCTTGCTGGAAAGACTGTTTCCCGTGACGGGCGCGAAAGAGTATGCTGTTGTTGAGAGCCCTGTTGCAACGGTGGTGCAGAGGGTACTTTAGGACTTGTGCGAGTTACACTATTATGGCTGTTAAACCCCGAATATCATTGTTGTATTTCTCTTAGTTGTACTGTTAACATCAAGTTCCAGTTGTTCATGGTATACAAGCCTCCCAGTGGTCGAGTGGTTAAAGACAGAATTAGGTTGACGGCCTGAATCGAATGATACCTCTCCCAATACCTTCTGGACGTCTCGCCACGGGCGTTACTGTACAGTGACTGTGCAGCGGGAGGTGAATCAGTGGTGGGAGCGGCCTAGCTAGCCCGGGTGGGATCGCCTACGGGCGGGATAATGACTCTTTTTTCCTTTTTCCTATATCCTATAATCTATTACACAAGAAGCTATTACTGCTATTATCAGATAACTATTCTAAACATTCTAGGCCTATTGTGGGGGTGGTGAGACTATCGCGAGTTTACATTGGGCCTCAAGATATAAGAAGAGACGAGTCTCAACCGAGTCAAGTGTGTGGCCGGTGTAAATTCAAGGTTGACAGTGAAACCAGTATGCGACATTTACTTTTTGCTTTGCCTTTTCCTTTTTCTTGTCAACACGCTTAAACGATATGATTACCATCGATGGGATAGCAGAGATGGACTCAGACACCATGCATAGTTAGCAGCCTGAGAACCCAGGCAGCTACACCCCCACCGTGGGATATTTGATTTCTTTCGAGAAGAGGTAAAAAGTCCCAAGCACACTGTTTATCATAAAAATGGTACGCAAGCTTGACTAGTCTTCATGGTCGCGCTAACTCAAACCAGGCCCAATCCACAGAGGCAGTATACCTCCACGACGCCTCCCTGAGAACTCTGACCACAGACATAATATCCTACCAACCAGTATCATCCCTCACCGAGGAAGAAAAGTCTCTCGCCAAAAATATCTCGCCACAAGATTCAGCCATCACTATGCGCCAAACCATCCTTTACCCTCAGGGTGGCGGACAGCCCAGCGACACCGGCTCAATCGCCACAGAGCAAGACCAAGGACCGGCATTCACCGTATCTATAGTACGCAAGACACAAGATGGAAGGATCCTCCATTTCGGCAAGCCAAGTACAAATACCACATTCACCGAAGGCCAATCCGTTATCCAGAAGGTTGACAATGTTAAACGTAACTACCACTCGCGGCTGCACACCGGTGGCCACATTGTCGGGCTAGCAATGCAGCTCCTCATGCCGGAGATGAAAAAGGTTAAAGCGAATCATTTCCCCGGGGAGGCGTGCATGGAGTACAAAGGATTGTTGTATAATGAGCACAAGCCACAAATCCAGGCGAAGGTGAATGAGCTTGTTGAGCAGGATCTGCCGATTCTGCTTTCGTGGGTGGAGGATGCTTCGGATCTGGAGGATGTGGAAGGCAGAGGGAAGGATCGAGATGGACCTGTTCGGGTTGCGAGTATAAGTGGGCTTGATAAGAATCCTTGTGGTGGGACACATGTCTCGCGGACTGGTTTGGTTGGGTCCATTACGATACGGAAGATTAGTCGGCAAAAGGGAATTAGTCGGGTTTCGTATGAGGTTGCACCTGAGCTATAGAGGGTTCTTGGGTATAGAGGAATTATGTATTGATTAGAGTGTAAATACTCAGTCTATCGAGCTCCCCGCATGTTGTACAAGGCGGAAAAGTAAAAATGTACAAACTTCAAATCACCTATGTGCAGAGACGTCCCCCAATCCTCCTATTGTTTGTTGGACGGAAAGTGTATCATACCCCAAACTCATTGTCCAACCAGTGTTTCATGACCATTTTGCCTTCTTCGAATCCTTTCTTTGGAGACCGGACGATGATAGCTGCGTGGCTGTGCCTGTGCTTTTGGATATGTACAGGGTACTTGTGGAATCCCACAGCATTAAGTGAGTTGATGATGGCAAATTGCTCAGGCGACAAGGCAAGTGTAGGGAATTGTGACGTGGCATCAGTGGAGCTATCCGACATGGCTTCCCATCCGTCGGGGTTGTCCCGCTTCGAGGCACCTGGGAGCCCTTCGGTTTCACTGCCCGAAAGATATGCAGGTTCTTGTCGAGCATTGACATTCTCAAACACGTCCTCCATGGCATGCTGAACATCCTGCACCAGTAAAGGCACCCGATACCTTCCGAACAGCTTGCCATTCTTCCCTTCGCCGTGCAAGCGAATTCGTTTCCGACTGCGGACTGTCTGCACAACTGAATTCGCAAGGAATATTGCTGAAAAGGGACCAATCAAGAGAACAACGAGTAAATAGAAAGGTAGCGGAGACAACGATGATTTGCATCGCTTCGAAAATCGAGAAAATCCGTCTTGTGGATCTTCTGGGATGAGAGGCAACAAATAGTTGTCACGATCGATGATGACATCGTCGTAGCCTTCGACGTAGTTGATATTGATGTTCTCCAGGTCGTGGAAAGGATCCACCTTGGATATAGCCGAGGTGTAGAAAACAACAGAGCGGTCGTTGACGATATTAGCGTAGACGGTCCGGTGACGGAACCTTTTGAGCCCCTGGATGAAGATGCTCTCTGGGTCCGCCAGAATGCTGAGAAGGGGACGCCCGGTGTCCCGGAACGTGTCAATCAGGAACAGCTGCTGGCCAGACATGGAGATAGTTCTCGCCCCCAAGCCGTTCCAGATGTGACTGCTGAGTCCCTTGAGCGGTGTTCTCACCCCAACATGGGGAGAGGCAAATGTGGTGAAGTTCACGGGTTCCAGCTCGTCAAGCATTCCTTGTGTATGAAGCAAGCCGATCGCATATCGCGCAATCAGACCACCCAGTGAGTAGCCAACGATACTCAGCTTCCGGATCTTCTGTCCTTCCTTGTCCAGAGCGTCGAGGGTCTCTTCGATCTCATGCGCCAACCGCTCTCCGCCGAGCTCGATCCCATCATACGTCCAATTGCCGCTGTTTTGTTTCGCGCTTAGAATGTAGATGTCATCTCCATGTCGTTCTCTCAGCGCAGAGGCCACGTAGTCCAGGTGCGATGGGTTGCCCCAGAGCCTGTCCAGATGCAATTAGTTTGGCTCGGCCCGGATATCATCGGCCAGGGAAGAACACGCACCCGTGCACCAAAACACAGAGATGGTCGGATTTTGTAGATGATTCAGACATGTCGCTGTACAAATGCACTCATCGCGAAGAGAAACGGAGGGCCAACTAGACAGACAGTTGCTTATAAAGGTTCCTGCCGGAGTTAAGACACGGCACTCCGGATCTCAATCGGTGATAATGCGATAACGGCCTTAGACACCAGGCTGCAGGTTTGCTTGGTTTGCAGCCTAACCTTCTCCCTCAATCAACTGAGCGCTCTACCTTCTATTTTCCGCATATACTGACTCCGTTCAACGCCTATCTCAATTGAGACTTTTGGCTGGCATGCTGCTTGGGATTTCTGTTTGAAAGAATCATTTGGATCAACTACTCAATCCGCAAGTGGCGACAATGCTGCCTGGAGTTCACAACACCCATGGTGCCTGATTAGCTCAGCTGGTCGTATCCGATAGATCATGTTCTGTCGGTATTACCTCGCTCCCAGCTTGATATAGGCTATCGCATACCTATGAATTCATCTTTTGACGGGACTATGAATTGTGAGTCAAAGTGACCTTGACTCCAATCGACCGTCGTGAGATCATATCTATTTCAGTCCGAGTCAGGGCACCATGTTCACAACGCTTGGTCTGTTCGCAGAGGTGCCCTGCCCGCAGGGTCAACAGTGTTCTCTCCTGACATGTATGTTCTCTCACAAGGCTGCGGCCACGCCCCAGCCTCGTCACAACACCAAGATATCAGGAGAAGACACCGCCCGTCCCTCCAAAAGGCTCAGGGTAGAAGGCGGCCCCTTGTCTTTGACGGAAGAATCAGTATTGCTTCAGACAAGTCATGTTCCGGAGACCAGGGCAACAGTCCCAGCACCAACAGTGCCAGAATCTCATGCTGGGCGTGGTGCCCCGAAACTTGTCTCGGCCTCCAGACCTGTCTCTCCGCCACCGTCATCCCGCTCGGGATCTAAAACCACTGGTGGCGAAAACTCCAATGGCATCGTCGCTGCTTCTCCGAAGCCTGCGTACAGACAGCTTCCTCCGCGAAAGGTGCCGAAGGAAAGCCTCAATCCTCGCATGCTGGCCAAGGCTCCCGCTTCGCATGGCCTCCGAACTGCCATCCTGAAGAATCTGCACACTGCCATGGCAGGCCTTAACGAGAAGCTGGCTAAAGAGAAAGATGCTACAAAAAAGCCCTTTGTTTTGAATCAAGACGAGCTTGTAACAATGGCTTTAGATGAAGAACAAAGAGTGGCCAAGGATAGCCCCGGCGTCTACAGCAATGTCATCAAGCTTCGCATGGTTAAATTGACGAAGATGGCCACTGAGGAATGGGTCAAAGAAGTTATGGCTCATCTGAATATGCGATACTATAAACTCAATCCGATTCAATTGGTTCAACCTCAGGATGGCCCCATGCCCATCGATACTGGGCTCACTGCCAAGGAAGAGATTATTCTGGCGACTGAGCTACTCACTCCGTTGAACGGCCTCGAACAGTTCGGCTATGTCACCAGAGTCCCTACGGAGAAAGAGATTGAGGTCGCTAAAAAAGGCAGCGAGGAATCTAAAGGCTGGGAGAAGTGCGACCGATGCACAGGAAGATTCCAGGTCTTCCCCGGTCGCCGAGAAGATGGAGCTCTGGCGAGCGGTGGTCAATGTACCTACCATCCTAGCCGACCCATCTTTCCACCCCGCAAAAGAACGGACAACGTCACTGGCTCCTCCGAGCAATACTTTCCATGCTGTGGAGAGTCTGTTGGGGTATCAGCCGGCTGTAGCAAAGGCAGTACACATGTTTTCAAAGTGTCAGAGACCAAACGTCTTGCATCAATTCTCCAGTTCCAGGAAACCCCCAGCCAATCTGATAAAGGGAACCTAGATCCAGTCTGCTTTGACTGTGAGATGGGATACACCACCTTGGGCATGGAGCTCATTCGTCTCACCGCCACCAGCTGGCCTGAAGGCCGTGAGCTTCTCGATGTCCTGGTCAAGCCCATGGGCGAGATTCTGGATCTGAACTCGCGTTTCTCGGGCGTCTTCGCGGAGCAGTATTCCTCCGCTATCCCTTATGGTACGCCTGCGCCTCCAAAGGAAAATGGGAAACAACAACCTCTACAGGTTGTCGAGTCTCCCGCTGCTGCTCGGGATCTGCTGTTCGGTCTTCTCCAGCCCGAAACACCACTGATAGGCCATGCAATCGACAACGACCTAAATGTCTGTCGAGTAATTCACCCCACAATCATCGATACAGTCCTTCTCTATCCCCATCCAAGACGTCTGCCCAATCGCATGAGTCTAAAAGCACTTGCCCGAAGATTCCTCGATCGCGAAATCCAAACCGGAGGAGACAAGGGTCACGACTCCAAGGAAGACTCTATTTCCGCCGGTGACTTGGTACGGGTCAAAGTGCGTGAACTATGGCAGCGCTTGAAAGCCAAAGGCTGGAAGATTGAAGGCGATGCATTGATTGCACCGCCCGGTCAAGCACCCGAGGATGTGCATAAACATGTGGTGGATCTCGGCCACGAATTCGGACACAAGAGGAAGAACCCAAGTGTCTCATGAGAGTGGCTCTGTCATATGTGGTCATGGGCTCCAGCATTGTGTTCTTCTTTTCATTGATACCAAGTGTTACGATCTAGTGATGCACTTCATCTCCTGCATTTACGACATTTTCCTCTTCTTTATTTACTTTATCTACTGCTAGATACTCAATATGTCTCATTTACGGTGTTTTGAGCACTCATTTCGTTACATCATGTCATAGCATCCCATTCAAGCCGAGTTGTATTGAGACCGGCAGATTTATTCCCGTTAGTCGAGGTTTAACCAAGAAGTATTGAAGACTAAAAGCACAGCCAAGTTGAATTCAACCTTTCAGATACGCTGATCGGGTTCTATATTGCTTTCTACCGTTATATGTTTTTTTCTTTCATCATCTACTGCTCTGCCTAATCCGAACAACAACCTTCTTCCTTCTCTCCGTTAATCGAACTTTTACTTCACCTTAACCTTACGCATCACTTGTCTGTCATCATGGCTGAAGCATCATCAGCTCAGTCCGCTTCATCTCTTCCATCCTCACACGCGTCGTTAGCAGCTCAACCCGTATCGTTGCCTCCGCAGCACCCCAGCCCACCACGAACCCTCCGGTCATCAGGGCAGGCGGGACCTACTCGCAGGATCACGCCCTATGTATGCTGCGCAATCTCCGTCATTCTACGACCTATTTCTATACCTAGGTAACTAGTCTGTACATATAGACCTTTACCTCTTCTTGAAGGATATGTCCGCTACCTAGGTGATGCTCATTTCTCTCTTCTTTCTCTTCCTTCTCTCTATAGATGCAAAGCTTACTTCAAACTACGGCGGATGATGGTACTGCTGATTTTTGCCACAAATTCCAAAATATTTTGTACAGCTAAGCTTTAAATTCGATCATATTCTTCCGGAATACGTTGGATTCTAAGTTAATAGTCACTAAACTTGAATCCTTATAGGGTTGAGCACGTCCTCTATCTCAAGCCTCGAACCCTATTGCTTCTTTAAACTTTTGATATTTGGACTTCAATGAAAAAGGTTGGGGTAAGTTAGGGTAAATAGGACGTCTAAAACGACATCAAACTAGCCTTTTTCGGTGCTCAATTTATAGTCACCTAACTAGTTAACCCTATGATGTAATTTGGGATCTGCGGTCGGCGCGGGACAAACATGTAACCGGCACCCGACCGCAGTTGTATGTGATTCAATTGGTGTCTTTGTTCGCCTCGGCTAGAAAACGAGCATGCGCGCTTCTCTTCGTCAAATTTCCTGCACTCGAACGTATCCTCCCTGCAACTACTCTACGTCATCTCTACTACTATTTCGGAGCTCCAAGCTCTCTTTCTCCCCACTCTTCACACCATATCCTGTGCAATTCAGCACCATGTCTTCCGCAACTACTTTCTATGACTTCGAGCCTGTCGACAGTACGTGCAATCATAACGCCCATCTCCACTCTTCACAGAGCTCCGTTCTTGCCCCAGCGCAGTAACTAACAAGAATCCCCTCACAGAAAAGGGCGATCCCTTCCCCCTCTCCTCGCTAAAGGGCAAAGTCGTCCTCGCCGTCAACACCGCGTCCAAGTGCGGCTTCACACCCCAGTTCGAAGGCCTCGAGAAGCTGTACAAGAACCTGAACGAGCGCTACCCAGACGAGTTCACCATCCTCGGCTTCCCCTGCAACCAGTTCAACAACCAGGACCCCGGCTCCAACGATGATATCCAATCCTTCTGCCAGGTCAACTACGGCGTGACCTTCCCGGTCCTCGGCAAGCTGGACGTCAACGGCGAGAATGTGGCACCCGTCTTCGCCTGGATGAAGGAGCAGAAGCCCGGTGTCATGGGCATCCAGTACGTCAAGTGGAACTTTGAGAAGTTCCTCATTGGCGCTGATGGAAAGGTCGTCGCGCGCTGGGCTACTTTTACCAAGCCCGAGTCTCTGGAGGGGTCTATTGTCAAGGAGATCGAGAAGGCTAGGAAGGCCAAGGGTGCTGAGTCCTAAGCTTGTGTGGCTAGGCTTACTTGTGCTGTCTGTTTCCTTGTGCTCATACCCTAGTGTTTTCGTGTTTTCTCCTGTGTGACATACGCTCGTCCATGTATGTGATTTACGATGCTTTCCCAGCTGATCTTCCTGGGGTCCAATTAATGTCCAATTATCGGGTCAGAACCCTCTACGGCGACACTGTATGAGCATTGTAATGTAGGAAGGGTCTTCATACTCGCAAGGAATCAACTTAATATTCACGCGAGATTGGTATCAAGTATACTCCGCAAGCCTTTGTGTAGCTGGGCCTTTTTCCTTTATCAAGAGCAAGCAGTCTCCGTATCGTTTCAATCAAGCGGCACCGCCCTTGGGGATCAGGTTCCGCAAGGAGAGATCGTAGACTACATCCTCGACCTTTTTGACCTGCACCGGAAGAAGAGTCAGTCAGTGTCACAGCCATGCGGGCGTTCCCCTCCAGCGAATAATGCTCTCAAGGGGAAAGGGCAAACTCACGCTGTACTTAACGCCATCGCTGCGCTTTCGCAAGATATCATTCTTCAGGTTAAGCAGCTGGAATCCGGAAAATAGATCCTTGATAAAGTTGCTGATTTGAAGAGGGCGCTCGTAGTCACCAAGGGTGACCGAGTTAACAGCCAGACGCGACTGCAAAAATGTCAGCAACCACGTCTCGAAAATTGCAGTACTGGTGTCTTGGGGTTCGAACCAATTCTTCCACCATGGAAATAAGCGCAAGGAGATACTCCTCGATAGTCAAGTGGAAGGCATCCTGCTCCTTGAGGTTGACCGGAACTGTGAGAGTGTCATGGTCAGTCTCGGATACAGGGTAATCAACGACACAAAGGTCCGCGTACTTTCCAGGAACTTGCCCACATCCTCGATGGTCATGAACGAAGCGGAACCGGTCTTGTGCTCCTGCATTCCGCCGAGCCATGCACACAGTTCAATAGAAGAGACCAAGTTCTGGAGCTCGCGGGTCCACAGCCCATTGTACTTATAGAATGGGTGCTGGTCAGCCACGGCCTTCAGGCGGAGAACCTCCTGCTTCTGGGCATTGATTTCCGCAGCCGCATCGTCCAGGACGGCTTTGACTATTTTCAGGTTAGCAACACCGGATTGGCATATTATTTCGACATCGTACTGTCCGAAAGCTAGGGAATGGGAAGAGCATTGGAAGGTCAACGCCTGTTGGGAATTGATGAGGAAAACATACTTTGACCAGACGGGGTTGAGTGCGCCCGTGCTAGAATAGCTGTCGTCGATCGACCTGTTGAATTGAAATCCGACATCAGTACGTCCTTGACCATCGGGGCCCGATAGGACCAGGGCGACCCTGGCAGCTAGGCGAAAAGCTGATGTTGGCCGTTCGGTCTTAAATGTATCGTACCTTTCCGTGCAAGTGTCTGAACAATTTCATGTAGTTCCTGTATCCACTAAATCAGCTTCTGATTTGTGTTGTGTGCGCGGCCGCTCTGCTTGGGCGTGGGCTTGGCATGCGAAGAATTCATTGCGAGGGCAGCACGCCGGCACTGGTGAACTCACATCTCGGACGGTGGTCTCCTCGTCGATCTTGGTCTGGAGATCCTCAAAGATGCGTTGGTCAATCATCTCGTCTGATCTTAGGATATATTTGACGGGAAAGTGCAGAATGAAGGGAGTCGAGGATTTTGGGGTTGCGGTACGGAAGTGGTGATGCGAACTTCAGTTACGTCAAAATTGGTTCAAGGGTTGATGACCACCAAGGTTTAATGTGAGTTGAGTGTCAATGAGTTTGAAGTGAATACAGATATGCCGACTATGCGATAAATCAATACGATTATTGCTACTAGTTGAGCTAGTAGGCACTGTGCTCGTTGCCAGGCTATTTACTGCTCGGGCTACACAGCTGCTCACCACGAACAGCAGAACCATTCACATATACAGCTGATTGGTGCCACATTACTCATGTTGTGAAGCAAGTGATGCTCTCAGTCTCCCTCGATATACGGCGAGAACAGACACCGTTCATTGTCGAACGATCCCTCCCGCAACTTCAAACCGAACCTCGGTCGAGGACCCTCCAAAAGGTATATTTCCATCTTTATTTGCCCGTCGACTTGTATCTAGCGATCGTAATCATAAACATCATGAAAGTGGGCGACATCAAACGCCGCCAAGGCCATCACTCTGCAGGCCAATTCTCGCTCAGTACCGGTATCTCGTCGAATAATCTGCATATAAGTCAGCCGGTGCTTGTCTTCGACATCAAAGAATAAGAATCGATAGCTTACCCTTCGGACTGACAACCAGACCACGACCCTTCTTCGCACCCTTGTAGACGGTCTCGATGATGTCGATCAGCTCCTGCTTGTCCTCCAACACCCAATTTAACTTGTTGTTGTTGCCCGTTCCGAAATCACACATCATGTGTTTATTGCGGTAGAAATACATGATCGTCATCGGATCGTATAATTCGTACATGCCGTTGAAATCGGGCACCTCGTCGATGTCGCACAGGTAGATAACGGCAAAGTCTATATAACGCGGTCATTAGCAGATAAACATATAGACATGGAAAACCGAGACTTACTTTTGACTCGCTCGGCAATCTTGTAGAGAACCTCGTCTTGACGGATGCCTATAGACTGATGGTTAGTCCTGCGACGGCCCGACAAAGGATGCAACTCACAGTCGGGATCGTGATCGCGGCCGAAACGGATCACCACGAGACGTTCCTCCTCGGAGAGAATGGCCTGGTCAACATGCCAGGCTGTCCGTAGGTGAGGCAAGACGATCGAACCCATGGTGGCGTTATCGAGCGATGCGGGAGGCGCAAGACGGAGAAATTGGAGAGCTCGAGCTTATCGCTGGCCCCGCGACAGACTGCACGTGACTGGAGAGCTGGCTGTGGCGAGTCTCTTCTGGAATCGTCTGGGTGGACTGGTCTGCTTTGCGATATCTTAGCCTTCGCTGAGCTGCAACAAGATGTGCTTCGACTCGTGAGTGTCATACAAAGCAGTTTTGCAGTGGCAACTCGCGGTGAATATGGCGGCTACATTGTGACTCATGGCCTAAGGTATACGTTCAAAGACTGTTGATACTCACGCGCTTGCGCATGAGTCAACATACCCTCAATAGTCCAGGTCGGTCGCAGATTACAAGATTGATATCCAGATCGCTGACAGGTTTCGGAAACGAGTTGTAGAGCTCATGTAGCTTCAGTAGCAGCATCCCCATCGTGTCCTTGAGAGTCCGAGTATGACACTTGTAAATCAAGACTGGAGACGACAACCCTCGCGCTACGCTACATGCTGAGCAGCAATACTGTTTACAAGTAGGCTCAAGGCTGGCCCTTACGTCTTGCACTGAGAGGCTTTGAATGGTGCTGACAGGAAAGGCCGCAACATATTCCGCGTTCAAATGCATAACCACCACATCGTCAAAAACAGGACACAACATACTGACCAAGTACATACTTCTTCTCCAATCGATCGGACAAGCCGACACGGTTGATGAAAAAGGTGGTTCGCGTCAATCGGGGGTAGTGTAAGCCCGATGACACTGTGCGACAAGGCATGCGCAAGCACAGAGGCCAAGTCGCGCGGTCCAAAAATAGGATTAATCAATGTGATGTCCTTAGACATCTTTCAGAGATTAAACTGAAAAGAACAGATACTACACTTGATCTAAGCCAATTGGCAAAGAGAGCTAAAGAAGAAAAAAAAAGAAGAGGAAGGACGGCGGGAAGGGTCAGGTATTTAAGCACATCTGGAGGGTCTGTGCGCCACTACCGCCACTAGCTTGGTCTAAGAGAGCCAATCAGATATCGTAAGCCATATGAGTTAACGGAGCATCCAGTCCCGTGACCTACACACTTAGTTTATCATGTGATATTGTAAACCCCTGCCCTGACTTTCCAAAATAGAACTAGCCCACACACCGCCTGAGTGAATTTTCGAGCCAAACGGGCTCCACTACAGTACAGAGGCTCTTCTTCCGACCATCCCTCTCGCCGGCGCAGGATATTCACCTCTTTGCGACCTTTTTCCCCTACATCACTCAATCCCCCCCATTTATTCACAATGGCTCCCCCTGCTGTACGTTGAATACTCCGTGAACCGCTTTGCTGTTCCCCCCAATGGCCATGTCTCGGCAGACACTTGCATCTTGTCGAACACCGGATATTGAAAAATCTATCCCGTGACCTCGTCGCAAGAATGATGTCTACCGAGAGTGCCACCGGGGCTCTCAACACTATGGAGCAGTAGGCTAATTCAGTTGTTTCCCCTCAATAGGCCCGTGGTCGCAAGGCCCAGAAGGTCACCCACAAGGTAAGTCTTTGCATACTCGAGACATCGATCGTGTAGAGTCGACTAACAGGACTCTCCAGTTCATCATCAACGCTTCGCAGCCCGCTAGCGACAAGATCTTCGATGTCTCCGCCTTCGAGAAGTTCCTCCACGACCGCATCAAGGTCGAGGGCCGTATCGGCAACCTCGGTGACAACGTCGTCATCTCCCAGGTTGGCGAGGGCAAGATCGAGGTCGTTGCTCACATCCCCTTCTCTGGTCGCTACCTCAAGTACCTGTGAGTACCTCTCCACGCAGTTTCGTCACCACGTCACTCGGCTGACCACAATCGCTCCCTAGGACCAAGAAGTACCTCAAGAAGCAGCAGCTCCGTGACTGGCTCCGCGTCGTCTCCACCTCCAAGGGTGTTTACGAGCTCCGCTTCTACAACGTCGTCAACGACGAGGCTGAGGATGATGAGGAGTAAATTCGCTCCCTCGATCTTTGACCAATCTTGGGCCCGACTGTCGATCGATTCGGACTGTTCTGTGTAACTCGCCTTTTGAGTTGGAATTATACCATACTGGAGAGTGAGCCATAGGGGTTAAATCGAGTGGCATGTGGGGGATAGACTAGCCTCTGGCTACGAAATCAAAAAAGTTTATACCCTCAGTCTATGACGCTTTGCGTAGAAATCTTCTTTCCTAGTCTTAATATTGTAGTCTGCGATGACTGGTTGTCTAATGTATAGTATGAAATGAGCTAACTGGTAGCTACTCAGCCGACACTTCATATCTAACTTGCTACATTTATTTTGACACACTTTCACTATATGCTCACTAAGTACTTAGGCACAAGCCTTCTTCTAGATAGTTATAACAATTCAAAGGACATTGATGACGGAATTTTCAAGTGTATATCCAAAGTCTAAAGAGTTCGAGTCTTGAGATAGAGTACGTATTAATCCCCAATTCAACTTTATCTGAGCAATACCGGTACCACATTCACCCTTGTCGCCCAGTACATACATTCAGGCGCCTCCTGTCTTGAGCACTCCGCAACAGCACGTCGAGTCGAACCAACCTCTGGCAAGCTAATCCGATTGGTCCCAAAATCATAAATACAGAGGGTAAAGCTCAATCTACCTGGGTCCGGGCGAGATATTCACTGCGAATTCTTAGTGAGACTCTCTGAGCAGCTTCTCGAGACCCGACGTCTGGAGACGGCTCTCATCTAACCAAAGGCTAGTACCTGCATATATAACAAGTAGTAAGTAGTCAAACTATTGTTAAAGAAACTGTTTGAGATATACACAATATAGGAGCTGACCTTGTCATTTTATAGCGAGATTGGTGGTAAAACAACAAACAATTAATCTGTCGAAAATGGCATACACTATGAGGGACATTCAATAATGCTGATTGCGAGGATCTATGTGTAACCCGCAATGACCGCCATGCCTTCCAGCGCAGCGCGTTAGAAGCCAAAGCGCGACTATCACGTGCCAGAGTCACCGAGTTTCTCACCGCCTTCGCTTTGTGCCGAAACTCCGCAACTCCGATCTGCGTTTGCGATTCAAGGGACTTGTGATGACAGACTTCTGATTACTGCTGTGCATGATCAAGAACCCATCTTGAGGTTTTGCTTGCCGACCTGTCGCTGTGAACATACCCTTGAACTTGAATTGGAAGAGTGACAGATCCCGAGTGAGCAGTTGAAGGACGCACCAATCCCTGCCAGAAATTCACTGGAGATCTTCCTGCTGGCTGCATTCTGCCTGACTTGCCAGTGCGAAGAGGCCCTATACCGAAGCTTGGATGATAAACACACCGATATAAGTTCCATAATGCCGTCAGCCTTTCCGACAGCTGTGTGCATTTGACTTAGTCCGCGCCTTTCGCTACCCTGATCCGGTTACTCCACCCAGACTTGATTTTACGCTACCTTCATACCATTTGACACTACCTGCGTACCATTTGACACCTCACTGGGAAACTGCATAGCCTATCAAGCTCATATATGCGGTTTTGGCCCCAGTGGTGGAGATGAAGACGAGCACAAATCACTTGAATGGGTCCGACGAGATCGCAGGCATCACAATGACGGTCAATCCGTACGAAACAAATCCAGAGCGCATCCCGCGAGACGATCCTTTCCTTGCGCAAAGCGCGCATTATGGACGCTACAGCCCGCAACCCGACGATTTCACCCCTCACTACAAGCGCTGGTACCAGTCGGATCCAGATGCGAATGTCTTTTGGCAGGACATCGCCAGGAAATTCTGCACTCCAGAGAACTCACTTGGTATATCAGGGCCAAGGGAGGCTTTTGCTGCAGGCGGCGTGGTCATTTGGGTTGATCGCGAAGTCGCCGATGGCCCAGCTGCGGAACGATACTCTTGCGTGAATGCAAATGCACTGTCAGCAGCCCGGAAAGCCGAAGATGCGCTTAAGGAGATTGGTGTTGCGGTTCCGGTGATATGCTTCTGTGGGACAATCGAGGGGAGAAACGTCACAGTGGAAACTCGAATCCCTGGTGTGTCGCTAGACGTTGCTTGGCGGTATCTCAGCGCCGAGAAAATCGATGTTTTTAAGAACCAATGTCGGCAGATCCTCCAGCAGCTCGAAACCATCGACCCCTCCTCCGATGAACCCTCCTACGTATGCCGGGGACTCAATTCGCAAAGGCCGCCGTCTAGAACCGAGCAGGAACGAAGCATATTGTTTGCAGAAAAGGCTGCCGGGGAGGAATTGACTCTTACCCATAACGATTTGGTGCTGCCCAATGTAGTTGTGAAGGACGATCGGGTCGTGGGGATCGGCGGATGGCGACAGAGCGGATATTTTGGACTTGCCCGAGCCCAAAAGATTCATCGGTCGTTGAGAAATCTCGAGCCGTCGACGCAACATAATGGGAACGACACCGAAGGTGGTGCGACATGGCTCGATCTCTACGATGGTTCCTATGACTCTAGCAAGAGTGCACCATTAGTCCGAAGCTTAGACACGGCTCTGCCACCTGTTAAAACCGAGCCAATGAGCTCAACCCTGGACAAATTCCCCGCTAGTGATAATCTCGACACCAAATCGCTTGGGCTGGACGGCACAGGCGACCAGCCGACTTCCAAGACACTCGCCAATCTTAAAAACGGGCCATCGTCACGCGCATCGTCATCCGATCGATCATCTCCCGCGAACTCGGTGAAGCTTGCATCAAATAAAAAGGGGTCCACTACTACCAAAAAGGGCACGGCAAAGAAGCCTGCACCAAAGAAGCGCAAGCCAAACGATGACGCGGACAGCGTCGACGGACGCTCCAATACACCAGTATCTCGCTCCGGCAAAACACCCGGGAAAAAGCAGAGCTCTGTATCAGTGGCGGGGTCACCGCCACCAGAGAAAAAGAAGAAAAAGAAGCCTAGCAAGGCAACAATCAACGAGGAGGATGAAGATTCGTTTGAAGACGAAAACGCCGTATTCTGCATTTGCCGACGGCCTGATAATCATACATGGATGATTGGGTGCGATGGAGATTGCGAGGATTGGTACCATGGAAAATGTGTTAGAATCGATTCACGAGACGCCGATCTGATCGATAGGTACATATGTGAGTGTCCTGTCTTCCTCCCTTTGAATTTCCTCTAATTATAATCACCAGGTCCGAACTGTAGCAAGCGCGGCAAGGGTGTCACAACGTGGAAACCAATGTGTCGTCTCCTCGAATGTCGCAAGCCGGCGCGCGTCACTCGTCAGAATCCCAGCAAATACTGTTGCGACGACCACGGCCGTGAATTCATGCGACGGCAAACTCGTCATCTCAAGCCGGGATCTGCCCGGAAAGGAATGGAGGATTTGGGAAGCATGGGTGGAATTCTCACGGCCGGTGATTTAAAGGCTGCGATCATGGGTGTCAGGTCCGTGGAAGAATTCCGCAAACTCGGTGACCGAATCATCTCTCCACCTGCAGAGTTCACCACGGAGGAAACCTCCAAGGTCCAGGTTAAGAGCGAGACACCGCAGGCCGGTGACAAGCTCGGATTCGATATCGGTCTCAGCGACCTGGACTATTCCCCCGACGAAACAGCCAGACTTGATAAACTCCGCCAACTCCGAGACGAGCTCGTCCATCGCAAGGAGATGCTCGCTGCTCGCTCAACATTCGTCGGTCTTGTACGCCAGCGATCCAAGGGCGTGGTCGAGAAACTTAAACAGAGTGACCCGAAAGGCGGATGGAAGGACATCTGCGGTTTCGATTCCCGCCTCTCCTGGTCCGATGAGGAATTTGACGAGTGGCGGCTGTCGGATGCCGGCAAGAATGCCCTTGCCGAGGGTACGGTCGAGGCGCTCGCTGTGAGCTACCCAATAAACACCGATGCTGATGGCGACACGACCATGAACGGCGAAGGAGAAGATGAAATGGCGTTCTGGACCCGCGGCATTTGTACCAAGAAGCGATGCGAACGACACAAGCAGTGGGTCAAGGTGCAGCAGCAGGACATTGTGTTTGAGGAGAGCTCGGCCGATCAAGATCTCACAAAATGCGAGTCTGAAGCTCGTTCTGTGGCAGAGAGAGCCGTGCTGAGGAAATGGGCCGAGAAAGAGAATATGCCTTTGGGGGCCCGGTAATCGATCCCGCTTTCATTTTGTAGCTCGGTTGAGTAAACAAAAAGCTTGATACCCTTTTTACAGAGAAATGTCGCTCATGGATCGGAGTTGGTATTGCATTTGGTGGCGCATGTGAGGCGGATCTGATCACATTTGACCGTCGAATTGGCATGTACGAGTAGCAAGTTATATCAGATAGATGAATATGATCCTTCTATCGAGTTTCTCGGCTTGCGTAGGCTTATTCGGAGGTCCATATTCCCCATTTGCCCAGTCCGTTTCCGACGCGGTCTTTGATTATTTCTGCTACCTTGTCTGATTTCACGTCCGAGAGCAGTATGTGCGTGTCGATGCCTTGGTCCAGGGTTCTCATTAGGAGGTTAGACAGGAGTGAAGATCCGGACATTTGGAAGATGGAATGGATGCCATCCTCACGCGAGTATCTCATGTCTTCTTCAGCTGGATCTTTTTGCTTCTCTGGCTGCCTGTCTGATTCGAAGTTCGGTGGGCCGAGTCCATTGGTGTTGACCAGCATAACCGAGAGAAAGGAGGCATATGCCCGGGACATCCGAGTCAGTTTTCGTAATGTCGCTGCTAATAAGGCGGTCCCTTTGACCGGGTTCGAAGCTCGGATGATGCCCTCAGCTAGAGTGTCGAGGCCGACAATGATTAAAACGACGGGATGATTGTTTGTGCGTCTCGATTGGATTTCTTGTAGTGAATCCGAGACCTTGCCAATGGCTTGGACGGCATTCGGGAAATTGTGAATTGGCAGTAGCTGCACGGAATCAAGTCGTTTGATTGCATCTTCTCTCGAAAGATGCTGGTCAGCAGTAGACTGTAGAGAGTTGAGTAAGATTCTAGGCGCAAAAGCATCAAAATTGCTTGGATGAATGATGAATGCGCTTGTTTCTGATGACGGAGGCACCCTTAACAGATGCTTTGTTAGAAGGTGACGAGGTATCTGAGATGTCTTAGCGATGCATTTTGGTCCTGAGGACGTCGTCGTCCATACCTGAGCGATGTATTCGTCGTTGTCTTTGCTTCGGTTCCGCAGCCTGGAGAAGCCAATGACAGCGCCGCATCGGAAGGTGCCAGCCGAAGACTTGATACCCACATCCCAGTCTGTTTTGAGGCTCCAGTCATTGGCATTTGTTGTGTCAGGTACAGAGCGTGTTGTATCAGCGGACCTTGGCTCTGACTGAGTGAGGAGGGAGCTGGCAAGGACCGGATAAGCAGGCTCAGCGGAATAGACATTCCGAGCTGTGGCCATTATTCGCGATGTGCTAGGCTCAGGGATGTTCAGTCAGTGGTACAAGGCACATAGCCTTGTCAACGCAAAGCTGAGTGGGTCGGAAGTTGGGTGCGCGATCGACCGCTTTGTGTGCGAGCCGACTTCCCGCGACCCACGGCGGATACTACAAACTACACTGCGGTTCAAATGTCATAGATTGAATTATTGAAATATATTTGAAATATTTTGCACACTCTCCCAGGTCACGTGTCAGTCACATCAGCCCCAGGCGCGCGGGTGTTCCATCATCAGGATGATCTCTAATGAAAGCATCTCGTCTACCGGCATCCATCCATAGCGGCAGTCGTACTGGCGGTCCAGGTTTGTCTGGATGGCTCTCATGGAAATCAAATAAGAACTGTGATTGATATTTGAAATCTTCAGCGGGGTACCAGTTGTCGTCATCGACTTCAGCCCATCGGGCCTTGTACCAGAGCTTGCCATCTTGCAACCGGACGTCAACGAACTCGACGACTTCCCATGTACGTGATGGGATTCGTTTCCAAACATTGCAGCTTTCTTGGCCCCAGCCCCAATCTCCCAGACATTGTTGCAGGATCCGCGATAGAGGGAAGTCTATAGCCTCGAGATGATAGTCTCCGGTCCTAAACTCCACTAGACAGTACTTTGCATTGACTTCGAACCCTATCAGGTTATAAGCGGTTGAAAGCTCCGTCCATGGATCAGTGCGCTCCATGGCTTTGCAGTGGTCATCCTCGGTGATGCGGTCCGCGTCGGGAGCTAACTGCAAGCTCAGAACACGCAAATCAGGCATAAGGGCAAGCGCATCGAGTACGAGCTGGACGTGGTTGTAAAAGGGAAACACAGCCGTATAGGAGAAGTACGTTAATCCATGGAGAATCAAGGGTAGCTTTATGTATGGAGACTTCAGGGGAGAAAGTTGCACTCCATACTCGATAGTCTTCTGGGGAGAAAGTTCCACTCCCCATTTCCCCATAAAAGAGGGAACTCGTAAAAGAAAGTACTGGTCGTGAGTGTAGGCATTGAGGGAGGATGATTCGTTGAAGGACATGGATGTCCATCGATGTGTCTCGAGCAAGCTTTTACAATTGTCCAGGTCCAGCGGCTGTGACAAGTTGGGAAGCGGACTTTGTCGCCGCAGCTGCAATATCTGCAGTTTTATATCAAACTCCAAGCTGTGGCGATCCTCGACCCAAGTGTTCAGCATGTTACCGATGAAGGTCGGTGGTGCTATGACTGTCACACAAGCCGGATCCAAATCACGGAGGACTCGGCGCCACCAGCCTTGATCGGCCGAAGCGTTTACCGTGATGGCCACAAGAGAGGTCACATAGCGACCGAGACGGGATCGTCGAATGAAGGCGAGAAAATCGGATTCATTCTCCAGCTCCAGGCATACATGGGTGAACAGCCGAGGTCGTACAAGATGCAGTAAATGAGATGAAGACAGTGCCAGGTGCTTGAGATTCCTGGCCCGGGACCGAGTGAACTGGGGATGCGGGGGTTGATGGAATCGAGTGAGCGAGGGTGGCTCTGTCGCTAGATACGAGATGATCCAATCTAGCAGCTCGTTGGGGAGTTGCTCCAGGGCAGAGGACATCACTAAGCCCACATGCTAGCAAGTCGATACAGTAGTTAGTCGTAGTGAAGTGGATGTTCGGGAAGAACAGCAAAGTTCAAGTGCCGGGAAACCCCACTTCAACCACTCATCCTCCACTTGAGTCTTTGTCAGCCTTTACTCAGCCTGGTTGTAACTGTTAACTAACTAGTTAACTACGTGGCGAATTCTGCATTTTCCCATTTGAGATGGGAAGCAACATTGTAATAATCACATAGTATCATGGCTATGATAATATATCATCTTGTTAAAGATTCGAAAGTACGAGCTGGGGAACAGCAGGGGGTTTTCCGGGTCAAATGTGGAGCTCGTCGCTTTGTACCACCGAGTCCAACCAAAATCTACTCTGTACCAGTTTTTATGTACGTGGCGTGCGATGCCGGAGCACATTCTGCTTCGATTTTAGTCCATTTCCGGATGAACAATCCGGTCTCAGTCTTTCCCGGCGTTAACCTGGACAGATTGTATAGCCTCACCGAGTCAGTTTGAAGATGTCGCAACAGAGTTGTCGCTATCCGCAGCCACCGGTGGTATATGCAAAAGTAGCGGCCTGAACCAGAGAATGAGCAATACCTGGACTCCGATAGGTGGCAAGGTGTGGGGATGTCTTCCTTTTTTGCCTGTGGAGCATGTATCGTAGGTCCGCGAACTCGGCAGGGACTTACTACTATGACAACTGGTTGCCCCTCATTTTTAATTCCTAGAGTCAGTCATTCTTCTTTTCAGACTCTTATAACTACCCATCATCATTCTGTGAGTCCATATATTCACCGTCGATGCATGTCCGAGGGCCATAAGCTAACCTTGAGATCATATAGTCCCTCCACAATGGCCCCTCAACTTCACCAAAGACCTCCTTTCCGCGCGGAGCACTTGGGCTCGCTGCTTCGTCCCCAGCAGCTTCTGGACACCAAGATTGCCCAGGAAAAGGGCGAGGTCTCCAAGGCCAAGCTCGCCGAGGTGGAAGCTCAGGAAATTAAGAACATTGTCGCCATCCAGAAGGATCTCGGCTACCCCGCGGCGTCCGATGGCGAGTACTGCCGTCACAGTAAGCACATCTAAAATGGATCCGAGTAGAATGGAGAGAATTGACGATATCAGTGTTCTGGGGTAGCTTCTTCCCCGGTCTGGATGGCTTCGAGGAGGTCACCGAATTCGACCAGGACATCTTCCGTCCTTATGCCCCCGATATTGCGGCATTCCTTGAGGCCGGTCACAAGCCCGGTGAGACCGTTCTCTGCACTGGTAAGATTAAGCACGTCGGCAGTACCTATGTGGATCAATTCAAGTACCTGGCCAGCCTGGTGCCCAAAGACGAGGTCAAGAACCTGAAGATTACTCTCGCCGCACCCAACTGGTACCACCTGCGTTACCGTGAGGGCAAGGCCTACCCCAAGGACGTGTACAGCTCCGATGAAGAGTACTTTGGTGACATTGCCAAGGCCTACCAGGCCGAGCTGAAGATCCTGTACGATGCCGGCTGCCGCAACGTGCAGTACGATGACCCCAACCTGGCCTGTAAGTCATCCTGTCCGACATCCAGAAAGCCATACTTACATCAGTAACAGACTTCTGCTCTGAGAAGTTCCTGAACGGCTTCAAGGAAGACTCCGCAAACGTGTACAGCGCAGACACCATGTTCGAGAAGTACATCAAGCTGTACAACGACTGCTTCGTCAACCTGCCCGCCGACATGCACGTCGGAGTGCACCTGTGCCGCGGCAACTTCGTTGGCAGCCGCCACTTCTCCGAGGGCGGCTACGACCGCATCGCCATCAAGCTCTTCCAGGAGCTGAACGTGCACACCTACTACCTCGAGTACGACACCGAGCGTGCCGGTGGCTTCGAGCCTCTCAAGCACCTCCCCACCCACAAGAACGTCATCCTGGGTGTCGTCACCAGCAAGTTTGCCACCATGGAGGATAAGGAGGAGATGAAGAAGCGCGTTATCAACGCTGCCAAGATCATTGCCGAGGGTAACAACATCTCGCTGGATGCGGCGCTCAACCAGGTTGGTGTCAGCCCGCAGTGTGGCTTTGCGTCGCACCGTGAGGGTAACGCCATTGATTGGAACGGCATGATCAACAAGCTCAAGCTGGTCCGTGAGATCGCCAACGACATCTGGCCTAACCAGCCTTAAAAAGTGGATTTCAACAAATACCCGTTTGTATATTCTCCGTTGCCTTTTCGACAATGTGGCTGGTTTGAGAATTTTCCTTTTTGTATAGCGCGATGTGGGATGAACCTCATGATCTTGGAACGACAACTCAACGTATTATTTCTTGGATATAGTCAATGAATAGGAACACGATACTCATGCTGACATGGCTGGTGTTTGTGAGAATGAGACTTTTTGTCGTAATGGAGTGTAGAAGATGAGCTCGGGAACCTTGGCAAGTTCATGAAAGTGTGGATCAAGAAACCTTTGAATCGGGATCCTCGCTTCTTAAAAGCGCATGAAGACTGTCGTCCAGGGTCCTCAATCACATGTGTTAGTGCATCGCCATTTGTGTGGCCAGATAATAATATCTCCAGGGCCATTGGCCTTGGAAGATATTCCGAGCATCTTCAAAGTGGCTCACTCGCCATCGATATACCGAGCCTCTCGTTTACTCGTCAAGTTTGGAGTATAAGACGCCGCATATTCAATCCGTCTTATGTCATTTTATGTCATTTGAGTTCAAAGTTGATTCTCTATCCTAGCTCTGCGTCCGGTTATCCCTTCGTCTTTCTATGCAATCAATCAAATCTATACACATCGGGAATCCACAAATGACAAGGGAATCGAACAATGGCAACGCTGATGATAAGAACCATTATAGAGAATTAAATAATTAAAGCGGAGCTCTCGACGAGTCCGGGTACGAACGGAGGGGATATCACAGAAGGAAAATGGAACCAAGGGAGATGGCAAAAGGGACGCGCACAAAGGAAAAGACCCAAGGAGAAAAAAAAAAAGAAAATAGAGAAAAAAAAAAGGCCCAAATGCTGCGTCGTCTTGTCATCAAACACGGACATGAATCGAAAGAAAATACTTGTCGAAGGTTCAAAAGTGTTGTACACGAGGCTGGGCGCCTCTCGAAAGATCACAGCGGGGCGAGTTTATTTCTGTGGCTGCGTTTTGACGTTGTTGGAGAGCCAGGCCTGCAAGTGGAGCCAATGCGGGTCAGTGATTGTTTGGTTCAGTCAAGGAGATGGGATGGGAATGGGGAACACCTACCAAACCCTCAAAAATACCAGTGCCATCCGTTGCAACACTGGGTGCAACGTACCACAGCTTGTCCTTCAGCTTGGTCAACTGGAGTTGCTGGGTGACTTCCTCCGGGCTCAGGTCTGCGCAATTGGTTAGCGTAGGACTTGGGAAAAAGGGGGCAGAGGATGCATACGGCCAGGGATATCCTGCTTGTTGGCGAATACCAGCAGGAGAGCATCCTTCATTTCGCGATCGTTGATGATCTTGTGTAGCTCCGAGCGAGCCTCCTCCAAGCGAGCTGTGTCGCTGGAGTCAACCACGAAGATCAAACCTTGTGTGCCGGAGTAGTAGTGTCTCCAGAGTGGCCGGATCTTGTCCTGACCACCGACATCCCAAACATTGAACTTGACGTTCTTATAGGTGACGCTCTCGACGTTGAAGCCAACGGTGGGGATCGTGGTCACGTCCTGATTGCTGAGTTTCAATTTATAAAGAATTGCTAGCAAGGGTTAGCTTGTGTTGGTGCCGTCGTCCCCTCTCCAAAGGCTTTCTTACTGGTCTTTCCAGCAGCATCCAAACCCAGCATCAGGATACGCATTTCCTTCGTGCCAAAGATCTTCCCCATCATCTTGGATACTTGGCCACCCATCTTGACGACACGTTTGGGATCTGCGGGGAAAATGGGATATGAGCTGCAGCGCACGCAGACTTGAAGGCGTACAGAAGAGAATGCAGTCAATTCGAGGTCAGCGAAGGTGGGAAATTAGAGAAGACACGAAGTTTCTTGAGGCGGGGGAAAAGGGGCAGGCTGAGTCAGCCCAACCCCCAGAGGTCGTGGTCCACGCGGATCCACTTTCTAGTTCTTGTTTACTGTTCATCTTGATACACTAGGAAATGAAGTGAGAATGACCTATATCAGGGTCAAATATCAATTGTGCTTCCTCAAGGTGTTAAGTCAGGTTTGCGACTGGAGAACCGTGGTTGTGACCGATTTTTGACGTCATGACTGATGATCATTGATCAAGGAAACTACTTGGTACTCCTCGATTCTCACTTGTGCACCATTTCTATTCTATTATCCTGCACCACCATGGCCGGTGACGGACATGATTTCCAGCGTCGTGGCTCTGTGACCCGACAGCGCCGACTGACGCAGCAGTTCAAAACCCATGCCTGGCTGGCACCTCCATCCGATGTATGTCTAGCTCCACCCAAGAATAAATGAAGCTTGCCCAGAGACTGAAAGGTAAAAGGCTATTTATGCAGGCCTTTCAACCTACTTCTTCGACAGCCATGCCTCTGTCATTGCCATCTCCATCCGAGACACCACATACCTGCTCGACTTTATCGAGAAGGTGTTTCCGCAAGGACAGCAACCATCCGTCGACGAAACAACCGAGTTCATCCTCTCGAGTCTCCGAAGGTATGGAGAGTCTCACCTGGAGAAGATCATCGGAGTTGCAATGCCCAGGCATCTCGCGGAGCAATGCCCTAGACTATGTCCCCGTCTATGGGCCGAGCTCGACATCATCCCGCAAGTCTTGCCCGAATCCAGCTTGACGGATCAGACTAGCGCGCCAGTTAAGTCCCGAGCGTGGGAGGCCAAAGCTATCGATGAGCAGGCGGAGGCCATGTCGCGGAAATGTGTTCGGTGAGTGAGGATCGGCGATCTGTGGTCCCCGAATGCTGATTGCGTGCGCAGGCTGTTTGGACCGGAAAACGTTCCCTTGCTACAAGTGGGTTTTATGGGCCTCGTGGAGGTGGATACGGACTTCCACGTGCGGCTAGCGAACCTTGAAGATTTCCAGAAAACGGTGTCTCCCAATACTTGGGCGGCGGTGCAACACTATGCCTCAGATCTCAAGAAGCGGGATGTTAAGGTTGCATTCTTTAGTGCGACTCCTCAAGGAGGAGGCGTGGCTTTGATGCGGCATGCCATTGCTCGATTCTCGCATTATCTGGGCACGGACATCAAATGGTGGGTTAATACCAGCACGGATGCAGAGAAAGACTGACTAGTATGTAGGTACGTTCCCAAGCCCAGACCGGGCGTCTTTCGGGTCACCAAGAACAATCACAACATCCTCCAAGGTGTTGCAGGCCCGGATGAACGGTTAACCCCGCAGAATAAAAAGCTATTGAGGGAGTGGATCGAGGAGAATGCGAATCGCTACTGGTCCTGCTCTGGCGGTCCTCTATGCTCACCATCCGCCGGGGGAGCCGATGTGATCATTGTGGATGATCCTCAGATGCCGATGTTGATTCCGATAGCCAAGAAACACGCCCCGGACCGACCAGTTATCTTCCGGAGTCACATTCAGATTCGAAGTGATCTCGTCGACACGCCAGGCACTCCACAAGCGGACGCATGGGAGTTCCTGTGGGATCAAATTAAACTTGCCGACATGTTTATCAGCCACCCAGTTAAAGCATTCGTGCCCCAGACCGTGCCGACCGAAATGTTGGGCTATTTGCCAGCCTCGACCGATTGGTAAGTGGCCTCGATAACCGTGCATAATCTTGCTAACGTGGCGCAGGCTAGACGGATTGAACAAGAACATGCGCGACTGGGATGTGGCACACTACGGCCGCATTTTCAATGCTGCATGCAGGGATGCGGCCATGCCAATTATCCAGTACCCAGAGGGTATATATTTTTCCCAGATTCTGTATGAGACATGTCACTAATCCATATTAGATCAGTACATTATCCAGATCGCACGATTTGACCCGGCCAAAGGGATCTTCGATGTACTAGACTCGTACGAGAAGTTCTACAATCGGCTTTCCAGTAGCCGGCCGGATATGAAACCGCCAAAGCTCGTGATCTGTGGACACAGCTCCGTGGATGACCCGGACGGAACGGTCATTTACGATCAAGTAATCGACCATGTCGACCACAAGCTATCATACATCCGTCATTTCATCTGCGTGATGCGACTGAAGCCCTTGGATCAAATTCTGAATGCCCTTCTTTCCAAAGCCGCAATTGCACTGCAGCTTTCCACCAGGGAGGGATTCGAGGTCAAAGTATCCGAGGCAATCCACAAGGGCAAGCCAGTTATCGCCGCGCGGGCTGGCGGCATTCCACTTCAAGTTGAGAATACTCAAAGCGGGTTCTTGGTGGATGTCGGCGACACCGATGCTGTGGCGCAGCATTTGTACGACTTGTGGACCGACAAGGAACTCTATGATCGCATGTCAGCGTATGCGGTCAGCCACGTTTGCGATGAGGTGAGCACGGTGGGACAAACGCTATCTTGGTTGTATCTCGCCTCGAAGCTCTCCCAGGGTGAACCTGTGCGGCCGAACGGACAGTGGATCAATGATCTGGCGTTTCAAAATAGCGGTATTTCTTCGGAGGATATACCTCGACTGACGCGAGCGGTCGAGGTGAGCAAAATGGGGTAACAATATGCTGATCGCGTTTAACTTGCCATTCGAAGGCACCACATTCGTTTCCAAGGTTATTTCATGACTCCATCTCGAGTATATATACTGCTACCTAGGTACCGGACCAGTTTTATCGGAGACATGCGTAGCAGGATCAAGTCGCTCCAAGCTGTACCTAGGTAATCAGTGCCTACCTGCATGCAAAGCGTAGACAATGGGGTATCATTTGCAAAAGATCAAAAAATGCGACACGGTCAAAAAACTTGCAAGCCCATCTAACTATCCCGGCTTCCCAACAACGCGATACCTTTCTCGTGCCATACCGCCATCAGCCCCTTCAACTCCATACCCCTCACCAACCTCACCAACAATCCTAGCAGGTCGCCCACCAACAACACACCAACTGGGTACAACCATACCAGGCGGGACAACAGCACCATCAAGCACGACCGCAAAATCCTTTATGATAGCCATACTGCCCACCGTAGCCCCCGCGCCAACATGAACATGGTTTCCAAGCGACGCAGCCTCGATAACCGAAGCCTCTCCGACAAAGACGTGATCACCAATCTTGAGCGGGTAGTACGAGTGCATTCCGCGGTGTAGCCTGCTAGGTGGGCGTAGGATGGCCCCTTTGGAGATATACGTGTAGCGGCCCACGGTGATGGCGACGCTGGGCGCGTTGGATGGGGGTTTGCTGGGTTCTGTCGTGGGGAGTCGATAGAGGTCTCCGCGGATCACCGCTTCGGCTTGGATGACGGTTTTGCCGCCTAGAATTATGTGCTGCGTGCCGTGGATTTGGGACCGGCGCGAGATCTTGTTTCCCGTGTCCTGTTGCGTGTGAGCGGGTTAAGAGGCATTGGGTGGTTTTGTAAGGAGTTTGACAGTAGCATGAGGTGGAGGTGGGAGCAGTTACGCACGGTCTCGATGTACTCGCCCTTGGCGGCTTTGGGAGGCATTTTGGAGTTTTGTTTCTGTATATTGTCGTCCCTCTTTGGTGGTGTTGATAGATGTGGACCCCGGAGGCGGTGTGAAGCTGAAGTATACGGATTTCTACAGCCAAGATATCTTCTTACTCCGGTCTGGGTTTTAAGTGCTTTTTCAAGTTCAAAAACTTTGGGAAATTTGGAAAAGTGTATTTACAAGGCCGCCAAGATTCCTTAGGGGCGAAGTATAATCTCGTACTTCTCGAGGGAATGGGTGCCATGGGCACTTCTAAGATTAGAACGCGTGGAAGGACTTGGAACAGACTGTTACTCAATACTAGGAAGGCCAAGAAGGTAATGGCCAGGGAAACATATGTCAAGAGCATTCTCATGAAATAACTATACAATACAGTTGCCAAATCGTAATCAAAAGCACAATTTCTGGATATCCTGGAGAACCAACAAGGCCCCGAAAATCAAAAATCAAAACCAAAACCAAAACGTAAAACACGGCCACCCATATCAAGTGCCGCACATTATTCCACCCCCGGGACCGTAGTCTTGCAGGGCTATATTGTCCATCCGGTGCAGTACACCGTTTAGAACTTGGGAGGGAAGTCGCCATCCCAGTGAAGCTTGAGCGCTGTGTGAAGAATTCTGTTAGTGTGTTTATCTCAACGAAGAGTACGGGATAACACTTACACATCGGGAATGGGAAGTAAGAAGTGCCGTCCTGGCGCAGGTAGACGTAGTAGCCGCCCTCTTGGGGAATCTTCTTGAGCTGACCCTGAGGACCAGGGGCACGACGGAGGTTCTCGAGACGACTGACGACGCGCAGCATGGCGACGAGAGCAATCTTGGTGATCTGCTGGCCAAAGCCGGTGCTGGGGCCTTGGCCGTGGTTGATGTAGGAGTCAATGGGACGGTCGAGCTTAACCTCGTTGGGCTCGGGAAAGACGCTGGGGTCGTGGTTGGCCTGCACAAAGGAGGCAAAGACCTTTTCGCCGGGCTTGATGTCGATGGTCTTTCCGCCCTCCTGCACGGTCACGGCAGCCTGGGCCTCGCGGTATGCGCCAAAGGTGCCGTTGATACGGATCGCCTCCAGACAGTAGCGGTACAGCAGCTCGTCATTCTCGGTGGATTCCTGCTTGGCGAGACGGGTGATCTCGGGAAGGTTCTTCTTGCCCTCGGGCGAGGTGTAGTACTCGATGATCTGAGTGAACACTTGGCCCTGGTTGGGGACCATGCCGACGACGAGAGGGATGATCTGGGACCAGGTGATCTCCGAGGCACTCAGGCCGGACTCCCGGAGGCGGCGCAGGGCACCGGTACCGTACTCACGGAGGGCGTTGTCGTGGGGTCGGAAGTTGTTCATCAGGCCGCTGATGATGCCGTTGTTGATGTCGGCCTTGACGCTGGCCTCGACGACCTGGCCGAGCTGGGCAGCAACGGCGGTGGAGGCCCGGTTCAGCGTGTACGACTTGGTGGCATCAACATCGAAGAAGAGAGCAGAGAAGATGGTGGCCAGGATCATGTACAGCTCGTGCTCGGTGAATAGACCGGCGGGGTTCTCCTCGGTCTTCAGGGGCAAGCCGAAGACGGCGGAGGCGAAGTGAATGTGAGCCAGGTTGCCGACATCACGGGTGATGTCGACTTGGTTGATACCAGCCAGCTTGGCACCCTTCTCGGAGATGAGGCGGATGGTGACGTCCTCGTAGAACTTCTTAATCAGCTTGGGGAAGTCTTCGGTGTTGAAGGCCTGGCCCATAGCGGCGCGCTGGTTGGCATCCCACTCGCCCTTGCCGAAGAGGTCAGTCATGGCACGGCTCCAGGAGGCTTTGAAGCTCTGGTTCTCCAGGAGCAGCTTGGCGTTCTCGTGCGAGGCTAGGTTGACGCGGGGAGGGGTGTAAGAGGGACGGTCATAGGAGTAGTCCTGCTCACGGCCCAGCGCCTTCATAATCTTCTGGTTCTCACTGGGGATGGTCATAGGGTAGTGAGCGTAGATCGAGTCAGGCTTGAACCAGTTGGGGAAGGCGCGAGTGGCCAGCTTGTAGAAGACACAACCCTGGTTGATGTTGAGGTCGTAGCGGGACTCGTTGTAACCCCAGTTGGTCAGGTTGCGGGGGTTGTAGTCGACGGTGTAGTGGCGGTCACCACGGACCAGGGCCACGGCATCGGATAGGACAGCGCGGGAGATGGTGTAGGTAGGAGCGATACCGACACTAGGGATCATGGGCTCCTTGGCTTCCTCGGAAACAATACCGGGGTACAGTTCAACGTAGTCGGGGTGCTCGTACAGATGGCGCAGAGCGTTGGCAATTTCGGGGTTGGAATTGATCTCCTCAAAGGTTTCATAAGGCTTCAGGCCGAAGTGCTTACGGAACTCGTTGAGGGAACCGACGTGCCAGCGGCGAGCAGCTTCGATACCGAGGATCTCAATGGAGCGGAGGGCCTTGGGCACGTTGCGGGGACCGAAAGAGCTGGCAACATCCTCAGTAGCGTGGATGAGAATCTCAACAAGCTCCTCATCCTTGAAGGTACCGTCCTCCTGCCGCTTCAGATGGGCGAAAGTACGCTTGGAGGGGTCGGCATCCAGCATACCCTCGACCTTCTTCATGCCCATCAGCAGCTCTGGCATGGTGACCTGATCGGCAGGCTTGCCCATGAGGTCGTAGTAGACCTTCTCGATCCACTTCTCATCGCCCTGGGAGATGGTCGAGTGCCAGCGGTAGGCCAGGTTGAACTCGACGGAGCACTGGTTACCAAGGCCGGACGGAGTGGCACCAGCCTTCTCCATCTGAGCACGGGGGTCCAGACACCAGGTGGAGTTGACGCGGTTTAGGTTGATAATGGTGCGCAGGTAATCGTACAGAATAATGTTGACATACAGACCGCAAGTAACCAGACGACCGGTCTGGAACAGGTCCTCATCGTACTTGGCCCAGGCCTTCTTGGCTTCCTCCTCAGGCAGATCATCACGGGGCTTGGTGAAGCGGCCATTCTCGTTAATCTCGGCCATCTGCTCGACCGCGTGGTTATGGAAGCGGTTCAGCATAACCAGCAGAACACCGCAAGCGGGAGGAAGAGCCACCAGACGGCCTTCGGAGAAGGTGTCAGGCTTCAGCTTACCGTCCTTGTGCGAACGAATCAAGTCCTGCTGCTCCTTGACGTCACCATACAAAATGGAGAGATCGAGGTAAGCAGAGGTCTTGTTAAGATGCTGCTGGCGATAGTCGGTCTGGAAGATGTCTATAGAAAGCAGTTTAGCATTTATACCGACTCGATTGAGCGCAATGACAGAAACTTACCGTGAATGACGAGGGAGGCCCAGTCAAAAAACATACTGGAGACACCGTTGGGATGAGGGTTGAACTTTTCACGAGCGTACAAGCTGTCGAAGATTAAACCGGCGTCAGGCAGGCCACTTGGTTGAATAGTCAAGGGCTGAATGGTGCGGCAGTAGGCGGTATTGGCAGCACCAAGCCAGGGGAGAGTAGGGTTGTTGTTGGAGCCATCGGCAGAGCGGTACTGGTACTCATCACCCATGTAGCTATGTATCCATCGCATCAGAAAATGGCCACTGCGGATACCAGTTCAATTACGGGGAATCTTACGAGAGAGGGGGGTGAGGTAGACCGCTCCACAGCTCATCCAAGAACTGGTTGGTGAGCTCGGTACGGTTCTTCGAGTGACCGGGCATATCGGAAACCATCTGCAATTGACATTCGGATTAGCTCGTTGTATTTGCGAATGGCCCTTCACCATGCAGTTCAGTCCGTACCTGAATAATACGCTCCATGAGATAGGTCTTATCGTCAATCAGCTGGCCGCTGGCCTTGGTCTTGATCAGGTCCTTGACGGTGCCGAGGTCGCGGAAACCCAGAGATTTGATGTCGTTGATGAGACCGGAGGACTCGTCGTGCTTCAGATAGGTGCCATCACCGGTCTGGTTAGGCAAAGGCTCGCGCGAGGCGTGAATAGCCTGTGCATACTTCTCGAAGACAGCGACAACCTCGGCGCGCTTCACCTGGTGACCCTCCTCATTGGAAACGGACTTTCGGGAAGGCGAAACCTTGGAAAAACGCTTGCTGCCGTTCTCCTTGGGCTTAGGCTCGGCATCACCATTGGTGTCCTTGTTGCGCTTCAGCTGGGTAGATAATCTTTTCAACATCGTGACGAGTGTAGAGCGAACCTCGCTCGGAATATTACTGGTAACAAGGGGTATAATATAGAAACAAAGAAACCACAATTGCGAGTGGCTACCTTGTGCCAGATCAGGAGAGAAAAGGAAACAGAAAAGAAGTCGCGCCCGCGATATTCGGATTTAAAAACGAGCTGTGCGGGCGACTCGAGTTACCTGCAGGACACTGTGGAGCGTCTGTGGTGGATTAGTTATCGCCAATAGTTGATTGAATATCAGGTCCAGATCTGATTGAGGAAAGGTTCGGAGCAGTAGCCTCGATCTGCTCAAATCTCATGGCTCATATGGTCATAGCAACGGCCTATCATGTTGGAAGCCCGCGTGGGACAAGCTCGCCGTGATTCGGCGGTGGATCAGGCCAATTGCTTTCGTTTATTTCGTCATGAATGGCTGAACCGAGTAAGAGATCATCCCGCACTCGTTCCACAGTCGAGTGAGGATCTTTCAAGTCTCGGAAAGGTGCTAGGGCCGGGCAATTGGACACGGTACCTTATCTCGGATGTATAATTACTTCACTATGTACGGAGTACATAGTTGCACGTCCCATGCAGCTAGTTAACAGGGATCAAGTACCCGAGTACAGTACCATTGACGCACAGATATTGACGTCAAAGTGCCTGTCTTCAAGGGGGGGTGTGTTGGAATGGCATCGAGGTGACGGGTCATAAAAAGGTCCACACTAGGATCGACAGATCCAGCCAAATGGATCCGATGGGACGTGGCAGCGCGAAGTGGGGCTTTTATTTTTGCTTGGGAAAGTTAAGTAATTAGAAAGCCTCAGGTGGCTGGCTGGAAATTGATCACGGACCGGTTGATGATAATTTGTCATTAGGGCTATGGGAAGTAAGGGCGATACAACCTTGAGCAGCTGCACTGCATGAATTACGGTGTAGCTCAGGGTTAGCTACGTGGATCCTTTTTTATGTATGTATTTTTTTTTTTTTTTTTTTTTACTTTTTTGATCATGACCCACCCGTTCGCCCACTCGCTATGACCATTAGCGTAGCCCCAAGGTGCTCACGGGTCGCGCAGCATAAACCATTACCTCGGACCTTATTGGATACGAGCAGTCATTAGAAATTACGAAGTAATCAGAATCGGATCTATCGCGTCTCCCCACCTCAGGGTCTTTTGTGCGACTCTCATGCCAGGGTTCCTCGTTTCCTCGTGGTGAAAGAAGTGCACGAGGCACGTAAAAAAGATGATAGGGGCAAGATCGTCCTCGATCTTGATCTTGGAAACCCCCCAGGTTTTGCGCTCTGCAGAACCACGGCTCGGCCGTGACTGGAGCGGCCGCTCCCGTCACTCGTGGCTTCGTGCCACAACTATGTGCTAGCGCACACACATAGCTCTGTGAATGAATACGAATCATCCACGCGCTGGGTGATTTCATATGGTTTTCTCAGCTCCCTAGATCAGGATCAGCCTCGGGGAAAAAGGAAAAATGTACGTACATTCATAGCTGAGGCCCCACCGACAAAAACTCTTCACGTAAGTTTCGGTCCGCGTCAGAGCTCAAACTTAGGGAACCGCAAAATGACAACCTATGTAAGAACATTTACTCCGTACGTAAATGACGGCAGACAGGTGGGTCCCACATCCTGACGGGAGTTCGTCTCGACCGAGTCAGTGGTTAATCTCGATCCAAGGCCCGTGTGAAGAAGACGAACACCCCCAACCCCCCCAAATCAATTGGCGATGAGATCTCCTCAGCCCTCTGCATGGAGATTGATCGCCCATGGCTTACTTGCCGGCTAAAGGCTAAAAGGCCCGGCCTATGTGCTTCTGCTGGTGCTGCTGATACCTAGGGCAGCCACTAAGTACTCAGTACTCCGTAAATCTGGTGGGATTCTCGCGTAGCAACGGGAAGAAGCAAGAAAAATGTCCTGCAGTTGTGATTCTCTTACCTAGAAAAGGTGCTTATTCGTACCTATTCAGGTAACGGATCTCCACTCCCCTCAACCCAGCCAGCCCCCTCGTGAGAACCCGCGTCGGGATCAGCCCAGATCGTAACAAGGACAAGGAGATCCAAGCGATGACCATAGGATGGGATGGTTCCTCATTACAGAGTGGTAGCTTTCTGTACAACCTGAGCAGGGGCAATCCGCCCTTGGAAAAGCTTCTCCATGTCTTAAAATGGCCCGAGGGGAAAAACAAACGCCCCAATAGCGCGAGGATGCCGAGCGGAAATTGAGATCCACCAGCATCCTGACGTATCTTTTCCATCTGATCGTCTCGGGGGGGGTGACATGTTTGGAATGGATTCTTATCCTGCCCCCTCCACTTGATATTCGTTATTGGCTCCCCGCTGTGCAGTAATCACTTCTTTGGGTCTGAATTTTCTCGTATAAGCCCGTGTCCCCCTTGGAGGTCGCGAGGGAGCCCTATACTTTCGCGAAGATGGCGAACCCTCTACACCACCACATAGGGCCGAATACCAACCCGAAACAGTTTGTGCTCTGCTTCGACGGTACCGGCAATAAGTTTGCTGGCGACGAGTCCGACAGTAATGTGTTGAAAATCTTTCGCGTATGTTTGGATCCCTTCCGCGGGAGTATGGAGATTAACCGATATCATTTAGATGCTGGACCGCAGCAAGAGCCACCAATATCATTACTACCAGCCTGGAATCGGCACCTATGTGACCTCCAAATCACTCTCCAGCACCGGTCGCATCCAGCGCATCAAGTCCTGGTACCAAAAGGCCAAGGACTCCGCCATCGGTTCGTCCTTTGACGAGCATGTCATGGGCGGATACAAGTTCTTGATGCGATACTATTCCCCCGGTGATCAGATCTTCTTCATCGGCTTCAGTCGTGGCGCGTACATTGCGCGTTTCCTAGCCGAGATGTTAGACTATATCGGCCTGCTCGAGGCCGGAAATGAAGAGTTAATTCGTTTCGCCTGGAAGACCTTCGCCAAGTGGCAGCAGCGCTCCGGTGACTCCGAAGAAGACCAGGAAGAGAAGAAGAAGCTGTTCGAATATATGAAGGCCTTCCGTGAAACGTTCAGCCGTCCTATCTCGCGCATTCAGTTTATGGGTCTCTTCGATACCGTCAACAGTGTCCCCCGTTTCGAGAATGCCTGGATGCAGCGAAGCAAGTTCCCTTACACTGCGCGTAGTTCCGCACGTGTGATTCGGCACGCTGTTGGTATTGACGAGCGTCGTGCCAAGTTCCGCCAGGATTTGATTTCTGGGAAGCGTCCTCACGACAAGAAGCACAAGCGTCACCGTCCCCATCTGGCTCCGCATCTGGCACGCCATGTCGATGCTCAGCACCACCTGCATCTCCACCAGCGGGATGCGCAAGCTGCTCAAGCTACCCAGAACCAGGACCAGAACCAGAATCCGGCTGTGCCAGCTATCCAAGTGAACGACAACGTACAAACGGGTCAGGGCGAGAATGGAGGTCTTTCCGAGGCGGACAAGACCCCCGAAGAATTCGGTTGGGGTCCGGGCGTAGGCGAGTCATACTATCGCAACCAACACCAGGGTTCTTCTCACCACGGAAGCGAAAGCAACTTTGGAGCTGAAAAGCAGAACCGATACCGCCCGCCGTCTCCCCGCCAGAGCATCAATCTCGCTGTCCCCAATGCCGCTGCGGACCCGACAGACGACAACCTGTCTGTCCATAGCGGCCACACCGGCAACATCTCCATTCAGGTCCCCAGCAACGCCGGCGACGACAGCGACGAGGAGGACCAAGATATCCATGAGATCTGGTTTCCAGGCTGCCATGCAGACATCGGCGGCGGATGGAAGCTGGAAGGTGGTGAACTGTGGGCGCTGAGCCACGCGCCGCTGGTGTGGATGGTGCAAGAAGCTCAAAAGGCCGGTCTGGAGCTGGACGAGCGCAAGATGAAGCAGTTCCAGTGTCTGGAAGAGTACGACGGCGACTACGCCCCCATCCAGGAGGAACTCGCCGCTCGTCGACCCAGTCAGATCCGTCGCGGGAAGCAGAATGAAAAGGACGATCCCGACGCCTACCGTGAGGCACCCGATGACAAGCAGCGCTCGGCTGCCAGCCGCGACTTCTGGCACGCCCTGCACACCTCCAGCACCAAGGGTCGTCTGCACGACTGCCTGGAGTTCAACCAGGGCTTGCCGATGGGCTCGGTCCTTTCCTGGCGGCTCATGGAGTGGCTGCCCTTCCGCCGCATGGATCTCCAGGATGATGGACAGTGGAAGCCTATCCGCTGGCCACTTCCTCGTGGCGAAGTTCGTGATGTTCCGCTCGATGCGGAAATTCACGTCTCCGCCATCCGACGTATGCAAGTGGACCCCAAGTACCGGCCCGGCAACGTCATCGTGGGAGGTGGTGGTCGTGGAGTACGCTTCGCGCCGGAAGAGCATGGCATGGGCGACTGGGTGGTCCTCAAGAACGAGGGTGACCCGGTGCGAGAGACGTACGTCCGCAGGAGCGTGGCGAGTAAGTGCAAGGAGGAGCAGTCCCACCACCATTAATGTATCATTGTTTGATGATTCTGTGATTTTCTGTTATCTGTCCCTAATTCCTGGAACCTATACCTCGAACCTATACCTCGATTCTATACCTTGACTCTATACCATACCTAGTACTCTCCCATGTACGTGTCAGCTATATTCGGTTTATCCTGCCAAATACATTATGTGAAATTTCTGGATTTGTCTGGATCGTCTAGAACGCTGTAGCCCGCATCAAAACTGCTGATTGCTGCATATCATGGCCGCGTGGACAAATCAGTGTGGAGTGTGTATGCACGTCGAGTCCACTGCGGAGCACGAGAGCCTCAGTGAAGGGGAGGTCGATGCACGTGTGGCGGTCAAGAATAATGGACCAGTCTCGACCACTCGAGTGTCTTGTCCGGAGCGAACCATGCATTGATGACTCGGTCTCGACACTTGACAAGCTTGGCTATACAATGGTTCCAGTGTAGGTATGGAGTGATTCCTAATCTGCTCTA
Organism: Penicillium decumbens; assembly: GCA_027569385.1. Classification (NCBI taxonomy): domain Eukaryota; kingdom Fungi; phylum Ascomycota; class Eurotiomycetes; order Eurotiales; family Aspergillaceae; genus Penicillium; species Penicillium decumbens. The sequence continues at coordinate 130,963 of JAPDEZ010000023.1, forward strand.
TCCTTAGGGAATATAGTATCGAAGTTTGCCCTGAATGTTTCACAGTTCGTGTATAGAAGACGAGACTTTTTGTACATTTTGCGTAACTAGCTTCACTATAGATCCCCAGAAGTGAAGGCACACTGAAGAAGATGGATGTTCAGAAGTGACATGCGCTCTTCACTTCGCACTTTGACTTCTTGGGCGATGTGCGGTTCCAAGGATTCAGAGCCAGACAAGTATGCCGAGGCACTGGCTTTGGCCAGAACGGACGATATAATATACTCATGTTATAGGCCATGGATCTGCGATAGCTAGCAAGTGGCGTTCTAAAGAGCGGAGTCAGATCGTGGACGACATATACAAGTCATTGTGATCGGTACCTAGGCAAATAATATATGGGTTAAAATATAGGTGGACTGTCTTCATCCTTGTGAACAAGAAGAGCCTTAGAGATTCAGATAAACTGTGAGAAGCAACGATGCCATTGGCGGAGTGCTATCTCCGTAGCGAATCCATGGATGAATACCCAGTGCTTCACGATGAGTCATAGTGTAAAAGATCCTTCAACTAGAGAGATGCCTTATGATGTACGTACGCGAAAGGAAAAGTCTGATTTGTATACCTTAAAAGAGTATAGAAGCTTACGCAGGGTCCACGGCCTGGGCCTTGCCGCGCAGTTTTACATCTGCCTCATCCTTTTTTTCCCTTGGTTCACTCACCATTTCTTTCCTCCTCCCGACACCTGTGGCTTCTCGAAGCTTGGCCGGTCCAAGGTTTTCGTTTCTCTCCCTACCTTCTCTACACTATGTGTCCATAACTACCTCACTTCCTTCCCCGCCTTCGTCACCATCGACAGACCCCCTTTTCCCCTGCCCTGATCACATCTATCACAGCCATGGACGTGTCGCGGCGACCTGAGCTCGTGCGCTCTCCTGACTCTGACTCCAGTGATCGCTCCGGATACAGTTCCGAAAGTGCTGCGGATCGAGTGGAAAAGGAAGACGTCATGATATCTGCGTCGCTCTCCCCCGGACCATCCGCGCCCCCTCGGACCCGATCTCCTGTGGCCCGATCGCATCTTCGCTCTCGATCACTGGCTGGTATTCCCGGCGTGCCATCGATGACGCGCGCCTATTCATCCCCAGGGCTGGACTCTAGGGGAAGGTATATCTTCGTCAACGGCCGCGGGGCTCCTGCTCCTGCTCCCTCTGTGGATGGCGGGAAGCGGCCCATGATGCCCTTGCAGATGCGCGCCGACGATCACATCGAGACCCGTCTGGGATTACTCAACATTTCAGAGACCATCTCTGAGAACGCAGAGCTCGAGACATTCCCGCGATCACCCACCTCGCAGCCCGGATCCTCGCCGGTGCTCATGCCGCAGACCTTCCCCCGCATCGGTCGCATGCGCTCGAGCTCTCCCCTCCACTTTCAGCAGCCCCTTAATACCCCGCCATCTTGCCATTTCTCGCCTGTGCTCGGCGAAAAGTACAACGAGTCGTACCCGGCTCATTCCGCGTCTTCCATCTCATCCATACCCTCCACCCCAACCAGCCTTCGATCCCGAAGCCCCAGCATCTCGTCGCTAGAAACCATCCCCGACATTCCCGACGAAGAGGAGAAAGCTATTGAAGACGATCGCATCGCTGAGCTTAAGGCTGCAGCGGATGCAGCCGATGCCGCGGGCAACACAAATCGTCGACGCGGAACCTCCGATACGTCTCCGTCTACTGTCTTCAACGCGATGCGCGGCGGATCCAACCCATATGCCCCACGCATCGATAAGCGCAAGCGATGGAGTGTGTGCGGTGCCGAACGACGGCAGGATCTTGACTTGGAGACCATTTGGGAAGATTGACGGGTGACAATTCGCACCTTCAAGCGGGCCCGTATTCAATCTTCCAGAAACCGTCATAACCACCCGATGTTTTTCGGTGCAGTATTCGCTACTGTGCCTCGAGGCCCCATGCTGATTATGAGCATCCACCTTCCCCAGCTGGAGTTGATCTCCACTGGTCTTGGCTATCTCTTGCACCGCGTCTTTTGCTCTGCGACACCTCTCCCTACTTGATACCCCTCCTTACCTTGTATCCGATACGTACATATCCCTCGACATCTATCTTTGCCAAGCGACATCATCAATCAAAAGGAGTTTTATTGCGGGTGGCGCTCTACTGCTTTGTTTTTAGGCGTGCGGGAAGACTGATCAGGCGCATGGCTTTCCCATTGATTATGCTAATCATACTCTACTTCGTCCCCGTGTCTATGTGATACCATCGATCCTGTGTATCTGGTCCTCTGTTTTGCTTTCCGTTGTTTCCGAGTCTGTGTGACTCGAAGTCGAATGAAATACCATTCTCAGGCACATCGTGCATAGGTCCTGCGTAGAACTATCCCTGTCCATAACCAACTAGTTATAACTAACTAATCGGTGATAACTATTAATAATAACACGAATCCCTGTGAGTGGCCAAGTCAGACGATCAGACAACTGCCAAGCGCATCCATAGATCAAATCATAGCCAATCAACTGCGCACTCGGGCCCCGCCTTCTATCAACGACATCAACCGTGGAATCCCTCGTCAACTTTTCACGGGCTGACATTCTATGTTCAGGAACGTGTTCAGACGTTTCAACAATATTTCCTTTCTGTTTCCAGTCCGCTATACAAGTCGTTGTTCCAATGCTATGACTTCCAAGCCCCACGTCGGCGTCATCGGCGCAGGACTCTCGGGTCTGCGTTGTGCCGATATTCTCGTTCAGAATGGTGCGAGGGTGACTATAATAGAAGCCAGGGATCGAGTGGGTGGAAGGGTATGTACTTTTCTCTTCTTTGGAAGAAAGACTGAAGACATCTAATCTCTTTGGTTACCTAGGTGCATCAAGACGAGATGGGAGGTCATTTAGTTGATCTGTATGTATCTCATCTATATTTTGCCTTTTCTTTCCATCCTCTTTGCTTATATCTCAAGTGCAAGGCTGACTGCATTCACAGTGGTCCGAATTGGATCCATGGAACGGGCGAGAACCCGATCATGGCGATTGCCGATGTCACGCAGACTGTGGTGCATGATCTAGAGGGCAAAAACATAGCCATCTCACGCAATGGCCAGCTCATTTCTGAGGATGTTGTGACCAAAGTCTCCGAATTCATGTGGGCTACTATTGAAGAAGCTTTCGAGCACAGCAACGCCCACGGGGACAGCATCCCGCCGGAGCGAAGTCTGTTCGACTATTTCCAAGAAAAGATGCAGCAGACGAAGTTCTTGCAGACTGAGAAACAAATGTGCTTGGATGCCTGTAAGCTCTGGGGCGCATATGTGGGTGATCCCATTGAACGACAAAGTTTGAAGTTTTTCCGTCTGGAGGAATGCATTGATGGAAGTGAGTACTGTATTTCGCTACATTAGTGGGATAGGCCTGCTAACCTCTCTTTATAGACAACTATTTCGTAGCTTCTACCTACAAGCGCATCCTACGACATGTTGCCAAACTTGCCCAGACCCACGCCGACATCAAATTCAACCAGCCCGTTGTACGCATCGAAGCACGACAACGAGACGGCTCTCAACCACCAGACCAGCACCAAGTCACGGTATCTACCGCCTCAGGAGATCGCTACACCTTCGACGAAGTAGTCGTGACCTGCCCACTTGGCTGGCTCAAGCGCAACACAGACGCATTCATCCCACCGCTCCCAGACCGACTTCTCCAAGCCATCAACAATATCTCGTACGGACGACTGGAGAAAGTATACATCACCTTCCCACGGGCATTCTGGCACGACAAAATCAACACCTCGACAAATCCCGTCTTCGCCCAATTCCTCGAACCATCCTACACAGACCACCCACCAGAAATCCAATGGAACCAAGAATGTCTCTCTCTCGCCTCCCTCCCAGACAAATGCGCCCAACCAACCCTCCTCTTCTACACCTACGGCCCGTGTGCAACACAAATTGTCTCCGAAATTAAAGAACTCAACCCTCTTTCAACAGAATACAAGAACACACTCACCAAGTTCTTGAAACCATTCTACTCCCGCCTCCCGGGATATAACCCCGCCTCGGCAGACTGCACACCCAGCGCCATCCTAGCAACACGCTGGCAAACAGACCCCTACGCCGGGAACGGATCATACTGCAATTTCCAAGTCGGATTGACACAGGCAGATAAAGATATCGAGGTATTGCGGTCTTGTGCGGGAGTGGGTGAACGCGGGCTATGGTTTGCAGGTGAGCATACGGCGCCTTTTGTGGCGCTTGGTACGACTACTGGGGCTTATTGGAGTGGTGAGAGGGCTGCGGTGCAGGTTTGTAAGAAGTGGGGTCTTGGGAGTGTTGGTGCTGGGATTGTGAGAGATGATTCTTTGCCTTCTGGTGGGAAGTAGGAGTCTTATACGCATTATACCGGTTGTGGTTGTGTATAATATTTTTCGAAGTTGGTTATACCTCCACACTCGGATGATTGGTTCTTGAACGGTATTCAGAAATACTCCTTCCGGGACTCTCTTCGCACCGCCATATCTACGGACCGAATGGGGTGGAGCTCTCCTAGTGGGTCGGTGAGGAACCCTTCATTCTAACCTAGATTCAAGTATTGGGAAGGCGCAGACCCACGGCCTGGACTCAATGGATATAAACCAGTTGGTCTCCAGGTAGCTATTTAGGTATGCCTTATAGTTACAAAGCATCTACAGTACGTAGGAGACACAGGTCAATGGTCGTTACAGAGATTCATTCCAGGATTAGTAGATCTATACCAGGATCTCAATCCCGCCCTCCAGTCCTCAACAGTCCCGGTAAATAACAAACCAGCCAGACATAGCAACCTCAAAATCAAACCGAGGCGCCATTCTGGACCATGGGAACAGGGAAAAGGATCAAAAGCCCAGGAGGCAGACGGACCTTGAGAGGGATCATAAGGTTCACGTGACAGATGTGGCGAAGACCGCTTGCAGGCACACATCGCGAATCATGAGAAAGGAAGACACATCATGCAAAAGAAGAAACAACAAAGGAAATGGAGTTTAAATGACAATTCAACGAAGGACGAATCTGTACTAGTCCTTTGTCTTGTTCTTATCGCCATGCCCCTTGGCTTAGGGACAGAAGACCTTGAACACAGTCCAAATCATCTTCTTGACTTCCCCCAGTGCCACTAGACATGAACGCTGACACGTCTGCACTCAACTCGGTTGGGACTTTGCCCTGTGTGCCGGCTGGGTATGGTCGGTTGCGTTTTCCATTGCCCGTGGCGCTGACTCGGCGGTTGGTGTTGGCATCGCGCAACACCTGCCGAGGGGCATGCGACGTTGTCCGTCGCCGAACTTGTGAGGAGCGAGTGCCAGGAACCCAGTTCTCCTTGTCTGAATCACCAGGGTCAAGGTCGAGGTCGGGTTTGTTGGACTTGGACAGCTTCGAGGGTAAGTTGGAGGGCTTGTTACGCTCGGTCTCTAATCTACCCAAAGAAGAGACGGTGCGGGAGAGCTTTCGCCTCTTCTCACCCATGGACTGGGAGATAGGTGTGCGAGCGGAGTCGGCGTGAACAGATGTGAGACTATGTCGTGCGGACATGGTTCGGGACAAGGAGCGCTGGGAACGAGATTGGAAGAGGCCCGGGGATGAGTTAGAAGCGGTTTGTGTTTGCGAGCTGGTAGGTGTGGATAAGGCGCTTCGTGCATCCGAATCGAAAAAGGATTCCCAATTGCGAGGATCGCGAGAGCGACCAAATACCCTATCTTTCTCGGTCATGCCCGTCCGTGGCGTGGCCGGGAAGATGGCACTACTACTGCGGCGCAGACCCGACATTCTTGTTCGACGAACCGAGAGCATGGCCACACGGTTCTTGGATGGGGACGGCTCATTTTCTGCACGGATCACGGCTTTACCATCCGATGACATGGCGATCCGCAACGCGTTCCGGCTTTTTGGAGGAGACGGCGTCATCTCGTCTTCCTTTCGTACCAATGCCTCGCCATCAAATGAAAGTGACAGGCGCAGTGAAGGAGGAGATTTGACCGGTGTGGTAGTCACTGCTGCCACCCGCTCATCGCTAACACGTTCGCTCCGAATGTCTGATACCGACCGTTTTCTCTTCGGGGCTTGTAGCAATGACTCCTCGGATGTCTCATTGTGTCCCGACTCATGCCCATTGAATACATCCTGGGTGGTGGTGAATTCCTCCTGGGTGGTGGGCGGGGTATCCTCAACAGCCTCTGTCGCCGCACTCGTTTGTGTACTCTGCAACACATCGCACTCGTACTTTTCCTCCGTCACCGGATCGGACTCATCAGACAAGTGCAACAGATCGCCACCCCAGGATTTGGGCCTAGTATCGTCCGGTCGGTCCAGGACCTCAACCAGCTCCGCCCCACTCGAAGACCCTGGCTCCGCGAACGCGTTATCATCACTAGGGTGACCCGACTCGTCGGACATACTCGATCTCGGCGCGAGCAGCTCGTGCGGCTGAAGAGGTCTTGATTTCCGCCGATCGTTCTGGCGGCGATTTTGGAACCAGATCTGTCGAGAAGTTAGCCACGGGGAGAAACCGGGCGGAGTATTTTAGACTGGCAAGTCTTGGCATTGCCGTACCTGCACCTCTTTCTCGCCGAGCGAGACGCGGTTCACGATGTTTGTACGCGCGACCTTGTCCGGTTTGGGATTCCTCTGATACTCCGACTCCAGAATTGCGTGGTCCTCCGGGCTGGAGTCCTTTTGGTCAGAAAAAGACGCGTTATAGGTTAATAACCAAGACTGACCTAGTCCGACGCCGCTTTTGGCGTGCTAGTAGCTTGTTATCGATCCGAGGAGGCAGGTTCTGAGTGAGGGTTTTCTGAGAGTGAACCAGAAAAGCGTAATGGAGGGCATTGGAGTCGGTGGCCGGGAGAGACGGCGAGGATGAAGCCGTCACCACCGAAGGCTCCAGATCGGACATGATCACTTTGACAGAAAGAGCATGGAGAAGAATCTCTGAAGAAGAAGAAAAAGAGCAAAGGTAAAGCTTAGGGAGAAGTAAAAAGAAGATCGAGGCTGGAAAAGAAGCGAGCCGAGTATGCAGAAGTGTATCAAATCGCGTCGCGATGTGGACGCGGAGGTAGAAGAACGTGCCCGCGCTAGTAAAGATGGTGCGTCTCCGAGGTCCCTGCTACTTTCGTGGTACACGCCAATTTTTATATACCTGGTCTATTTATTACTATAATCTATGATCTAGAATTCAATTGAAGCTCCTATCCCTCCGTATATACTCGTCTCGTTCCCATGGACGCGCCGTTGTTGGAGGTGATCGGAGGTCATTCAGAGCTCCACTGTGTGGTATGGCTGATGGGGCAGCTCGCGTGTCCCACGTCACAGTAGTGGAATGTGCGAGATCTGAGGGATTCCTACTGTAACTCTGCGACGCCTACCGAAATACACCTGCTCTGGTATTCAGCATTTTGCGTGCCATCATCGACTCGGCGATTTTCCAAGGTTCCGAGATTTGTATGTATCCGATCTCCGAAAACCACAAACGCGAAACACGCGTGTTCACGTGACACTGGGGATCCACCTGGAACGTGTTGCTGCATCTTGGATTTACCCATTCTTTTCAGGTATTATTCCAGACATGCAGATTATTACGTTTGCCTTGGAGAACAGGACGGCATCCTCTTTGATTACTGCGATAGACGCAAGGTTTTTATGTAAATTTAATTGGCCGTGTGGTAGGATTGGGACCAACAGCCGATGAAAAGCCAATACCCGTGGGTATTCCCTAGCAAGACACGATTATTGTCATACAGCCCAGTCAATGCAATCCCGAGGTCTTTTCTCGACACTAGTCACCACAGCCGTGCGGGGATGCACATCGGCACACCGGGGACACTTTGGGCGCATCGGGCCTCTGCGGCCCTCGCCAGGCGCTGTGATAGGATCGGACAAACTCGAACCTTGGCCCGGGGCTTCCAAATGTCGCCCCGGATTTCTTCCACTCCTGTCAGAGGTAGTGCTTCAGCTGCCTGCATTGTCTCATCCCCGCTTTCCGATGGCGTGTTAAAGGGTCGGAATAGCCATCTCCACACACAATCGTGATGTAGTCCGTTTCCCCGGAGAGAGATCGACATAACTTGAGACTTCACAATGGGTCGGCTCTACTCTATCTCCGTGGCCACACTGGCTGCGACGGGATCGTTCCTGTTTGGATATGACAGCGGTGTCATGACGGACGTGATTGCCTCGCCGAATTTCCTGCGCTATTTCAATACATCGCAGACCTCGGCCATCATTGGGGCTATCAATAGCACGTACTCGGGTGGAGGTAGGTTTTTCATCATGGTTGTTGAATGGAAGCATAGGTTTTAATTCGATTCTCAACAGCGATGGTCGGCTCTCTGCAAGGTGGGCTGACAATGGATCGCTTTGGTCGCAAGTTCACTATCCAGCTAGGCGCTGTTATTTGTGTTCTTGGCGCAATGCTGCAGGCGGCTGCGCAGAATCTAACCATGATCTTGGTCGGCCGTATACTGGCAGGCTGGGCTGTAGGGGTGATGTCGATGTCAGTGCCGGTTTATCAAGCCGAGTTTGCGCACCCACGGTCTCGAGGTTTGATTGTTGGATTATCGCAGCAGATGATTGGTATTGGATTCATTGTCAGCACGTACGCTTTCTGCTCTAGCCTACCGTGTGTATAGCTAACTCGAGAAAAAGATGGATCGGATACGGATCTCTCCATGCATCAGATGAAAGTCAGTTCCAGTGGCGCTTCCCACTGGCTTTCCAAGTTGTGCCCGCCTTAATCCTAGTTGTGGGCATGATCTTCCTTCCAGAGTCCCCACGGTATCTCATCGAGAAGGAAAGGTACTCGGAGGCGATGCAAGTTCTTCGAAAGATGCATTCGGATGGAACCAACGACGACTGGATCGAGACAGAGTACAATGGAATTTGCAGAACCATCGAGGCTGAAAGGGTCGTTGCATCGCCCGGATGGATGCCCATGTTCACGGTTCCCCAATGGCGCACGCGCATGCTGTACAGAGCAAAATACCCCCCTTGCCTCAACTCGTTCTAACAAGTCAAGCAGCCACGGTCTCGCCGTTCAAGCTTTCGCCCAAATGACCGGAATCAACGTGATCAGCTACTACCAGACCGTCATGTACCGGGCACTCGGTTTCACAGGCAGTCGGAACACGCTCGTCGCGGGCCTCTACAACTGCGTCGGCCCGCTCGCGAATCTAATCTTCGTAGTCTATTTCCTTGATCGAGTCGGACGCCGCCGACCCATGCTCTTCGGCACGATTGCGATCTCTCTAGCACTAATCTGCGAGGCAGCGCTGAACTCGCAGAATGCGAATGGTGAGCGCATCGGGTACAGCATCGGCGGGGTGGTGTTTCTATTTGCCGTGTCGATCGCGTTTTCGATGTCATTTGGGCCCTGCAGCTGGTGAGTATCCTCTTTGATACGTAGACGTGTAAAGGCGATGCTAATTTCCTGTAGGGTGTACATGGCGGAGGTCATGCCGATGCAAATTCGCGGCAAGGGGAACGCCTTTGCTGTTGCGGTTGGAAACTGGGGCGTCAGTACTTTATGGAATCAGGTGTCGCCCATCGCGCTGGATCGGCTGCAGTGGAGGTTTTATTTTGTCTTTGTGGCGTGGAGTACGTTTTTCCTCCATGTTTCCTGTGTCTAGAGTGAGATAAGCTGAGCGGAGCTAACTGATTCATCCCTGTAGATCTCTGTGTGTCGCTCCCCGTGATCTTCTTCTTCTTTCGGGAGACTAGATTGAAAACACTCGAGGAGATCGATTCGTTGTTTGGTCAAGTGGAAAGAATATTCGAGGAAGATGAGCTTGGAACAGAGAAGGATATAGGGCTTTCGGCGACGATAGAGGATACTGCAATACGCTAGCATCAAGGAAGAATAAAGTATGACAGGAGTGGAGAGTGGAGAGTGGAGAGTGGAGTAGAGAGGGGTTCCAAGGTTGACTATGGCCTCATCCGTGTAGATTACCGTACAATTAGAATCAGACGGGATCACATCGCACAATGTTTCACCAGTCACCAAAAAGGACCAGCCGATCAACCTTCCCGCTAGCGACAGCACCACGAGCAGCGATTGGTGCAACAGAGTCAGGAGGGGAGCCATACATGGTGAAATAACTGCGAGCTGTGGACTGTGCCCCCGCTGTCGATCACTCCTGTCAAAGGAGTTGACTCTTATGACCCTGTAGACCCTGCCTTGACCTTTCTACGCATTTATCTTATCTCTCCTATTTCCTTCTCCTCCTTCTTATGTGAACAGACCTACAATTCAACTGAGGGGCGATGGTTGACCAAAACCTCAAGACGAGCCATATGGGCATCGTCTTGGGGATTGGCCTGGGTGTCGTTCTGCTTATCGCGCTGAGCTTACTGTGAGTGACTTTTGGTTTCGAGATTATTCCGAGATTCGAGATTCATCTCTATCCCTGATCTACATGTCCCCCTTCTCATTTCCTTTTCCCTTCCCGAACGCGGATCTTCGGTTATCCTCCGGTTATCTCCCGGTCTGTGTGACTGGAAACTCACTGACATGGACCCCCCAGTCTCACTATCATTATGAACCGGCGTGATCGCCAGACTCTTCTGCGATCACGAAAACCCGAGGATGAGCGCCTGCGGAATCTGGATGCCGTTGCACCGATTCGCACGCTGGGAGACTGGTTTACCAGTACAAAACACATGATGAATCTTTCCGAGGCTGTTGATAGCCATTTTGTCTGGTGAGGTTCTTTGATTCGGGTATGACCAGGGACTGACATGCATCCAGTGCCGTCTGTCTGGAGCAGGTTAACCGCTCACAGGAAATCCGGGAGTTGCAGTGTTTGCACGTATTCCACCGGGAATGCTTGGAAAAGTGGTTTCTGGGCGACCACTTCAACTGTCCGCTTTGTCATAGGGCCTATTTTGTGGCTGACGATCCGCCGCGGAATGTTTATATATGGATGGTATGATCTCGGCTCTATCCGATGAGATGAATCCACGATGTTGCTCCCTTTGCTGTTAAGGATTATGAAGCCATGAAATGAAAATCACTGCCAAGCGTAGAGTGTCAAGGGGCAAATCCTCCCTCTGCGGGGAAGTACTCGGAGTTGAAATCCCAGGAATTGTAATTTGACCAGTTTAGGAAACTGGATAGGTCGGACGTCACATCGGACACTGTCTCTGCGAGCACTGGTTGAGGGTCGAGCAGTCGGTCGAGAATGCGTGAAAGGTTCCTCTCGGCTTCTTTGCATGTACGATAGTTGCCGTGGCCGGGACGTGATACCCAAGAGAGCAGTGAAATAAAGACGCTTAGATTACGGATCAGCTCTGCTCGAGGCAGAACGACGGAATGCGGACCCGGTTGGTAGGATTGATGCAAGAGTTCAAGGAGGAGAACACTGGCACTGGGGAGACCGTAAGTGAGGGCCTGTTTCGCGGTCAGCAAGGCATATCTTGGCAAATGCTGGGCGAGGCAAGGAAACGTACAATCCACGAGTAGTGTCTGTCAAGGTCGACCATGGGGTTTCGCACAGAGGTGATGCTGATTACAATGGCTAAGATTCTGCGGGACACATCACAGAGATCGTTTTGCTTGGCACCGGCATGTTTGATCAAGGCTCGCTGCAGCAGAAAGCAAGTATAGAGATAATTGAGATAGAGATACACGATGGTCAGCCAGCCATCGTGAAAATCGTCGTTCCTTCGACGATCATATCGGAGATGATCCGGTGCTGCTGCCCACACACTACGCACTCCTGCCTCAATTTCGCTATTTAGGGACCCTGCGTCAGTTTTGGAAATGGATCATTGGCTAAACGGGCTTGACTTACTTGGACTTTCGAATCAGATCATGCGGCTCAAGGGTCCCCAATGCAAGTTCCAGCGTTTGCTCTCTATAAATCGAGAGTTGAAATCTTAGTCTCCCGGAGGTTATTCTGTATCGAGCACCAGAGGTGTTCCAGCCGGCGTCATCAAGTTCGGAGATAGCCTTTGTCAGAGCATCTCCTCCTTCCACGAGAACCGCATCACTCAGGTCTAGTGGAGAGGCCAACGTACAGAATCGATAGTTCATCAAAGGTGGTCGACCGACAAATGTGGCCATCATTTTGTCCATGTAGAAAACCGAAATGAAACAACCTCTTCGCCATTGGCGCAGGAAGAAGGGGCAGTTGTCGGGTCCTTCGCCGTCCAGATGCAGTCCGGACGCGTAGACCGTGGCGACCAAATCACCCAATCGGCGCCACGCCTGATAGCCTAGCAGTAATTGTCAGTAAAATCTTTGATTCAATATCCTTTTCCCGAGGGCACAAGCATACTTGAATCTCCATATTGTTGCGTTCTTAGCATTGCGTCGGTATACTGCAAGAAGGCCAAAAGTTCATTGGCCGAAGAAGCCTGGTCGCAGAAGCTCAAACAAACACTACTTGCCACGGTCACTTGCTCGAGGAGCCGATCCTTTGCCCCCTGATCATCGGATTCCTGAGAGAATTCGGGATCGTTGTCCGGCGTAATCACTAGCTGCTGTCCACATATAGTCAAGATATTGCCCAAGGCCTCCCAGCGGAAGTTAGGACCAGTAAACAAGGTGCAATACTCTTGAACGGTCATCGCCTGATGTGTCTTCATTGCTTTGGAAGAGTTTTGAAAGATCCGGGTGGCCAAGTCTTGCATCTGCGGCTTTGGATCGTTCGGGTTGAAGCCATAGAAAATCTCGCCGATCGAGTCTAGGATTGCGTCCATGACGATCTTGGGCACGACTGCACTCCAGCTACTGCGGTAGTATCTATCGATCAACTGACGACGGACACTGAGATTGTATAGTAGCAGCAGAATTTCTACCCCGGACTGGACCCGATCCGGATCCACCGAAGGAGCCGGATACGCGTCTGTGCTTTCTTCGGGCTCCAGGGGGATTTCATTGCGATGTTCGGCCAAAACAGCCGTAAAACTCGTCGAACCCAGATAACCGGGAAGAGCAGAGGGTGGCTCCAATGGCGCATACAAGCGCCCGCCACCTATTGAACCAGGGCTTGATGCACTTTTTGTCTCTTAGGTTACGGCGAATCCACGGCAGGCTTGGGCACAATCTTACTTGGAGGCTGGCTGGCTGGTGAGCCGGCTCGAAGATACCCGCGACGGAATAACATGATCCAAATGTCTTCTTCTGGTCATCGGGGCCGGGTGATAGAAACATTGGTCGTTGATTCGCTTTGCGGCGCACCTGCGGCAGACAGGCCGTTCGTGGTCGCATCGTTGCTTGGACCGCCGACAGGGCTCGCAGGACTGCAAAGTGCCATTACGGCGTGTAGCCGGGGAATGCGAGCGACGGTCATTGCTGTTGCTCATCGCAAAGGATCATGGGATATGATATTATTGAAGACGGATAGAAAATATTTGCGATATGTACCTAGAATGGAGAAACCCCTTGCCTAAATGAGTTTAGCGCGGTCATTTCTAGATCCTCCAGTTTATTTTAATCGTTCGCCTTGCTCTCCTCGCATTGCTATACGTGAGGAAAATATGTGCCCACCACGAAGACAGCATCGTTCATCTGGGCACCTTCGCATTTTCTCCACACTGGTCCTATATGAGCCAGTTATCTTCGACTCCAATTTTGGCGATTTCAACCCATCCAAATTTGTGGCCAGGAGACTCTACCTGCCGATGTATGCTGCGACATGGTTGTGCGTGAAATAGTCATTTATGCTAGCAAGAGCCAATTCATCCGGTACTCAAGCCTACTCGGAGCAAGGAGCACAGCGTTATCTGTGCACTACGACTGATACCAACTGAATAGAAAGGGTGCAGACAAATCCATGGAACAAATTGTCATATCGACGTAGAAAGTGAAACAAACGTACAGAAAAAGCCCGCCAGAAGGATCAGAGAGAAATGAAGTCCAATCGGAATCGTCCACGGAAACCCCAAGTTCATGACGACTTCTAAGTCATGCAAGCATTCATGTATCGACAGCAGAAAACCAAACGCCAGGCAGGACATGCCCAAAACCATCTTCACGCCGGAAAAGACCCAGTAGAAACCTTAAGACAAATAGAAGAGCATTAAAAGCATCAAAATGCATCAAAAAAGGGTATGCAAAACGGTGTCCCGTGGGGACGGAAAGAATAGAAAGTGTCAACCATTGGAGACAATGAAAGTCCAGGGGCTAAATACAGGCCCTTACTGGACAGCGCGAGCAATGCGGTTCGGGCTGGATGTGCTGCCGACTCGGCCACTGGGCTTGCGAACCCCTCGCGATTCACTCTTGTTGCTGTCTGTTGCCCTCCGGGGGCTGGAACGAACCTTACTCACAGAGATGGGCTGGCTACCACTCTTGCGGCTGGTTGGTGTCTTGGGAGTCGTAGACTCAACCCAGTTTTCTCGGTCCTCGTGGATGTCATCAGTCAGAGTGTAGCTAGCCGTGACGGTTGCAGAGTAGCTGATGGAACGGGAAGAGGGCGAGGCCGCAGGGGACTTGGATGACTTCTTGGCTAGCATGCGCAGTTGAATTTCTTCTTCACTCTCGCTGCTTTCATTGCTTGCCCGGTGCCTGCGACTGCGATGCTCTTCATACTTGTTGCCATCACGGTCCACAGCCAAGGACCCAGAGGTGGTGCGGGCATATGGGTGGTGACGAGAGTCTTTGCGATGCGACTTGCGTGGCTGGCCAGGAGTCGGAGCGGGAAGGTTTTCCTCGTATTGGCCAGCTCCCTCGTTGTGATCAATCTCACCGAGGGCGGCGCGCTTAGAGTGGCTGTTGTTGGGAGGCGTAGAGACTGTGCCGTTGCTGGCACGCTTCTTGACCGAGACACGAGGAGTGACGGGGACAGACTGAGCCAATTTCTCGCGCATGCTATCCTCAAACCACCATTCCCGGAAGGCGCCCTGGTTCAGATGCAACCAGTGCTGCTGGGGTCCAACAACCATGCCGGGACGCATGAACCGCATGAAGGCGATCACCTCGTTCGCGGTGAAGCCATATCGGTAGATCAGATAAGCACCAATCAGGCATCCAGTCCGACCCAAGCCAGCCTTGCAGTGGACAGCGATTCCCTTGTTTTTCACATTGATCATGTCGTGGGCGAGCTTGATGAACTTGCGTACCAATTGTAAAGGCGGGCAGGTACCATCCTCAAAGATCATGTCAATGTGTGAGATACCCATAGCCGTGAAGTAGGAGGGGCAGTAGAGTTCCGAATTGAGTCTCACCACAAGCCCGACGTTTCGAGAGGCGAAGTGAACGAGGACGTTCCTGAAAGGAAGAGGAAGCTTGCTCGAGCATACCTCGGAGATGGTGGATGGAAGGTCCTGGTACTCGGGTGTATTCATAGGGATTGGCGCAACGGGCTGGTGCTGAGGAGAAGCAAATGCGAGGAAGTTTGGTGTCACCCAGTTGAAGTCACCCATGTCGACCCTCTCAAACTTCTCATACCTGAAACAAGCGTTAGCATCCCGAAGTCAACTCGACCACGACAGACATCGACACATACTCTTCGAGGTTAAAGTCGCGAAGGCCACACAGACCCTGCTCCTTGGCTCTCCACACACCGTAGACAACATCCTGGATGTTTAGGATGAAGTCCGCCTGGCTGTACCCCGCATCACGGAAGGGCATGTAAGGCGGATCGGCCTGCGCAATCGGCGCAAGGGCGAGGTGGGGCGGCCAGGACTGGATGAGGACCATGTAGCATGCCACGATACAAGCAGCATTTGCACGGCTTCGCGGGTCAGTCTTGCTGTAGAAAACCACAGGCCGGTCGCTGTTGGCCGGGTCTCCGAGGATTTCGTGAAAGAGCACAGCGAAGCGGTACAGGTGACCGATATGCAGAGGACCAAAATCGGCGTGGAAAGCATTGTAGAGAAGGGTGTCGTCAATCGTAAAATAGACAGGAGATCGCCGCTTGGCAGTCGGAGTCGTAGGCTGGGTCCGGCGCTTGCTCGGAGACTTGGGAGTCTCGAGCGGGAAGGGAAACGGGGTCCTCGAGCTCGGGGCGGAGTCATAAGACGCCAGGTATAGGCGATCTGTTGATTATTTTGCGGTTAGATCCTATCTTTGGATGAATGCAAGATATGAGACATGCACAAAGGCGGCAACATACCTTGGATGTACTCAATCATCTGGCCGCCACGGGCAGAGTCGGTCGTCATTGTGTCCTTCTTTATAGACTGTGCGACGTTAAGAGATAAAAGATAAAAAAAAGTAAACAATGAGAGTTTGACAAGCAGTGTCCTAGAGCTGTCGTCAATGTTGTGGCAAGCCAGACCGATTGTCAGGATGCGCCGCGAAGGTTTTGAAGAATTGCTGAAGCTGAGGTCTCAAATGCTCATGTTCGGATTGATGTTTAGTCAAAACAGAGGAATAGAAATAACAATAGAGTCCTGAGGGGGGGGATCTGTACAGAGCAGAGAGGTTAAAGATAAAAGATGAGGGGGGAGTTATGGAAACAAATCTCATGTTGGGGCAGCTGCCATGCCACGCTAAGCCGCTGTTATGTTGTGCTGGGCCTGTTTGGGACTAGCGTCTTATGTTGACCGGACAACGCTCTGTTGGTGCCTGAGGCTCAGACTACTTTCGGCCTCAGGTTAGCGGCTCCGCCAAAACAATTGACAGCTCCATTGTTTTGATGTGCTCGACCTTCCACATCTTCTGCAGACACTTGCATCTTTGGCCCTGCACACTTTGTTCCCTTGGTAACATTCAACCAGTGGTCCCGTATCGACGTCGAATGTAGTTTGATCACATTGTAGATGCCTAAACGCGGCAACCCCTTCAGCTCGGCATTCTCGTGTGAGTCGTGACCTAAAAAAAATTGATGGCTTGATATCATCTGCCATAATTAGTGTTTGCCTCGCGCCTATGGGGGCGGCTGGGTTCTCCGCAGCTGTGTCTATCATTCAGTCCCTTCCAACACTCAAATCTCCCCAACCCTTCCTCGAGGCCCTGCTCTTTCTTTAATGCTATAGTCTTTAGACAATAGTCACGCTATCAAATAACCCTTGTGAAAAATCCTTACTATTGATGAGAATCGCATCCCTTGATACTCCGGGAGCATTATGAGATCAGACAGCAAGGCTTGCCCCGCCTAAGCGCAGACACCGTCACTGGCTAAGTTGGACAGACCAAAACAATGGAAATAAATAAGCAAGAATGACTGGGTAACAGCACATTTGCCGCTTTCTGGCGTTGTTTTGATGTTGTGTTTCAAGGCAACAATCAACCCGTAGCAACGCCACCGCCTCAAGGTAAAATGGCACTCATCTAGATCTATCTCTTGTCTGCGGACCACTCTCGGTACTCTCTATCTTAGTCGAATTGTCGACGATGATATAAAATTCATTCCATCAGGAGCGTTCGCTTGGTGTCTGTTCCGGCATATATGACTGCTCTCAAAGCCAGGGGTAAGTGAATGTTGGTGACCTCGGCCGGTGCAATGCAAAATTGACGCAAGGATTTTCAACGGTCGTCCAGCTTCCTAATGTCTGACTGCTATAGGGCTCCGACCCTGACAGGACTTGAGTGATCAACAGGCTTTCTGGAAGCTATTGGTCGACCAGTCTTTATGCGCCCTTGCATGGCCACTCCACCTCGAGGGTCAGTGCGTTTACTTTACATCCCTCACATGCAAGATGAGATGAAGCAATCCCCTTGGTCATGGCGACGATGATTGCTTTCGCAGAAAACCTACAAGACGGGAAAGCACATTCTGAGTCCAGCTAACAACGTGAATATGGCCGCCAGACTAGCAGCATCGCAGAATCGCTGTACTCCATGACGTTTCCTTGTCATTTAGGTATATCAACCGAATGCTGAACAAACCAACGAGAGTTACAATCTTTGATAGCGCATCCACTCAGCACAACCTTGCACCTTGCTGGGCTCCACGGAGCTTGTCTAAATCAAGTAAGCAGTCATCGCGGAAACTTTGAGCAGCCTGCGTCGGGGGTTTTCATTGGCACCCATGTGGAAGATCCCTTCTTTCTCTCAACCTCTATCCACTACACTATATTCGCGGAAGTTCGGATGGCAGCTTGCTAGTGTCGGTCGTGATTAATGCCCAGAGTTCAGGGACCATAAACAATGACAGACGAACCATAGGCCTCCGATGATCTTGACACCAGCGCATGCGAGGAGTTCGTCGCATGTAAGAGCTCACAAACACGCTGCCAGCACGGTGTACATAAGTTGCTCCTCGTCTCATTTAGCAGGAGTTTCTCTTTTCACTACTCGATCCATATTCCTTCCTGTCACTCGTTTGGCTTTCCAGTCCGCTCTGTCTATACACACCTTGCCTTAACCAAGTCACTCTTTCGAACCCTTTTTGTTCTACTCCACCGCAGCCATGAAGTTTACCGGATTTGCTGCCACCCTTGCCTTTGCTGGCATTGTTTCGGCTGCCGCATTGCCTCAAGCTCCCAAGATCAATGGCGCCACTGAGGGTATGCAGGCTGCCGCCGAAGGCACCCTTGCTGGCCTTACTCACGGTGTCAAACGCCAACTTGAGGCTCTACATCCCGTCACCGGAGCCGCCGGTAACACTCTGCATGGTGTTACTGGTACCGTTGGTAGTACTGTCGGCACTGGCGAGGGCGCCGTCGGCGGTGTTGCTGGTGCCGCCGAGAACACTGTTGCCAACACTGCTGGAGGTATGTAACTCGGTAGGTGTATGCTGAATTTCCCTTGCCTGACTACTTGGTAGCCTTAAAAAAGCGCCAACTCGGTGCCCTTTATCCCGTCACTGAAGGTGCCGGTAGCACTCTGAACGGGGTTACTGGTATCGCCGGTAGCGTTGCCGGCACTGGCGAGAGCGCCGTCGCTGGCACCGCTGGCACAGTTGAGAACACTATCGCCAACTCTGCGGGAGGTATGTAGCCCGAGATCTATATAGTGGCCCCATTGTCTAACTATTGATAGCCTTGAATAAGCGCCAGGATGACCCTGGCCTCGTTCCTGAGGCTGAGGGACTTGTTGACGACACTCTTGGCGGTATGTCCACTTGTTTATTCCTATGAAATTCTATGCTAATTTACCCTTCAGGTCTTAAGGCCCGCCAGCTTGACACCTTATATCCCGTCACTGAAGCTACTGGCAGGAGCCTCAACGGTATTACTGGTCTCACTGGCAGCGCCGTCGGCACTGCTGAGAGCACCGTGAGCGGCGCCGCTAAAACCGCTGGAAATATTGTTGCCAACACTGCTGGCAGCGGCCTGTTGCATGAGCGCCAGCTTGGAAACCTTCCCACCTCTCTTGATCAGACCGTCGAGTCTGCTTTGACCGGTCTGTCTGGCAACCCCACCGGCCTCTACGGCGCCCTCAGCCACCTGCGCATCATTGTCAACGCCGGTGAGCTAACCCATGAGGACCTCGCCAACATGCCCCACGCCATCCAAAATGTCATCTCCCACCTTGCCGTCGCCTAAACGCTTTTCACGAATGACAGCGGGTTTGGATGTTCATTTGCATGGAAGGTGTCACGACTTTATCTGAGGTGCGCTTTATACTTCTTAACTTCACTTCTTTGATATCCCCGGGTGTACGCGTACGCCCTCGGACTTTTTGTTTGCAAACCATTGTACAATATGTGGATGAGTGTGCTTCTATATTTGGACGACTCCATTGTCTGGGGCATTCTCCGAAAGGATATTTCTTCATTCATACCTAGGTATCTAATACCTATTCAATTTTTTATCTCTTACATAGAATAAAATACTATGCCTCTTTATATTTCAGCGAATTGTCAATGTCGAATGTAGCCCCTGGAAGTTTTCTAGATCTAACTCCTGTGCTCCGAATACGCGCTTAGTCATCACTACACGAGACCCCTCGTTTGGCGGGCGAAACGTTCGATTCAACACAGAATGCAATTTACACCGGAACGTGACAATCGAAAGGCCAGCTCCTCATCAAAAGCCCCGAGTCTGCCTTGATACTTCTCCTCTTGTCTACAACCATCTTGTCAACCATGGCCGCTCCAAAACTGTCAGACAGCGAATACCCTGTCTCAATGTACGAAACGCCCCCCACCTGCATGGATATATCTTGAATTCCCGCATGGCATACATTCCTTCAAGACTAGAGCACTTACAAATACTTTAGGACCATCTCCCTCCCCTTCCCCACACAGCGTCTCGCCTCCTCCGCCCTGCAGGCCATCGAGGTCGACACCGAGCTCTCCCCATCCGTGCGACGTTCCATGACCCTCACTACCCCGGTCACAGAGAGCGGCGACGAACCGCAGGAAAAGAAACTCAAGCAGGATCCTGATGAGTCGAAGAGTGTGCTGCAGACAACCTACCGCGCCACCACCAACCGCATGCTTCGAGTCGCTGTCAATGGGTTCTTGGAAAGCTTGGGAGTGGTTCTCGGTGTCATGAAGGAGCTGGATGTCGATGTGCTCAAGGCGGACATGGAAGGCTGAATATGAGAAGTGGCTCTGCTATTTCAGAAACAGATCTTGCAGACTGCACCCAAATCTGCGCTCTGGCGGCTAGGTCTACATTGCGATGGTCGTTGGGTCTGCCCCATTGGCCTCGAAAGGGAGCGGACCTCTCTATAGATCTCTACCTTGGATTGCCAGCTTGAAACCGGTCTTCCGGGGCTCGCAGCAATTTTCTTGATTGAGGGCTGGGAACTATGTGACTACCTGGCTTTATGGATCAGTACCTTGACCAAAGTGCGACGCAGTGGGCTGTTGAGCAGCCCGAAACTTTTACATTTGACTATTGAAGCAAAAGAAAGTTGGATCCCTGCACTGATCAGCTACAGTAGGGCCCTTATTCAGATAACAAATGAGAAGTTGTTAAGCGGCGGCGCTAAGGTCATGGGGGACCTCACGGGTTATCATTTAATAAAAGTCAAGGGCTTTAAAATAGTACAAGAATGGTACATCTATTTTCTATATCATGCCAGCATTGATAAATCTCATACTTCTTCCGTTTTCTTACTCCATAACTTCGGAGAAGACCCGCTCTTGCTACTCCAACTGCCATTTGTAGTAGTCGGATGCATGGAGAGAGGATCCATGCCCTTGTGCTTGACATGCGATCGGGACGGTACACGCTCGGTGGAGACTTTACCAGGTGTGACTTCTAGCTGCTGGTCCTTCTCCTTGAATACTTCTTCCATCTCTTCGAGAGATCGGCCAACGGTCTCTGGGTACCAGAACCAAACCAGGAAGACGGCAGCCCAGTTGAAACCAACAAAGCAGTAAAAGTAATTAGATCCGATATTTGTGAGCGCAATGGGCGAACACTGCGCAAAAATCAGATTCAAACTCCAGTTCGTTGCGGTAGCCACTGATGATCCACGGGCCCGGATCGCTGTGGGGAAAATCTCGGACTGGTAGATCCAGGAGATTAAACCAAGGCCAGTGAAAAAGAAAGAGAAGACAAAGAACATAGCAACTGCTGCGCGGAGGGAATCTCGGTTGGCATTGCTGTCGCTAAAGTCGATGCACCGCGCGAGTGTGGCCTCGACGCACATGGCGGCACCCATACCCAATAGCGATGGGATGAGTAGCTTTCGACGGCCGACTTTGTCGATAAAAAGCATGAAAATCGTATTCCAGAAGACTGCCAGCGCGCCCCAGACTCCGATTATCATGAGCGATGTAGATGTCGACAGCCCCAGGGTTTTATATAACCTAGGCCCATAGTTCTGGATGACGTTTGTGCCAGAGGTTTGAGTGAATACCTGCAGGCCGCATGCGAGAATGATTCGATAGCGCCATTGTTTGGAAAATAAGATTCGATGCCAAGACCAGACTACTGAGCGCTGTCCGTGAGAGACACTTTCGTAGATCTGGTTGAGTTCGTGCTCAACAAACTGGTTGTTCGTCGCATTGCGGTTCAGATGCAGGCGGGTCAGCACCGAGCGCCCTGCCTGCTCCTTACCAATGTCAATCAGCCAGCGCGGTGACTCGGGGAGAAACAAGACGCCACAAGTGAGAATCACAGCAGGTACTGTTTGCAAGGATAGAGGGAGCCGCCAGGTCAATTCGCCTGTGCGTAGTGAACAGCTGTATCCGACCCATTGCTAGAGACTTGGTTAGACAAGAACGAAAGCATAAGAAGATGACTACTTACGGCAACTATAGTCCCCAGTCCAATCATCCATTGTTGCATGCTTGCTAGCAAGCCGCGAATGTGAGATGGTGCAATCTCACTCTAAGACACCGTTAGTCATAGATGCACAATGACATTGACCTGCGCATTGCATGGCCCAACATACGCAATAAACAGGAATAGTGGCAGACATGAGGCCAATGGCGACTCCGGTGATGAATCGACCAGCGACTAGCATCGCGATGGTGACTGCGCCTCCCTGAAGCGCAGCCCCTAAAGTGGCAAGGAAACCGCCGATGAAGATTACCATTCTGCGTCCGTAGGGATCAGAGATATAGGGTGCGAGCAGCGACCCCACAATTGCACCTCCTGGAGCTTGAGATTAGATATTGGTCAATGTTATGAAAGATCGGGTGCCGTACCGGTATAGGACGAGATGATGCCTCCACTGACAGCATCAGACAGTTCGGGAGATCCAAATCGGTCTATAAAGCCATCTTGCTCAATGCTCGACAAAATAACACCTGAGTCATAGCCACACAGGAACGAGCCCAGGCCTGCAAAGGCACAGCAGAGCGTAACTAAGATGAAAGCCATGATTCATTGCGCAGCCGCATTTCCAAAACCAGTCATAGCTTAACAGAGAAGTAAAGAATGGTCATAGTTATAAGCAGAGAGTTAGTTCTAGGAGAACCGGATTTTCACGCGTCCATGTATGCGTAGAATGCGTCGATCTATGGGGAAATGGGACGTGCCGAAGGGATTAATCAATCGTGAAGGTACAAAAATGCCATGCGAGACGTGAGGGACCCGCTTAATTGAAGATTACATGTAACTATGTAGTGGACAAAATAGTGCCCCTTTCTTGCTTTTTCTTCTGCTGATTACATCTTCGGGCCATGTAGGGCTGACTATGAGAGATCGCCTTGGGATCCAGTGAGAGCACGCCGAGACTACCAAGGTTATTAGTCTAGAGGGCTCATTTCAGCCTTTCACACATTCTTCCAGTCGCGTCACAGGAGGTCATGTTAGCCCTACATGACGGATGGTGTGCCTAGCGTAACTGTCATGCAGACTGGTCCCTAATGACGCTGTACATGTTCCCCCATGCGAAGAGGCGACTCTCGTTCCTTGTTCCCAACAACTCCAGGAATGAGAGGCGTAAGATGCAGGAGACTCGAATTTATTTGCATAGATTGATACAAATAGGGTTGAACTTCTACCACGCCCGCCCCCCCCCCTGCCTCAGAATTTGGGTGTCCGACTTTTCTGCCGTATAATCTAAGGTGCATTTTGGTTTCCACAGTAGAACTACAGTTTTAGCATCATTAAATCACTCACTTTTCATAGAATTAAGCCCTCTATGTGCATCTCTATTGAATATGTATCAGTCATGATTATTCAGTACCCCGTGACCTCGCTAACTACTCAGTAGCACCCCTAGGACCATCTCTACGACTGCGACCGCGCTCCACGCCCCTACGCCGTTCATAATCCTTACAGCCCTCTATGTCATGGTATCTGGTCTATTCTCCGCGACTACAACCGATAGTTTAGGCGAAAATAGTATGCAAAAATCGTGTGTGCAAGATAGTTGCGCAGGAGTTACAAGCGGTGGCTAAAGCGGTATAGGATTTGCCAAGAAAATATCGCACTAAACCTAAAAAGGGGAGCGGACACCCAATTTCTAAGGCAAGGGGGCGGTGGTAGGAGCTCAACCCTACAAATGCTCACACCCCTTCTTCTGCTCCTGTGTCATGGTTCCTTCCAACAACTTTCCCCTAATCCCTAACTCCCCGACTGCACTAATTCGCCGACATCCCATACAGTCAGGATGCACCAGAGCACGAGACCAATCTGTCAAAGATCCATGGCCGGCCAATTCTCAATCTGACCTGATGCATGCGGGGTTGGCCAACGAACATAGTGCGGAGGGTACCAAAGTACATTAATGGCTTTAGATTCGACTCCCTTGAACTCGAACGCGAACGCCAATCCGAACTCGTTAGGCGACACGGCATTTTATGTACAAACTCAAGCTCATCGCCGAGAATCTCCCCTTCGAGCACCGACTCCAGCCGCGTGGAGAAGCCGATAACAGTGGAGACCGGGAAAAGTCTTGAGCCGAGGGGAAAATGCCGCAATAGAAGCAAAAGAACCCTGGAAGACCCCGATCCCCCCATAGGGCGTTGGGCCTGCGCACAACTGAGACTCCTTTTATCTTTGACTAACTTTTTTAATAACCTTTTGGACTGGGCAAATTACGTAGTGGAAGTTGGAATAGTGGAAGTTGGAACAGTTGGAACCTGTCTTTCTATTTTCTCCTAGCTTCTCTTAGTGAAAGTTCAAACTTCCAAAACTCCGAAACTTCGAGATCAGACCTAGTCGCCCACCGCTTTCCGACATAATCATTTCATCGTCATCGAAAAGTCCAGGTCCCTTTTTACTCCGCCTGTCATTCGTCGTCTCCATAACTTGACTTTTGCACTATCGACTATCTTGACTATCGTCCACACGTCAGGGCGATCGATGAACCTTCCTATCTGGTCGCCCGCCAAGCGTTTTTCTCCTTACATGAATGCCTTCATAGACCATGGCAACTACCGATCTTCTTTCAGGTGAGAATGAGGATGATCCCGCCGTGGACTACCACGACGACGACCCCTCGCACTCGGGCCACGATGGCTCCCCTGCAGAGCACAAGCTCGGCCAGTCCTTGCCGATGCAGAAGCGACGACGAGTTGGCCGAGCCTGCGATGAATGCCGTAGAAAGAAGATCAAGTGTGACGGGAAACAACCCTGCACGCACTGCACAGTATACAGCTATGGTGCGTCGTACTCCTCTTTGAGCCTCCGCGCATGTCTGACATTTCTCTATAGAGTGTACGTACGATCAGCCGTCCAACCGCCGTCGCAACCCTGCTCCGCAGTATGTAGAAGCGCTCGAAGCTCGTATGCACAAGGCCGAGGCTCTTCTCCGAACCTTCCTCCCTGACATTAATCTCGACGACCCGCAACTGGACGTGCATGCGACCGAGCAACGGCTGGCAGCCCAGAGAGAGAAACAGGCCCTTTTCTCGGGGCCTGGAGAGGGCCATGGAGCGGCGCCCAAACCCTCCGGGCCCACAGAAACAGGACCCGAGGGCGGGGAAGAAGGGTTGCTGGAGACTATGGTCGATACCTCGGGTTGTCTGGATCGCGACGACCAGGGCCACTGGGACTACCATGGCCACACTTCGGGAATCATTTTCGTTCGCCGCCTGCGCAAACAGCTGGGCGCCGCCGATATGCCCATTACCAGACCGGCGCGCGGCATGTCACAGATGCTCGAGAGTCCCAAGTTCGAGAGTCCCAAGTCCGTCTCGGATTCGCCTCAGGATGCATCGCTACCTCCCACGCACGACCTGCCCCCAAGAGTGGTTGCGCGCCGCCTGTGCCACAATGCGCTGAACGACGCGTGCTCTTTGATGCGTCTTGTACATGAACCTTCATTTTTCGCAAGCCTCGAGAGCATCTACGATACTCCAGCCGATCAGTTTACGAATGAGGAGAACTCATTTCTGCCACTTCTGTATATTGTCATGGCAGTCGGCTGTTTGTTCTCGGACGACGGAGTCGGCACTTTAGATCTGGCTGGCTATGAAGGTGCCATCGGTCAAGGGTAAGTTGCGACCAAGACATGGGTAAGTAGGAATAGTATGTTGACGGTCAACTGTAGGTTCCAATTTTTCAAGGCAGGACGGCAGTTGCTCGAGGTTACTGATTGTCGAGACTTGACCTCTTTGCAAGCAATCTGCTTCATGGTTCTCTTCCTACAATCTTCGGCCAAGCTGAGCACCTGCTATTCCTACGTGGGAATTGCGCTCCGCTCGGCCCTACGATTGGGGCTCCACCGCACGGTCACAGCGGACTTCAATCCGATCGAGCGAGAAGTGCGCAAACGCACCTTCTGGGTGATTCGCAAAATGGACGTCTACGTTAGCACTCTCCTGGGTCTCCCTCAGATGCTGAGTGACGACGATATTGATCAGGAGTACCCGTTGGAAGTCGATTCAGATTATATTACTGCGGAAGGTATCATGCAGATGCCTTCCGACCATACTCCTCTGATGGCAGGATGCAATGCGCATACACGCCTTTGCAACGTCATCTTGAAGGTTGTCAGATATATTTACCCGGTGAAGAATGCGCGACATCGCTCCAAATCTGACCAGCGGTATATGGTCAGCCATTCCAAGATTCGTGAAATTGAGCGCGATCTTCAAACTTGGATGGAAGAACTTCCCCCAGCTCTACGTCCTGGTACTGAAGTCTCGCCACAGCTGGAACGGTAAGCTCATGATGATAGAGTCTCCATACGAAGAACAATGAGCACTAATGGACCTTTCAGAATCCGTCAACTGCTGCGTATCAGTTACGCCCACGTTCAGATGGTCATGTACCGCCCTTTCTTACACTACGTTTCTGGCGGGTCGCAGGCGCGTGGTGTGGACAAGCGTTCCTATGCCTGCGCCGCAGCCTGTGTCAGCGTGTCCCGAAACATTGTTCATATTACGACTGGGATGCACAAGAGGGGTCTTCTTAACGGATCGTTCTGGTTCACGATGTATACGACTTATTTCGCTATTCTCTCACTAATTTTCTTCGTGGTTGAGAACCCTGATTCACCAACCTCAAAAGACGGCGTGTTGAAGGATGCTATGGAGGGCAAAAATACCCTGGCTGGACTGGCTAAGAAGAGTATGGCGGCCGACCGCTGTTCGCAGAGTTTGAATGTAGGTGTGCCCTTCGTGGCCGAGAAAAAGACTCGAGCTAATCAAGCTTTACAGTGCCTGTTCAAAACTCTGCCGGAAATGTTGAAGAACCGTCAGAGCTCTAAACCCCAAGTCAACCTGAAGCGATCCGCGCCTTCTAACGCTTCCGCCGAGGCGCAAACTGTTAGCGCTCCGCAACGAATTGTACCCATTCGTTCAAGCACGCTCCCAACAGAGATGATGTCTCAGTTGGGCACATCAGACTCGGATCGCCGACAAAGGAGTTTGGACAATACTAGGGTCATGGGTAGCAACCAACTCACAGATAACGGCGCCCAGTCTGCCTGGTTGGCGTCGACTCCAGAACTGCTCACAGAAGCTATGCCAACGCCAGAGCCGATATCTGGGACATCTCTGAACCATCCATTTACCAACCAGGAGCCATCCAGTCTGGCCTGGTCCCAGCAATTCAACGACCTGAACAATCTTCCAGATCTCATGCCCATCATGTTCCCATCGGACGATCCATTCGCGTATCCCACGCAGCCTATGTCCACTCTGGAGGATGACCATTTCCGTCACGATCGCACGGGCATGCAGTTCTCGTTCGACTCGAAACCGCAGCCAAACGGAATGGCTCCCAGCACCCCCAGCGATCCGTTGGGAGGAAGTGTGTCCACGCCCACCTTCGACACCTTCCCCAACCTGCCCAACTTCCCCGTCGGGGCCACATCGGGAGTCAAGTCATCGATTCCGAGCCGACTTCAGGGCAACAATCAATCAATGAACTCTTCACGACTTCATTCGCCGATCTCGCAGGGCCAGACCCCGAGTGAAGCGCTGAGCAGCCCGGACTTGGTTTCGATTCCGAACCAGAACTTCGTGTGGGAAGGATACAACTTCCAACCAACTAATTCCAATGTGGGAGCAGAGACAGGGATGCAACAGAATCAGCCGCTTCCGACCGGTTTCCCAGAATTCAACATGGGGCTTAACGACAATACCACGGCAATCAACATGGACCTGGGCATCTCCTTTGACGACCTGTTTGGAAACGACGCCACCCGTCGACCCGGACCGCGGGCGCCTAATGATGAATGGACGCAGTGGATGAATGCCAGTGCCGGCGCCTAATGTCCGGTTCTAGCTCTGGCTCTCTACGACGATATGCACTTAATGAAGGAAGCAAAAAAGACAATCTGTTTATACCTGGCTGGCGCAGTGGAACAGGATATGGTTTTTCCGTTTCTGATTTGGCTTTGTGAAATAGTGAACACGGCCAATCTAAAGATTGCAGTATATTTCAAAATTATAGTCTCAAATGATATTGTCCGGCTCAAACACTGTAACTTCCGTAGTTCGATGATATCAGCTCACCTGGGCCTATTTTATCGCGGCATTACCATGATCGGGTAGACCAAACCAGACCCACTTGGATTCTCATCTCCCGAGGTCCATCGACTCTTTCGACAACAACGGCATGACCCTCTACGGTAAACCGAGTGCCGTATGCTCGATTGATTATATTCCGACAATTAGACTGTCCCCCTCAGTTTAGGTCTGATCCGAGACCTCCCGCCACGACCATCGTGGTCGCGTCCGACGGGCCTGATCCTCTACTTGATACTGTACGGTATTTATTTACTGAACTCGACATATATATGGGACAATGGCCTCCGTGCCAAAGCTTTCCAGCATCTTCACCTGGATCCTATACTTCATACCCGTTTACATCTTCCTGCTCGAGCCCATCCTCCGCCCTATCTTCCCCGGCCAAGCCAAGCCCTCCGACGTGACGACTTGGGACAGCGAAACCCTTCTGGACGACTGGGAGGACACAAAGCCGGCATTAAACCTCGAAGACGATAGCTTCATCAGTCCAGAGGATGGCGTACCCACCAACTGTCCGGACGAAGCACCAGGGTACCGGGTGCACCTGCTATCGCGAACACCACTCATCGTGTACATTGAGAACTTTGTGAGCGATGAAGAAGCCGACCATCTAGTCGACATCAGGTAACACCCCTTCGCCTTTGCTGAGAAGGCACTCGGGCTAACCGAGAAACCAGCCTCAACAAGTATAGCCCCTCGATCGTCTACGATGGCGTCACCGAGCGCGTCGATCCAAGCAAACGCCTCTCCGATCGCGCCCTCCTCGATCGCGACGACACCGTCCGCTGCCTGGAAGAGCGCGCGCGTGCCTTTCAGGGCTGGCGGCCGCACCTCTACATCGAGCGCATGTGGGCGCAGCGGTATAACGCCTCAGGCCACTATCGACACCACTACGACTGGGTGGGATCACTCGCGCACGGCGGTGACCGACTCAGCACATTCATGGTATACCTGGGAGCCGACTGTGCGGGCGGGGGCACGAATTTTCCGCGCCTGCGCATGCCGCCGGGGGAACAGTGGTGTCAGTTCCTGGAGTGCGAGGAGGATGGCCAGCCAGTCCCGGAGGGCATCACGTTCAAGCCAATTAAGGGAAATGCGATTTTCTGGGAGAATCTACGACCCGACGGCACGGGGTATCCGGAGACGTGGCACGCTGCGTTCCCGGTGACGGAGGGCACGAAAGTCGGCCTGAATATCTGGAGCTGGTATCAGCCGCCGCGGAGGAAGAGTCAGAAGGGCACATGAAAGGATATCCGAGCCATGGTGGAGGGCATTCTTGGCCCGGGAGATCTTGGCTTCCTCTTGATGGATGTTTGGGTTACCCCGGCCAAGCGTTGCGGAGCATTGCGGAATGCTTGGAGCCCCCGTGTTACACGGTGTAATATTATTAGATGAGTATAGATTCCAGGATAGAGGGTTGTGCTATAGTCAAAATGGAATAGTGCATGAATCGGACCATGTTCATTCCCAACCCTCTCCCTACCTTATGGTAGATGTTCTTTCCGGTTAGACTGCGCCCGAATCGATCTGATCTATCGCTCTGAAGAAAAGTACCAAGTCCGGCAGTTACCAGGCAGCGAAACTTAGAGGGAAAGGGTGCCAAGGGACTCCTTGTGCCGAGAGATACCAAGTCCCAAGACTCGCTCGGAGCGGGAATGAGAGAAACCTTGGCTGCCAAGAAGCATCGCCATAGCTGCGGGTGCTTGGCAGACTCGATGGCTCCATTTGGTTCGAGGCAGGTGTCGCCACTTCTCGTTTCCACTCACGGTCAGACGGAGGCCGCGGACGAACATTAGCCGAAACCAAGCAAGTTGGGTTACTAGGTAGGGCGCTACATGGGGTATATACCCTAAGAATACTCCCTACCTAGGTGTCATATAGACTTAAAAGTCCATGTATCTAGACTACATATTCTAGAATACATAATAGACATAGTTAAGTACTCAACTACATAGCATACTATTCAAGAAAACAAGGAATGCAAAAAGTAAGAGTAAAATGCAAATTGCACAGCCCCCAGCTCCACCAGTCAGCAGCCAAGAACCGGATGACTGGGGCCACACACTTTTCTTGGCCCGGTCTTGTCCCTTTCTTGTCTTCCCCTCCGCCCCAGGCTTTGGGCTTTCTCTGGGCATAGAGGACTCGGCTTTTTCGATTTCCCTCTGTATTCCTATGTGGAGTTCCCCCGTTCCCTCGTTTTCTAGGCACCCGCTCTCTTCTCTCTTCCCCTTCTTCCTACCCTCCTCGAACACCCTGGCCTGATCCCTTTTTTTCCTATCTAATTGTGTGACTTCGGACGACGATTCTCTGTTTTTCTGATCGTCGTACGTTTTTGTTTGGTTGTCTTTTTCTCCTTTTATTCCCTCTAAAAGTCGCGTCTGGGCTCCCGCCAGCACGACAAGATCCATTTCTTGGCATCATGACGGAGAACAATCCCCCCCAGCCCTCAACGCCTCAGACGGCGCCCGCCCCCGTACCGGTCACCGGCGAGCAGCCGCATCCCGTTTCGCAGGTCCCTGGGACCGCGTCCGCCTCGGTGACGGCGACGGCCGCCGCCGCCACCGCTGCCGTGAACAACTCGATGAACGGCACGGGCGAGCAGCTCCCGTGCCAGTGGGTGGGATGTAACGAAAAGTCTCCCACCGCAGAGGCTCTCTATGTAAGCTTGGGCATTGCTTTGGCTGGCATTGTGCAGTGTACTAATGGCTTTCGGCCACACAGGAGCATGTGTGCGAGCGTCATGTCGGTCGCAAAAGTACCAATAACCTAAACTTGACCTGCCACTGGGGAACATGCACCATCACCACTGTCAAGCGCGATCATATCACCTCCCACATCCGAGTACATGTGCCCCTTAAGCCTCACAAGTGTGATTTCTGTGGCAAGGCCTTCAAACGCCCGCAGGATCTGAAGAAGCATGTCAAGACCCATGCCGACGACTCGGAAATCCGCTCTCCCGAGCCTGGCCTGAAGCATCACCCCGACATGATGTTCCCCCCGAACCCCAAAGGTTCGTCCCTGGATTCTTTTTTTTCTCTTCTCGAGCCGTTGTTCCCGGTCAATTTCTTGCCGGCAGGCTCTCCTGTCCTTGAATTCCCATAAACTATATATCTTGGCTTGGTGCTTATTTCGACCACTGCTAACTAAATACCAACCTCGATGCAGGCTACGCTGCTGCCTCTCACTATTTTGAAGGCCCGATCCACGGCGTCGGAGGCCAGCCATATACTCATGGAGCCCCTCAGTACTATCAGACCCATGCACCTCCGCAGCCAGCCAATCCCCACTCCTATGGGAACGTCTACTATGCCCTGAGCCAGGGCCAAGACGGTCAACAGTCTTACGACCGTAAGCGCGGGTATGACGCCCTGAACGAGTTCTTCGGCGATCTCAAGCGCCGGCAATTCGACCCCAACTCTTACGCCGCTGTGGGCCAGCGCCTGTTGGGTCTCCAGGCACTTCAGCTTCCCATTCTGAATGGACCTGTCCCCGAGTATCAGCCCATGGCGACTGGTGTCGCTGTGGGTGGTGGCGGCGGTGGCTACAGCCCTGGCGGTGCTCCTGCTCCTGCCTACCATCTCCCGCCTATGTCCAATGTCCGCACCAAGAATGACCTGATCAACATCGATCAGTTCTTGGAGCAGATGCAAAACACTATCTATGAGAGTGACGAGAACGTGGCTGCCGCTGGCGTGGCTCAACCCGGTGCCCACTACGTGCAGGGTGGCATGAGCTACCGTACTACCCATTCCCCTCCCTCCCAGCTTCCGGCAAGCCATGTCACCGCGGCCGCGTCTGCGCCTATGATGGCAGCCTCGGCTCACTCTCCCTCAACTGGCACACCCGCCCTGACACCGCCCTCGAGCGCACAGTCGTACACCTCGAACCGCTCTCCGGTCTCTATGCACCAGACCCACCGCGCCTCTCCACCTCATGATCACGGCGCGGGTATGTATCCCCGCCTGCCATCGACCACCATGGTCGATAGTATGACTGCCGGTTACCCGACCGCATCCAGCGCGGCCCCGCCTTCCACTCTCAGTGGTGTATTCGATCACGATGAGCGTCGGCGCTACACTGGAGGTACTCTGCAGCGTGCACGTCCTGCGGAGCGACAATCCGATGAGAACGACATGGACACTTCTCACGACGACAAGGAAGATCGCGAGCGCACTCCTACCAAGGAGCGCCATGGTTCCTCTATCGCTGCTAGCCTGATCGATCCCGCCCTGTCCGGCGGTTCTCCTGATTCCGATCAGGAAGCTGTCCAGCGGACTGCTCAGGCTGCCACCGAGGTGGCCGATCGCGACGTCAACGTCGCGTGGGTGGAGAAGGTTCGTTTGTTAGAAAACCTTCGCCGTCTGGTATCCGAGCTTTTGGAGCAAGATCGCTTTGGGGAGCCGGGAAGCCACAATGGAAGCGAGTCTCCGGCATCCGGGATGGACGCCATGGAGGGAGTCGAGACTGCCAGTCGGGCCTCTGCCTCTCCCGAGCAAGCTAAGCAGGAACCCACTAAGCAGCAGCCTGAGGCAGTTCTATACCCGACACTGCGCGGATTGGACGAGGACGGAGATGCCAAGATGCCCGGAGACGGGGCGTAGGTTTTTCTCGGTCTTGGCTTGAAATTCTTTAACGCCGTCACGACTATTTGTTTTGTGTTTTCCACTATCTGACTCTAGGTGTCTCCCGACGTCTCTACTCCTGTTTCCTTGTGTCGGCACTCTGGCTTGGGTCCTATCACGGGCTTTTCTTTTTTTTGTTACTTTCTTTTTATATTTAGTCTACCTATTCTTCTAGTTGGTGTCAATCTGAGGGACCCTGTTCCCATCATCCCATGGGTCTGTGTGATAGCTGTTTATTTACGGAGTTTGTTTGCGTCTAAGATCTCGATCCAGACCCCGATCTGATCTTGAACTCCTAGTTTAAAATCCAGTAAGGTTACATATGGTTCATGGGACGTGACTTCCAAGTCCGGTGGCGGATCGACATGTCAAACCCTGAAGAGGCAAGGCAACATTCCAACGGGGCCAAACTAAACTTCATCCGGAGCCTGTGACGCAAACGATTTGGGGAACAGGTGAGTCGACTTCTGCAAGGACTGTGTGAAATGACGATTTGTCTGATGATGATATTTTACAATATGTGAATGTTCGTATTCCTCTATATGTAATTGTCAACCTAGATACATAGGTAGTCGTGTATCTAGTTAGACGGTGTACACGTTATCGCAGGAAACTATAGCAATCAAGGGGTAGACACAACCGTCAGATCGCATATTTAGGAAGATTATCCACACTTCAGATCAACGTGGGATTTGAGCGATCTCAACTGCACTCGGAAGCATCTTCAATCCCACGCTGAGTGCTGAACGCCGAGCACGTGATTGGTGTATTTGTAATACTGACTTCTTCCCGTGGATCAGTCACCCGAATGCCGTCATGTAATGTATACGATACACAACCGGAACAAGTCTCCACCACTGTTTACGGCCAAATGGGTGCACTTCACACCTCGCACCTCGCACTTCATTTATTCCTTTCTTATTCATGTCTGGATCTCTTTTCCTCTTCTCTTCTTTTCCTCTTTTTGTTACTTTCCTCCTTCCACCAATCCTCCAACTCATTCACCTTTTGATTATTGTGTGTAGTGTTGAAAACCAATCGCGCACACTCCCCACGCGACAAGGCGGTGGCCCCAAACAGACGCCATCGCGTCGATCGTAGGGATTATCGATAATCAAAAACCTCCAGCCACACACTTCTTCTGCTGTTTGTTCAGCCTCTCTGTTTCTCTTGTTGTGTCTGCTTTCTTTTGGTTCCTCTATTCTCTTCCGCCCATATTTTCCCGGTGGCGAATCCGCTCAACCGGCTCTGACGACCGCCATTCTTTGGTTCTGCCTCTGAGCGTGTCTCGGAGACTGGGGCGTCTAATCCGGATCCAGAGTTGTTGTGTTTTCGCTCTTGAGTGAAATCTTGCCTCCGAACTCGCCTTTTTCTTTTTGCCTCTTGTGTTGTTTGCGGATTGCTTCGGGCTGATTTGCATTTCGCACAATTTTCGCATTCGGCGCTCGCTACGTCGGTCATATCGGTTGAGTTTTATCTACAGAGCCTTTAAACACACCTTCGGGAATACCGGGGAAAATGCCCTTGTCAAATCGCCGCCGCGCGCGGCGCAAGGAAATCCAACTGCAGGAAACGTCCGATGCGGAGGCGCCAGACTCGTCGCCCACTCGTCCGTCCGCGAAGAAGCGCAAGGTGAGTCCGCTCTGAGACCAAATTGCCGGTGCGCAAGATAGGCTGACCCTCCAATTCCGGAACAATAGGTTGATCGCCGCGTCTCCCCTTCTCGAACCGGTTTGAAACACGAGTCCGGCGATGAAGCCGAGGACTCGGCGGGGGACCATGATACCTCCGTCCACCAGGATACCGTCGACTTGGTGATCTCGTACCTGAACATGCCCCGCGAAGAATTGCGCGTCACCCGCGACCACTCCAACACCAAGACCGAGAACAAGCAGAGTATCCAAGCCTACGCCAAGATCGCCGGCCGCAACTGGACATACTACGTCAAGACGCTGCATGTCAATATTGGCCGCGAACCGGACCGCGAGCAGAGATCCAATGAACAGTCGAGTCCCGTCACGATTGCTGCTCGTGCGCTCCCCGACGTGCATGTCGATCTGGGCCCCAGCAAGTTTGTTTCGCGTCTGCATGCGGAGATTTTTTATGACGGCGAACATACGCCTGCGTGGCATATCCGGGTTAACGGCCGCAATGGTGTCCGTGTGAACAATGCGATCCTGAAGCGTGGTGTCGATGCCATCCTCTCGTGCGGTGATATCATCGAAGTGGCCAACTGCCAGATGATGTTTGTGACGCCCGGTGACGACGCCAATATCCACCCGGCCTTTATCGAGCGCGCTCAGCGCATCGCCAGAGGCCAGGAACCCGACCCGGCTACTCTGGCTTGGGACGCTTCGCAGCATTCCCACCCCCAAACGTCGCAGATAACCGAGCCGGCCAGACCCTCCTCCTCTGGTGGGCCTTCATTAGCGCCTCCTCCTCAGTTCCTCAATCGCAATGTCACACCACCCCCGCGCTCGCCTGATACTGCTGGCCAGCGCACAGCTAAGCAGTCACCTCTTTATAACCGCGGTATGATGATGGAAAGCACGGAAGAGATCGACTACAGCAAGGATGCGGCCAAGGATTTGAAGCCGCCTTACAGCTATGCTACGCTTATTGCGCAGGCTATTTTCTCTAGCGAAGAGGAAAAACTTACACTGAATAGCATCTACAATTGGATCATGGACCGTTACGCTTTCTACCGGCACTCGCAGAGCGGCTGGCAGAACTCTATCCGTCACAACTTGTCTTTGAACAAGGCGTTCCAGAAAGTTCCCCGCAGGACGGACGAACCCGGAAAGGGTATGAAGTGGCAGATTGCATTGGAGCACCGTGAGGAGTATCGCAAGAAGCAGATGCGCAAGGGCACACAATCTTCTGCTCCCTCGTCGCCTGCCACCAAAGAGCCGCCATCGTCCGCTATGCGTGGTGCTCCCGTTGCCTCGTTGGATACTTCCTCTTTTTCCGCCGCAGGCAAGAGATCTCCGCCTGTTTCGTCGCCTGGTTTTAGTTCGTTCCCGGTGGCCCCTGTGGAGGCGTACACTCCGGAGCGGGGTTCGCGCGTGGGTCGTGGCCTTGGCTCAGATCACCCGTTGCGACACATGAGTCCTCGGGACTACGAAGAGCCTTCTCCTCTTCCAGCTCGCTCGCATAACAATGCCAGCTCCAGTCAGGCACAGCACAGCACCAATAATCTCTCCCGCGCATACGGGCTCTCGGACAATGTGGCCGGATCGCCGCCAGTGCTCTCCTCCTCGTACTACGACGACGGCCCTTCTTCGATGATCACGCCTGCGCCGCAGCGCCAACAACCCCGACTTCCGCCTCCCAGCACCGCCCAGATTCCGTCAAAGTTCATGCCGATGAGCTCGCCCGCTCAATTTTGGAAGTTTGCTGATATTGGAAGCACGCCGGCCCGCCATCTTCCCGACATGAGTCCGTTAAAGGGCGAGCCTGATGACCGTATCATTGGAGGCTTCCCCAGCAGCAGTCCACCACCGCCCAATCTAGTCAGCCCCAGCAAGCCCGGCACTTCGAATGGCCTTGGCTCTAGCCGGACATTACCGCCGTTGCAGTCGGATGGCGACATGGGGCCTGGAGCACATAAAGAGGAGCAAAGAATGGAGGAAGAGGACGAGGAAGGCAACACAGGCTTTGACCTGGCCCGGTACGTATTCTCCATTGAAGACACCTCAGCAGGAACTAATTCGTCTTGTAGTGGCTTCCAACCTATTGGTTCCTACCATCGACAGTTAAGCAATGCCGCCCGAGCTACAGCCACTTAAGCATTGTTCATTATATGTGCCCCGCATTTCTCGGTGTTGGCAGGATTGCTTTGCTTTTCACATTTGTTACCTTGTTCTCATAGTTCTGTTTTGTCGGCCATGCAGCGGAGAAAGGCGTTTTGGGGTTTTTGGTGTCTGTTGATTCTTTTGCTTGCCTGTTAACTTATTTGTGTATGCCATCCTAGCCTCGATTAGCTCTGTACTTACCGAAGCCATCAGCCGTCAATATATGATACATCTATACAATTGATCCACATACTCCCATATTGTTACACTAATAGTTATTTTAGTGCTATTCTCAAAATAACGGTTCTCAATATATGAAGCTACTTTGTATAGATGGGGTACGTTGGCATAGCACTCTATGACTCTCGTCTATTCCAAGGTTGAAAGCTATAGAGTAAAGTATAACTATTTCTGTCTTTTCCAAAGTAATCTGGTGACGGTAACACTGCTTCGGACTGCGAGTAGTTCCTGCCTAGGTAGTCCTAGCGCCGCCCTGAGCACTCTAGGAGCATTTCCTGAATATCATCTCTGGTTAGCCTTTCTGGTTTTCATCTTGGATGCCAGCCATGCTATGATGTGTACCTGGGACAGATAGACGCGTGTTTATGTCACCACAATTCATCTCATTCTCTAGGCTTCTTGTCGACTTGATTGTCCATTTTGCCTATGATATCGAGAACCTGCCCGAAATGCCTTGATTGTTAGGACTAAGAGGGAGAGGGGTGCCTTGCATGCGGGCTTGGTGGTTGTTGGGTCGTAGGCATCAGTGGACTCGTCATCGCCAGTGAGGAGGGTTGCTTTGGAGTCTGGTATTTTGAAGGTCCTTTGGGAGGGTTGGAAGTTGGAGTGTTGAAGGTGGTGTTAGAGCTATAGATGCTGTGCGATTTGTTAATTAAGTCTTGTAGCTAACTAACTAAATAGATTGAGATATCATATCAACTACCTAAGCATACTGTGCTTCGGAGAAGACACACGCGAGTTCAAAGCAAAATTCGTTGTCCTCCCGTTCAGAATCAGAATTCCCAGCAGAATTCCCAGCTCGGGGTATCCCCATTCCATTCTATATCCCACCATTGATCGTCTTCAGGGGGCTCGGCTAGGTCGTAACTAGACAGAAGCCTAGAGGAGGATCTGAAGCTTGGGTCGACATCTTTGAACTCGCGAAAACCAACCCAGTAGCTAAATTCAATAGATATAAGTTAGCAAATACAATGACAAACTTATATCTACTGGTTGTCACTCACAGAGTCCTGCTTTTTGAATGCCAAACTAGGTTCTTAGGTCCACGAAACAATGGATAAAAGCCCAGACGCATCATATCCCTAAATCACATAACCATTAGCGGTACTATTAATAGGTATAGCTCTTAGCCAAGGGTATAGACATAGACATACCGGAAGCCATTTGAGAAAGCCAATCTCACCACGTCACGATCACTGTGATAGAGATCCCAGAATGCAGTAGCCGCAAAAGGGTCGCCAAGCTGAATCCCAGGGACAATTTGCCAGGCTAAGTACATGATGAACCCATTCGGAACCCATCCAGATTCATCTTGTTTATGTTTGAATGAATCCTAGTTACTGAGGGTTTATAGTAGACCCCTGCGAAGTCAAGGAGCGGAGTGCATTCAGCTCATCAGAAAGGTAAGTGGTAACTGCTTGTCGTGCTCGAACGGCAGTGGGTTCGGACTCTGTTCCCGCGTGCGGAATCTGCAAATACAATCGGATAAAGACTTTCCTAGGGGGGTTGTTGACTTTTTGGCAGAGGAGTTTAGCGATGGCATATGAGGGGTGAGAGCCACCTTGCACGGCTGTGCCCTCCAACTGACTTTTGTGTTCGGTCTGGAGCTCGATGACCCTCCATTGAGTCTGGGGGCCTTGAAGTGAAATGATGGTGCCCGGCTCAACCAATCTTTTGGCAAACCAAGTCCGTAAGGTCGACATGTTGAGTGGCAGAGCCGGTGCTGACGGTGGAGAATGAAGTCTGTGGGATTGTAGAGTAGTCGTCTCATCCAATACTAGTAAACCTACGGACCTTATAGCACCATTTATCGTATTTTTTATACGCTTTTTATTGAGATTCCCAACAGAATATTGTTTAGGTCATAGCACTAGTAGTAGAATATATAACCATAAAGAACTAGTAGTAGTCTACGGTAGGTAATAAAGAAGATATAAGGATATAGGGAAAATACAAGATAAAGAGCAAAGTAAAGGCAAAGTAAAAGCACTATATTGAACTACATACACAAAAGAACCATTAGGTATAGTCGTCAATTACAACCTATCTCATCTTACTCTAGCTTGATGGTATCAACATAGGCGAATACCTTGGACGTATTCCTAATAACTTCATTATCACAGACCCCTAGCAGTTCCTCCGTCAATATACGGCGAATACCCCCTATAGTGCACATATTGTTGAAACAGTATGTCATTTTTGTACAATATCTTTTCTAGTTATTAACTATTCAGGACTATAGACTTGCTTTTTCCCGCTTATGGAAGCGCGAGGATCTATGTTTATATAGCAATAGACTCTGCAGAGGACCAAGCAGTGCTTTTCAGATAGAGGTATGTAACCGATATCGACATCCGTACACTTATAGATTAATCCATAGCAGGCCAGAACCTCTCCTCCAACCAAACGACCTGCCTCCACCACTCCAAACACTGTCCACGCATCATCTCCGCCTCTTCAGCCCCTTTAATCTGCCCGGCCATCTCATCCAACACATCTCCAATACGATTGACAAAGCCCTCAAACTCAGCACTCGACCAATTGGGAATAAACTTCTCCCTCAACGCCCCACCATCCGCATCATCCTTACTGTCCCCACCCCTTGACTCCAAGAACGATGCCGCATACCGCCATGACCGCAGATAACACACCTCCGTCGCCCACAGCACCGCCAATCCCTCCAACACCGACACCCCCGGAGCCCCCGCCGACATGAACATATCAATATACGCGCGCGTCATCCGCGTAGCCGCAAAGTAAACCGGCCCGCCGTCCACGGCATCGGTGCCTTTTTGCGGATCCTGCGGCGCCGGCGGGTAACAAACTTCAGTACCAGCCTGCATCTGGCATTCACCCTGAGGACCGCAGAGTTGGTGTCCCTCACTACTGTGCCCTACACCTTCGTCACCCTCGTCGCCCTCGTACCCACCAGCAGTATAGATATCCTTAGCACCGTATGCCACACCCGTAGAACCGGGACAAGACCCCGAGCCCGTGGTGGAGATTCCAGCGGAAGTGGTGATACCTCCGGAACCGGATGCGGAGAAACTTGCATCGCCTTCTTGCGCGGATATTGCGGTAAGGTCTAGACCGTACTCACGAGCTGTAGCTTCGAAGAAGCGTAGCTCCGTGCGAATGTTAACCAGAGCGTCGATTAGGATGTTGACGGCGTTTTGTTCCGAGGTTGGTTGGTGTGGGGAGGTGCAGTTTGTTTTTTGAGCTGGTATGCGAATCTTCGCTAGGAGGAGACCGGTGAAGCGGATGTAGGATTGGGCGTAGAGTCTGTCCTGGGCGAGCCATTGTGATAGAGTTGATTTAGGGAGAGCGCCACGGCCGGCGGCGACGAGAAATGGGTGTGTTGTTGCGCGTCTGAGTGCATGAGGTGTTGCGGAGAGGAGCCAGGCGGTTAAGGGGCCTTGGTTGGACATTCTGGGTGTGTATGTGACGAATTGAAGCTGTTGGATAGGGAATGTGTATTTTTGGAGGGGTAGTGTTGTAGAGAGCTGCAGTGGGGCGGATGAGCAGAAAACTATGCGACTATGGCGTCAGTGATAAGCAACTAAATCAGTAAAGGATAAAGCTTATCGCACTTCATCATGAGCAGAGATGTAGGTAATCATACAATTTATACACGTCTGGACTCATGTGTGTATCACATTCAAGGTATTTCTCCAGCCCCGAGGGGAAGAGTCAGTCCAGTGCCTACTTGTCTGAAAGACTCTTGTTCGTGCCCAGCTCCGTGAGAACAAGGGATTCACCGGTGCCACCAAATCGAAGCAGCATGTATACTTTGTCCTCGAGTGTGAGGGCGTAGTTCTCTTTGAGATTGACTTCGCCTAGGAATATCTGGGAACCTACACTGACCGGGGTGAGTCGGCCTGCGCCAGGATAATTGACAGGACGGTTTTATTTCGCAAAAAGATGAAGATTACCCGGTTGAGAATACAAACCACGTGATACCCGGAACAAAGATCAACCGCTGTTTGTTCCCCAGCTGCAGCTGCCTCCGCCTCGCGCCTGTCGTCGCTCGTCGCCTCTTTTTGTTTACGGCCTTGGGAATGTGAAACTCGGTTCTTCCTTGCTATCAACTCCATTTTATCTCGCCATCTGGGTACGTCCTGTGCGGTCCAGAAGACGCGCCTCCTGACCCGCAAGATGGCTATGACCGACGAGACCGACCACAGTGGCGGGGTCATTCTGGATGGCCCCTTCGATCCAGATGCCCAGGCGACTGTCACCGATTACATTGATTACACCGAATATCTCCCTGCCGATCTTATCCGCTCCCTCACCCTGATCCGCGGCCTGGATGAGCGCTACCTCGACTCGGCGCAGGCTGTGCACTCTCTGACCACTACATACGGTCAACTACCAGACCTTCCACCCGATGAGCAACCGAGCCCTATTACCTTACGCAGGGATATATCGCACCAGCTGAATCGCGCGATCAATGCGCGCGAGTCTGCATATGCGGAGGCCTGTCGCCTCTACGATGTCGTCGATCGCCACTTCGACCGGCTAAGCTGTATCAGACAAAAACTCGATGCGCTACCAAGACCGCCTTCTACGGAGCCGACACCGCCGCCGCCAGAGCCTATATCGAAACGTGCGCGCACCGGAAAGAAGGACAACGCGTCGACGACGCGTATCACTCTCCGGTTGGATAATGCTAAACGCAGTCACAAGAAAAAGAAGTCGCGACGCTCGGGCGTCGCGGCAGATCATCTGGCAGGCTTCAATCCTGACTCCCCTATCGCCAGTACAGAACAATCAGATGCCGAAGACATAGATACTATCCCCTCCAAGCCTGCCCGACCCTCGAAGAAGGACAAAGCACGCCGCCCTAGCTCGGGAGCGGCGGCAGTTTCTACAAGCAACGCGCTCGCAATGCTGAAGCCTCCTCCCCCAGATGCCAAGATTGGAAGCGAACACATGCCGTGGATCCGATTGACGGAGTGGGAGATGACGAAGCTACGAAAGAAGATGAAAAAGAATGCAGTGTGGCAGCCTAGTGAGGTCATGGTTTGGCGTGAGCTTGCGCTGTCTGGCCGTGGCTGGGACGCCTATAAAGAGGCCAAGGCATTTGCTGAGCAGACTGGCGCAGAATTCATTGATTGCGACAACCTCGAGCAGACCTGGCGCGGCGAGAAGGGCGGCGATTTGGAGGAGACCAAAATAAGCAACCGCGGTATGAAGTTGAATGAAGCCAAGAGGTTGAAGCGCGAATTGTTGGCACGAGAGGCGGCATTGAACGGCGGCGAAACTCCAGTAAAAGCTCTGCCAAGCTCGCGCAGGAGGAAGCGAGAGAAGGTCGTTGCCGAGGAAGAGGATGAGTTGGAAGAAGATGTCGTTGCTCCCGAGCCCGCGCCAGTACCTGCCCCTTCAAGGTTGAACAAGCGCCGCCGATCAAGCCGCGGAGCTGCTACCGCTGCATTGGGAGAGGCAACCAGTGGACCTGTCTCTGCGATTGGAACTCGAACATCACCAGTCGAAACCAAAGTAGAACCTGCTTTGGCCTCACCCATTGGGTCACGTCCTTCCACACGGTCGGCTGGGAAGCCAACCGGTACACCGACTCCACCTGTAACACGTCCCACATCAAGGCGCTCTGCCGCTGCCGCATCGATTGAACTAGGTGGTCTAGGTGGTCTATCCACCACTGGTACCATTGGACGGGATATTCGCATTAAGAGTGCGACACCCGCTCGTAAAACTCCGATCCGGGAGTCATCGCATGCACCAAGTCTTCCTGCGCCAGCTCGGAAGCGCAAGCGACCCGCTCCAGGTCCTGTCTCGAACGGTCGCGATGGCGGCGCGGCTGTCAGCTATGGTCGGCGTAAGGCGAAGCCAGGCAAGAAGCGCATCAGCATTCGAGACTCGCAAGACGTTCGGATCGACGAAGATGGTGTACTGGAGGAGATCAATGCGAATGAGCCTCGGTATTGTATCTGCGGGGATGTGAGTTTTGGCACCATGATTTGCTGCGAGAATCAAGATGTGAGTTTCTCCCTTATCCCTATGTAAGGTGCATAGTGCTAACGACTCGCAGTGTGATCGCGAATGGTTCCACCTGGACTGTGTTGGTCTGTCGGAGGTTCCCTCCCGCACGGCTAAATGGTACTGTCCCGACTGCCGCGTCAAGTTCCACAAAGGGACAGACGGCATCGTCAGAGGGGGACGTCGATGAATATCACATAGATTGCTAGCGTTTGTATGATACCACGAAACATTTCTTCAACTACAGGAGTTCTGGTTCTGGTTTGCTACGGAGTTGAATCGAGGTCGGCGTTTGCTTACGGTTAGGATAACAATGGGTTACGAGCTTTTAGCAAAAATGCCAATTAATGCTGCTTATTTACTTGTCAGTCTTGAATAAGGTTGGTTTCTCTTCACATTCTGTATTTACTTCCACCAAGAGCTTTCACTTGAGCTCCCACTTCCCACCATCCGACACGATTTCCACTGGTCGGCGCTCATCTAGCGATTTCCGGCCGGCATCCAAGATAGCCGTGGTGGCAATGGTGTTGCGCAGAGTGGGCAGAGGGCGAGCGTCGAGCTGGTCGAGGGTCAAACGGCCCTCGTTGACAGCAGTCACGGCATCAATAAACTTCTCGAAGCTGATATAGCCGTATCCGGTCTGGCCACCGAAGTTACCCTCTTCGTCGGGAGCATAGCGCATGTAGAAGCTGAGCCCAAAATCAGCATGTATATTCTTTTTCGACGAGACTACTTCCCACTTACGGGTTCACCCAGATCAGTCCCTGCTCATCGGTGGTGACGTCGTAGGAGCGCTTGGCCTGGTTGACGCGGATCTCGCCATTGGCAGCCATATCTGTTCACGATGTCAGGCGCAACAAGTTTCAATCATGATCCAAAACCTACAGTGGAAGTACTGGTTGGAGTGCACACCGGCATTCTGCGGCGCTGTCCAGCTGGCCGTATAAACGCCCGTAGCAATCTTCGCAGGATCATCCTTACGTCGCCACTCTACCAGGAGAGTAATAGTATCCTCGGTCTCAGGAACACAGCCCAGCGAAGCAGCAGTACCCTGGGAAGCACTCGCCGTGACCCGCAGAGGCTTGTAGTCTGGAACCATGCTCTGACAGACATCAACATGGTGCGAGTTTAGGTA
This sequence comes from Penicillium decumbens, assembly GCA_027569385.1. Lineage (NCBI taxonomy): Eukaryota > Fungi > Ascomycota > Eurotiomycetes > Eurotiales > Aspergillaceae > Penicillium > Penicillium decumbens. The sequence goes on from JAPDEZ010000023.1 coordinate 174,938, forward strand.
GTACGAGATATCCGAGTCGCGGCCCGCCCACGCCTTGAAAGTCTCCAGCTGACTCTTGGGCTGGCTCATGTAGCTGTAGAAATAGTTGAAGTCACCGAGTGTGCGGACCTTTGCACGGGCATCTGAGTATGCAGGATCGAACCGCTTGTGATGCTCGACGAAGACGAAGACGCCGTGTTTCCGCGCTGCTTCTACCAGCGTGAGATGGTCTGCCAGGCGCTGGGTTGCGGGCTTGGTGATTAGCACGTGGTGGCCACGCTCGATGGCGTACAGGGAAATTGGGTAGTGTGTTGAGTCTGGGGTGAAGATGGTTATGGCGGAGCCCTTGGGCAGAGCATCAATAGCCGTCTTGTAGGCATCGGGGTCGGTCTGGTCGTCGGCGGGGAAGGAGGTGAATGAGGTGTCGAGGTTGTTGTATACTTGGCAGATGTTGCGATGCAAGTGATCACCTGTAAGTGTTTTATTAGTCTATTGTATATGAACATTTGTGGATGTATACTTACGAATGCCAGGGAACTTCTTGCCAGACACGCCGACCATGCTCAGATCGCCCACCTTGCCTCGGCGGCGCAGGTCGAACATAGTCAAGCCTACCACGCCGACCTTCTTGTCTGAGCTGGAAGCACCACCGCCGACGAAACCGGTGGTGTACTCGCCGGTGCCGACCTATATGATGCAATTAGCATGCGCTGTATGCGACAGGAGCTTGCGTCGCCTACCATCAATACGCTGGGAGGTGCCATGATGAATTATTGTCAAGATAGAGAATGACAAGATAGAATGGGGAAATAAAGAGGATAAAAGAGGAATTGGGAGAAATAACAGGGAATCCTGGACTTGTGCTGGATAATTCTTCCGGCGTCTGAAAAATGTCAATAGCCGACGATGTCTATCTTATCGGTGCGGGGTGGTTAAAAGGATATGCGAATACTGCTGTCTGCTTTTTATCTTAGGTACTGGAGGATAAGTATTTGCCCGGTAGGTAACTGCGAATTTAATTTTCTACTTCTAATCACTCCCACGCAGCACTATTTACGGACGACAACTCATGAACTGTACTGTAAGTATGCAAGTTAAAGGGCCCCCGCGAATGCCACCCCACGCCTGACAGCTCTCCATGATTGGTGGAATTGATTTCTCCGCCATACAAATCGCATCGCAGAATTCGCCGGCGTAGGGAGTGAGGTTGTCGGCTAAATAAAGACTGGCCAGCTGTCTATCTGCGATGCTTTTCTACATCTACATCTATTTACACTTGGGCACCCACTTGGAATCCCCAAAACTAACAACTACAGCATCATGTCACCCACTCCTCTCCGCCCCGGCGTCTATGCGCCAACTATGACCTTCTTCGATCCCAAGACCGAGGAGCTCGATGTTGCCTCGATTCGCCGCCACGCCGTGCGCCTGGCCAAGGCCGGCCTCGTCGGTCTTGTCACGATGGGCTCCAACGGTGAAGCGGTACACTTGACGCGGCAGGAGCGCGCAACCGTGACGCGGGAAACCCGTTCTGCTCTCGATGAAGCTGGTTTCACCAATGTGCCGGTGATTGCTGGCGCCAGTGAGAACAGCATCCGCGGCACCATTGAGCTGTGCCAGGAAGTTGCAGCAGCCGGCGGCGAGTATGCCCTGATCGTGCCGCCCAGCTACTACCGAGCTGCCGTCGGCAACGACGAGACTCTGTATGAGTTCTTCACTGCTGTGGCCGACGGCTCCCCCGTACCTGTTATCCTATATAATTACCCCGGTGCGGTTGCCGGCATCGACATGGACTCCGATCTTATCATCCGCATCTCCCAGCACCCCAACATTGTCGGCACCAAGTTCACCTGCGCCAACACCGGCAAACTGACCCGTGTTGCAACCGCCCTGGGTGCCATCACACCTCCCTCTCCTCTGGCTCCTGCTCAACGCGCCGCTCCCACCCTCTCCAAGCCAGACACCAAGCACCCCTACGTCGCCTTTGGCGGTATCGCCGATTTCAGCATCCAGACTTTAGTCTCTGGCGGATCTGCCATCCTTGCCGGTGGGGCCAACGTTATCCCTCGCCTGTGCGTGCGCATCTTTAACCTCTGGTCCGAGGGCAAGCTCGCCGAGGCTATGCAGGCCCAGCAGCAGCTCAGCGACGCCGACTGGGTCCTCACCAAGGCTGCCATTCCCGGAACCAAGTCCGCTATCCAGTCTTATTATGGCTACGGTGGATTCCCGCGCCGGCCGCTGGCCCGTCTTAGTGATTCCCAGGCCCAAACGATCGCCGACAAGATCAAGGGCGCAATGGAGGTTGAGCTGTCGCTGCCCGATGTGGCATAATAATGACTCTGGAATAGTGCTGTAACAAATGCACGTAGGATTACTACATTGTATACGATCATGTCATTGACTTCAATTGCTCCCGAGATCGGTGATACCCCACGTAGTAGATAGTTGTCTAAAACCCAACCGCCATCGTTCCCGAGCCCTAATCCCAAGCCCTACTGTAGGTGGAAAAGGCTTGGAATTGGCGATCGGAATCGATACGAGCTACTTTATCACGACTCCCTGCCGCATGAGGTCACGATGTAGAGCGATCTGCCGTATTCGATTCAATTTTGGTGGGAGCTATTTCTCGAATGAGAATGTAGTTTGGCAGGTGGAGCCCACCACGGTGCATCTCCGAGTGTGGCCGTCAATACGGGGACGGGTCGATTGTCTGGGGAAATGATTTTCGGACGATAGTATGCTGTTCTACTCGAATCTAGTGGCTCTCTTGGATTTACCCCTCCTTTCCCCATGCTGGAAACTCTCCCTTCCTTCCTGGTTTACTTTGAGGCGGTCGTCTAGCCTGGCTCATGTAAGACAATCTTCTTTTTTATTCATTCAATTGACTATATCTCGACAATGCCGTATCCCGATGAAGCTGAGGGTTTCCAGGTCGAGAGACCTGATACCTTTAGCCAGTTCCACAAACGCTTGTGAGTTTCATAGAGCAGTCCCATGGGATTGTCTAACCGGTATTTCCGTGCAGAAGGGTGATGTTCATTATCGCTTTGCTCTGACTGGATACGAGAAAGTGTTTGGTTGAGCAGCCCCGGTGTGGAATGTTAGGTGTTTCTAAGACAGAAGTGGCCATATAACGTGGTTTTGCGAGTTTTGCGAAGGGCTCTCATGAGTGTGCCTACATGGGTAGGTATTGCGGCGTCGGTCTGACAAAAATAAACAACGATTATCTTGATTTTTACCAGGTATGCCCAAGGCAATAACCACAAGACAATATAATGCCATTTTCTAAGGGAATACACCCGGGCATTTGAGTTTCGAGCGTGTCATGCCTAGAACAGCCGCAACATTTTCTACTCAAAATACATAGCTTACTCCGGGTATAGATGTATAGACCACGTTTAGGGCTGGGCCATTTGCTTATCGTGCAACATTCTTCCAAGTGGACCGACCCACTTCATAGTTTGAAGCACATACCACGAACCGGATCTACGGCAGCCCCAATTTTCCATTTACAGCGTGTCAAATCTGCCCTGAAGACCCTACTTTACCCGACAGAGCTGATGTTAACCCTGGGGCTGAAAAGGCTGAACCGCCACCACACCCGATGATACGTCCTCAAAGGTACTGGCTACTCATTTACGCAGCTGTTATGTGTAGTCAATGCTGTACCAGTACTGTTTGAGGATGGAAAGTTCTATGGTTCGCCCCCGGACGTTAAGAAAATTTAAATTCCTACAGGGAAAGGTAAGATAGAAGTACAGATACTTTCAAAATACATACAGCTTGTTAGGCTTCTAGTGTATAGAGTACTTTAAGACAGTTCCCCGCAGCCAATTGCGATTCACCGCCCGACTCTCAGACCCACTCATTCTTTTGCTTCGGGCATTCTCCCTTTTCTCTCCTTGCGCACCTTCGTTTGATTTTTCTGTTTTTCCATGTTCATTCTCTCTCTTATATCGGTTCTCTCGGTGTTGGTTTTGGTTCCTGTCTTGGATTTCATATGTTAGACTCGCCTCCTGAGACGCCGCTTGAAACTTGAATTTCTATCGACGCCATACATATAGACAAGGACTCGCGAAAAGTTCAATCGTTTCCATTCTCATATACAGCCGGTGTCCAGCAGAGCACTGACTACACCTGTACATCGCATCGCATCGCACTACATCGAATCCGTTATTCATTCGCCCCTGTTGCCTGTGCGATCACCAACGTCATGTCGCCACGCGAGAACTCCGTTGGCCTCTCCATGCGACGCCGCCCCTCGCTCTCCCTACGCCCTCATTCCCGGACCACTGCGCACTCAGCTACCTTATCGAAAGCCAATGCTCTTGATCACTATCAGGAGGCCTCCCTGGCGGAGGTTCGCCACGATTATAATGCCTCGGCAGTGATAGATACGGAGCTTTTCCCAGAGACGATGTCTCGACGCCGGGCAGCCAAGAGCTTCTCGAGTCTGCGTCATCCAATGGACGGTCTAGTGGCCCTGGGCCGTCGCCTGTCCGTCTCGATGCGCCACAAGTCCTCAAAGCAGAACTTGCGTGTTCCGGAACTAGAGGACGATAGCGAATGCAGCTGCGAAAGCGGCTACTATCATCATACCCAGAGCCATGGCTCGAACCACAAGCGCAATGGGGCGTCGGGAAGCTGGGCTCCTAGGTCCCGCGCCTGGTCTAACGGCATCAGCATCAACCGTCGTCACTCGCTCAACAGTGTTTCTGCTCTGCAGAGTTTCTATGCGCCAATTTCTTCTGTCCCAGGCCCTATTCCGGGCCATGGGCTGGAGCCGCCCATTCTCCCGAACGACAAGTTTGCGGGCTCGGCCGCGCGTGCTGCTGCCGCTGCACAGAATGAAATGGCCAGGGTCGAAATGGCCAACGCAGAGTGGGATCTTCGAAAACCTGACATGACAGTGACGCAGGATTCCGAGAGCGGCATTGGAATTGACCTGCGTGACCGCTCTGAACAGTCCGACTTGAGCTGTGTGCGCATTGGTAAGAACGTGAACCTTGTACAAACTTAATTCGGCGGCTAACGTCCATAGATCCGGTTTCCTACCTCCCAGCCGAGATCACGGCTCACATTCTTTCATTTCTGGATCCTGCATCCCTCATGGATTCCGAATCAGTGTCCAGATCCTGGCATCGACAGGCTTCTTCTCCACATGTTTGGAAGCACGTCTTTCATAGTGCATATCCTCGGCGCCCGGTGAGCTCCACTGCAACCAAGAAAAAGCAGTCTGTTGGATTGGGGAAGTCAATTCCGAACCAGGACTGGAAGAAGATGTTCCTAGTCCGGCGAGCCCTTGAGCAACGCTGGAAGCACGGCAAGGCTGCTGCCATCTATCTTCATGGACATACAGACAGTGTATATTGTGCGCAATTTGATGAGTACGTCGACAGAATGCCTCGTCGCTGCATGTTTCACTGCTAACATCCGATTCAGAAATAAAATTATCACTGGCTCTCGCGACCGCACCATTCGTGTGTGGGACGCCCACTACCCGTGGTCCTGCACAAAGATCATCGGCCCACCTCCGGGTGATGTGGCTATCAATAGACCAGTGAACAACCCGGCGCTGCAGGCCAAGGGCAAGTCTCCCTTTGCTACCATCCTTCCGCCCTCCACTCCCTCCGCAGGTATCGTTGCTGCGATGGAGCACCCATCGGACTACCACAGTGCCTCAATCCTTTGCCTGCGGTTCGACGAGGAAATCATGGTGACTGGGTCTTCAGACTTCAGCTGCATCGTGTGGGATATCAGAAACGATTACCGACCCATTCATCGTCTCATCGGCCACAGCGCTGGCGTGTTGGACGTCTGTTTCGACGACCGGTACGTCGTATCCTGTTCGAAGGACACTACAATCTGCGTGTGGGACCGCACGACCGGTGTTCTTCTCAAGAAGTTATCCGGGCACACCGGACCGGTGAACGCAGTGCAACTTCGCGGTGACCTCGTCGTATCAGCCAGTGGCGATGGTGTGGCCAAGCTTTGGAATGTCGCCTCCGGTCACTGCATCAAGGAGTTCCCTAGCAAGGACCGTGGCCTTGCATGTGTTGAATTCAGTGACGATGGCCGAACCATCCTGACCGGCGGCAATGAGCAGAGCATTTCTCGGTTCGATGCCAACACCGGCGAGATGGTCAATGAGCTCCATGGCCATACTGCGCTAATCCGCTCGCTTCACCTTGACAGCATGAACAAGCGTATTGTCAGCGGTAGCTACGACATGAGTGTCAAGGTGTTTGATGCTGAGACTGGCAAATTATCTATCGATCTGCCTGGCTGGACCACCAGTTGGATGCTGAATGTCCAGTCGGACTACCGGCGGATTGTGGCGACGAGTCAGGACTCGCGGGCCGTCATAATGGATTTCGGCTACGGGATAGAGGGGATCGAATTGCTGGAGGAATGATTATCGCTGCATCTGTCTACATAACTTTTCTGTGCTTCATTTAGCGTTGGTTTTCGGTCATTACGCCGGCATGGGAGTTGGAAATATTCGGCAAATCGGGACATGGGGATTGGGAACTGGAACTGGTCATAGAAGCGTTCTGACTTATATTGCTTTAGACTGATACACATGCAATCCAACCGTACATATACTCTCGAAACCCTGCGAGACTGGGATGGCAAAGACCCGAGAAATTGTGCCTTAGGCCATATATTACATAATCTCCCATGATTGGTCGCCGTGACTAGCGCTGCCAATGATCCGTGGGAAGGGTTTGGCATCAAAACAAACCACATTGTTTTCCATCACCACAGACAGGCAGACCCCAGCAAGGAGGCCCTGATCTTACGCGCTCTTCTCATTTGTCCACTCTTCGTCCCATTTTGTCTCTCAATTCCACCGCCGCCCACCCCAGCGTTCCGGTTGCGACTATCACTACCCCGCCATGGGTGAATCCAGGTTGGCTTTCCCCTTATCAACAATTGGCCTCTGAAAGGCGTGGAATCGTCTGCTAACCCTAGTCTCCCTCCAGACAAGAGCTGCTGGCATGGTTGAACAACCTGCTGCAGTTGAACATCACCAAGATCGAGCAGTGTGGAACGGGGTATGATGGATCGGCCACACCTCCCCCTTCCCCCTCCCCATGGAGGGGTACACGTTGGATTTGCAGAGAATGGGATTCGACTGACACGGCTTTCGGGCTAAATTGAACAGTGCCGCACTATGCCAGATCTTTGACTCCATATTCAGTGAGTGCGACGTCTCTTTGCAGCTCGGAGAAGCGGTCTGGCCGTCCGAGACTTCGTGAAAGCGTATACTGATGCGAAGGATTTTTTTTTTCTACAGTGGATGTGCCCATGTCGCGGGTTAAGTTCAACGTCAACAGCGAATATGCCTACCTCCAAAACTTCAAGATCCTCCAGAGTACGTCTCCACGATCGGTCACGGAGCCGTCCTCGTCACGAAATCACCCTTCTAACGTTGCACTCGTTTCAGACGTCTTTACCAAGCACGGTGTCGAAAAGCCCATTCCCGTTCAATCTCTTAGCAAGTGCCGCATGCAGGACAACCTCGAATTCCTCCAGTGGACCAAGCGATACTGGGACCAGCATTACCCAGGCGGTGACTACGATGCCGTCGGTCGCCGGAAAGCGTCCGGGGCTCCTGCCAGTGCCCCGGCTGCGCGTACCGTGTCGGCTGGCTCGCGACGCGGAGTGACCCCGACCACTGGTGCTGCCCGCGGCCCCCGGGTTGCCGCTGCGCCGGCCAGCGCTGCCACTGCTGCTTTGCAGCAGGAGATTGCGACACAGAAGGAGGCAATTGCAGGGCTCGAGAAAGAGCGGGATTTCTACTTTTCCAAGCTGCGTGACATCGAGTTGCTGCTGCAGAGCGCCATTGAGGCGGACCCCGAGTTGGAGAAGGAAGAAGATACTCTTGTGAAGCACATCCAGGGCATTCTGTACTCGACCGAGGTGAGTCCCAGGCGGGAAACTATTTCTGAGCAATGCTAATAAATTGTAAGGATGGATTTGAAATCCCCGCGGAAGGCGAGGAGGTCGTGGCCGATGACCTGGAGACGTTCTAAGCGGAACGGGATCGGGACCGAGCACGAGCACGAGAAACTTCTCAAAACTAAATACCCCCGCCTGAGTTGTGATGAGAGCGTAGATATTGAATTACACGCATGCCCATATGGGAACCCTTTTTTGGAACTTTTGTGTTTAAGGTACCGAGGTAACAACGAAATGTTAGTCATCCACCTTTTTCAGGTCATCTAGTCAACTAGTTAGGTGTGTGGAGACATAGATCTCAGCTAAGAGGACTCGGGGAGTATGTACGGAGTACGGAGTCTAACAATAACTATGGAGTCGTGAGATGAGATGTAAGCCAGGAATAGTGTGTGTGTTCCTTGCGGAGGATGATAATTAAACCTACAGCGCGCTAGTCTCGTCCAGACCGTCGTATGGCCCCACCTGTCATATTTTGTGATGTTTGATTGGCTATGCATCGCGTGTACCTGCATTATCACTAGTCCGTCTTGGGAACGGGCGTTGGACACTGCGAGGAGCAGAAGCGTGCGTTTCCATCAAAGAGGAAAAGAAAAACAATAACAAAAGCAACTATTCAAATGGGCGTCTCTGCTTTGTCAATCGCTTCCAACTTTACTTTCGTTCATTTCCACAATCTCGAGGGTCAGGTTGTACCCGGGTACTCCGTACTCGCAAAAAGGCAAAAGAAGAAAAAAAGGCATTTGGTCTCGGCCTTGGCCCCGGGACTAGTTCATCATCCACGCGGGTCGTCTTGGCCTCGATAGGGGAGTCTTGTCCGCCGCTCCACCCTTTCGCTTTTTCACTTCTTTCTTCCCAACCTTCATCGGCTGGACTCGGAGTTTTTTCTGTGTTCCCCAGACTCAGACTTCAGAAGAGTGTGTCACAGCGCCCGCGTCGCCAATCACGTCAGACCCGCTGGTGCTCCCGGGTCTTGATATCACTCGTTCTCTATCTCCGCTTCATTTTGCTTGTTTGGGGTCTTTCTCGTCGACACTATGGATTAGGCGACTATCTAATTTCCTCTCTACTCGCCCTCGCTCTTTTATTCTCGTTCTCTCTGGTACGTTGCCTGATAGTCTCATTGGAAGCCTAAAACTCAATGGCAGACTGACCTATTGGGAACCTCATTGCTGACAGGATGAAACTTCCAGGCCAATCAAGTCTGCGCCGGATGCCATTCATTCCTTACTGATTTACTTGTCGGCGACTCAAACCGCTGACATCCGCTCCTTATTCTCTCGACCCCGGGCTCTCACGCTTCGGGGAGCTCGGCCAGCTCTATTCGTTTCTGCTGAACCCGCGGGCAAGTTCCTGCGTTTTCATCCGACATAAGCGAGCTCAAAAAAACACCAATTTCTATTCGCTATCGTGTAGCTGGTCGATCCAGCTCCGACTTCAGTGAGGATTCACTTTTCTATCCGGGTGACCTCGATTTGATCTTTTTCTGGCCCCCGCCAATACGGTTCTCAAAATGGCGCACCATGGGCATGGACATTACCGCCACTCGCGGATAGGCAAGCTCATCAAAGCCAAGCACCAATTAGAGGAAGATAATGCAGGAAATGCAGACGCGGAAGATACCAGCTCCAAGTTACTTGGGGCTGTGGACACACTCGAGAGTCTCGGTCTTTCATCTTCCGACTTGATGTCAAATGATCACTGCGACCCGTTAAAAATTGTCATCTGCCTCGAGGGCACCACCAATACACCACATGTATCGCTCTTCAAACGACAGGAGACTGCGTCATTCCATAGCGCGGCCGTCAAAACCGTCCAAGTGGTGGATCACGATTCCCACACCCTCTTGGTGTCTACCGCGGCAGATTTTCCGACAACCATTTCAGACCCCGCGTTTGGCGCTTTTACTTGGACAGGGACTGCGACGGTATCAGCGGAGCTATCCTTACTGACTCCTCCCGCAAGCTTACTTGCTACCCCGCCGGCAACCTCGACAACTCAGACTACACCGCTTCTTACGTCGAAACAGACCCAGACCGCGCCAGTATCTTCGCCAAAGGGTTTTTCTGTGAGTAGTTCCATACCTTACACCTCCACACCAATAGCGGGAAAATCCTCGGCTGTGTCCTCAAGCTCTACCACGAGTTTACCGACCACTACGTCAGTCTACCATGGGGATGGTAGTAGTTGGTATGCCGGTTCCAGTTCCAGTTCTTGGGAAGGATCGTATTCTAGCATAACATCGCCTGCATCACCGAGTGTGTCTAGCGGCTCAGAGGAGACCGGTACCGGCACCGGTAGTGGAGCGAAGCCATCCACGAGCAATTCCCAACCCTCTTCAGGATCAGGATCAGGACCAGGATCAGGATCGACTACAGATGCTACCACACATAAAATTGTGGGAGGCGTTGTAGGAAGTGTTGCCGGCCTCGCCGTACTCTTCCTCCTTCTCTTTTACCTCCTCCGCCGCCGAAAGTTCTTCCAACAAAAGAGTGTCCAAGCTTTCCCGTCCGATGATGCTGGGACGCGAGTCATGTCCGAACGAACCTTGAGCAATGACAATGACCCATTGTTCTCGGCATCGTATTTTGCACCCGCTTTCATGAAACGTTGGCGCAGTTCGACTATGACTACGGCAACGGAGAGTACCCTGTCCTCGTCCAACACAAGCGAGCGGGGATTCCAGAAGCTCTCTGGCCGCAAGATCCCTCCGGTCCTCACCCATGGCGGCGACGGGTTCGGCGGTGGACTGGGCGGTGATTCCCCCACTCTCCCTGGGTTCTCTCCCATATCTCCTGGCGGAGGACCACACTCTTCCCCATCGATGTATGGACCTCCCCCGGCATCACCATTCGGCATGCCGTTAGATACCAACTTGCCCGAGGCCGATGAAATTACTCTCACTGGGCTCTCGCCAGTCCATCTACCTGTCCACAGTTCGGTCAATTTTGGCTCCCCAACCACCGTGATCCCCTCACATACGTTGGCCCAACCCCAGAGTGTCGCACCGGTGTTGCCGGTGCGACCTGATGCGCTGGGCCGCAGTCATCCGAGTCATGACGGAAGCAGAGGCAGCCGCTTCACGGAGAGCATTGATCTATGATGTAGGATGTACTTGCTGATACGGGATATGTGATACGATAAGATCGACGTGATACGGTAATTGGAGAGCCGAGAAATGGCCCAGGACGGTTTCTGGGCGCTGATTTGATTGCAGCGATTCGAAAGCTTTTGGTTCGTTTGGCCTTGGTCGGTTATATTGCGATTTATAGGGTCTCTAAGAGACCCTGCCTGTCTTTGACATTTGTTTTTTGTCTTTTGTTTCCTTTAGATACCCCCCATATTCTCTCCCTTATTTCTCGTGAATATCTCTCTTCACTTTTCTATCATCATCTTTTCTTCGAATCACCGATTGTTGATATGGTTATGAGCCAACATTAGCCTAGACATCTAATCTGAGATAATGTAATAATCGAACCCATAGAATCTTTCTGATTTTGACTGTAGCCTAGTGCGGCAGTGAGTGCACACGTGGTGTCTCTCTCTTAGCTGAAGTAGTATAAGCCACCACAAAGCCTAGTACCAGGGGGCCGAGGATGAACCGCAATGCTGCCTACGAGGCCTTGAAATTATACCCATGAGAAGTCACCTGACCAGTTCAGCATCGCCACAGATCTTTCGTCACTCGCCACGACTCAGCCACATAATGGCAATGGTCATCGAGCCTCCATACAGCAATGATCATTGTGGATACTCGGTGGCTCTTGGCCGTGCAAAGATCTGCAAATGCCCCAGTCTGCGGAACCCGATCGATGTCATGGAGCGGATGGCTTCATCTCTGCTGTCCAGATACACCTCGTACCTACACGCAACGGCCATCCGGAGCACAAGCCATGACGTATACGAATAAGTTCCCGCCTCCTTACCTTCAGTCAGTAGTGATGACACGCCTCAATATTCAACCTGACATATAATGCTTGAGCTGTACGGCTATTGGATGCACATTGGGGCGCAGTCTCATCCACCCGTGGACACGGCGGCAACTAAAACCGCCCGTCACATCCAGATTCGCATTAGGTTATTCGCCAAGTGGAACCTGAAGCCGGCTCAGCAGGCGGGCGCCTCGCCATCCCAAATGTTACAGAATGAGCTTGTCGGCGCCTAATTCCCTACGAAGTATCGAACTATCGCGTGCTATCACTGTCGCCTCTTATCTCGGCTGTGTTTGAGCTCACATGAACTCCGTGCTCACCTTCCTATACCAAGTCTAACGCTGTACAGATCTTGGTGAAAGCTACTGCTTGTCGCCTCCGGGGGGCTGTGCAATGTCTGCCAACGTAATATCTAATCAGGGTCATCCTAGGTAGCTTGTAGCTTCGTTTTTACCTTTTTGTTCATTAACGTGTCCCTCTCTTCTCTGTCTATTGTTATGATATGAAAGTTTGGTTAAGCTTGGCATTTTTCTCATTTTTACCTAGGCATTACTTGGTGCTTCTGGGCATTTTACACAGCCACTGAGGGGGTAATATCAAGCGTGTACCCCGGCATTTGAATCGAAATTTGCACAGGAACGCCTTTTGTTATTTTGTTTTCCTATTGAAGGGACAAATAACGACCATCAGGTGCAGACTAGCACCATGGCCTCATCTAATGATCCGTCCCAACAGGGCTCTTTCCTGAGTCCTGTCGTCGTGACAAACCCTGGTGGAAGAGAGGTAAGTCTCAATTTCCCTCATGTAGACTGGGCTGTAAAACCAGTGCTAACGTCTCACTAGCGGTCTCTATCTGTTTCATCTGCCGCAGCATCATCGTCGTGGTCCGGCCCAACAAGCAATGACCACAGTCCCACGTCTCCCACATCATCTCTATCTCCAGATATGGCATGGCATCAAGATTCAGCGCGACTGATGGTCCATTCAGCCTCGCATCGATTTTCGCCGTCGATTGACGGCGATACATTGCGACCGCGCTCAGACTCGTTCGCATCTACTGCGAACATGACCCTCCGCTCGAGGGCGAACTCGGAAGCTGGCTCCGCTGTTGCTGCTAAAGCGTACGATGACATCCCGCTGTCGGAGGCATTAACGCCCGATCCTCGGAACGAGGCTGATTTCCAGGTTGATGATAATCGCTTCGCGTTCTCGCCGGGCCAGTTGAATAAGATGCAGAACCCTAAGTCTCTTGCTGCTTTCCATGCTCTGGGAGGATTGCAGGGACTTGAAAGGGGTCTGCGCACTGATCTTAATGCTGGTTTGTCTGTCGATGAGGGTCGATTAGAAGGCACTGTCACTTTTCAGGAAGTGGCTCCACCTGTATACAACAAGCGACTTTCCATAAGCAAGCCGTCACTGGGACCCAGTACTGCAACAGCAGTACCGACGTCGACCGGCGGTGGCTCTCCTTTTGAGGACCGCATTCGCGTCTTCAGTGAGAATAGGCTACCGGCTCGCAAGTCCGCTGGCTTCTTCAAGCTGTTGTGGGTTGCTTATAACGACAAGATTATTATACTTTTAACCATCGCTGCTATTGTTTCATTGTCGCTCGGTATATACGAAACGGTGTCTGGAGGCACAGGCGTGGACTGGGTCGAGGGAGTGGCCATCTGCGTGGCAATCTTGATTGTCACCATTGTCACTGCGGTCAATGATTGGCAGAAGGAAAGGCAGTTTGCGAAACTGAACAAAAGGGTAAGTACTCCGAGATCATTCAGTCAGCATGGAACTGACATCAACAGAATAATGACCGTGAGGTCAAAGTCGTTCGCTCGGGCAAGCCGATGATGATATCTGTCTACGATATCCTGGTCGGCGATGTGCTGCACCTCGAGCCTGGTGACTCGATTCCTGCAGATGGGATCTTGATATCAGGTCATGGTGTTAAGTGCGATGAATCGTCTGCTACTGGCGAGTCGGATCAAATGAAAAAGACCGCTGGCCAGGAGGTCTGGCTGCAGATCGTCGAGGGCCGGGCAACAAACAAGCTCGATCCGTTCATGATTTCCGGTAGTAAGGTTCTCGAGGGCGTCGGCACCTACATGGTGACTAGCGTCGGACCTTATTCGACATATGGTAGGATTATGTTGTCTCTGCAAACGACTAACGATCCCACTCCGCTTCAAGTGAAGCTGGGGCGACTGGCTGATTGGATTGGATACTTGGGTTCAGCGTAAGTTGGCAGTCTATTGCCCCCGGATCCGGTCTAATACTGACGATTTATTCAAAGTGCTGCCATCATTCTATTCTTTATTCTCTTGTTCCGATTTATTGCTGATCTGCCAAATCATCCCAATGTAAGCCCTGCTGAGAAAGGCAAAGAGTTTGTGGATATTTTGATTGTTGCTGTGACTGTCATCGTCGTTGCTATTCCAGGTGCGTATTATGGCTACAGCAGAGAACGATTCATGACTGACATTCACCTCCAGAGGGACTTCCATTGGCCGTTACACTTGCTTTGGCTTTTGCTACAACCCGCATGGTAAAGGAGAACAACCTTGTCCGTGTCCTCCGGGCCTGCGAGACCATGGGCAACGCTACAGTTATCTGCTCGGACAAGACCGGAACCCTGACACAAAATAAAATGACTGTGGTCGCCGGTACCTGGGGCTCAGATCGGAGCTTCAGCCAGCCATCTGAGTCTGAGATTGGCAACGATACCATGGCCACCTCCGAGGTCTTCCAGCAATGCTCAGCTCCAGTACGGGACCTCATTGTCAAAAGTGTTGCTTTGAATTCCACTGCTTTTGAAGAAGATAAAGATGGTCGCAAAGAGTTTGTCGGAAGCAAGACTGAGGTCGCACTCCTTCAGCTGGCCCAGGATCACTTGGGTATGGACCTCACATCGGAGCGTGGATCTGCCGAAATTGTCCAGCTTATTCCATTCGACTCTGCACGTAAGTGCATGGGCGTCGTATACCGGCATCCTGGTGTTGGCTACCGTCTCCTAGTTAAAGGTGCGGCTGAGATGATGGTCGACGCCTGCTCTACTCAGATCACAGAGATCGACATGTCCAAAGACAATATCCACACACAGGGAATCTCCGACATAGACCGACAGAAGATTCTAGGAACTATTGAACGATACGCCCAGGGATCCCTTCGCACGATCGGAATCGTTTATGGTGATTTTGCATCTTGGCCGCCAAAGAATGCTAAGAAGCTGGAAGACGACCAGTCTGCTGTCGACTTCGATGATATCTTCCACAGCATGACCTGGGTTGGAGTGGTGGGAATTCATGATCCCCTTCGCCCTGAGGTCCCACATGCCATTCGCAAGTGTCACTCTGCGGGAGTTCAGGTCAAGATGGTAACCGGTGACAATGTTGCAACTGCCACTGCGATCGCGGCTTCTTGTGGTATCAAGACTGAAGACGGATTGGTGATGGAAGGCCCCAAGTTCCGACAACTATCGGATAATGAAATGGACCAGGTTATTCCCCGCCTGCAAGTCCTGGCGCGGTCCTCGCCGGAAGACAAGCGCATTCTTGTGGAGCGTCTCAAGGCCCTTGGTGAGACGGTGGCTGTCACTGGCGACGGTACTAATGATGGGCCTGCGCTACGGACCGCTGACGTTGGCTTCTCTATGGGTATCGCTGGTACCGAGGTGGCCAAGGAAGCGAGCTCGATTATTCTTCTGGATGACAACTTCCGCTCCATCGTTACTGCCATCTCTTGGGGTCGTGCAGTCAATGACGCTGTTGCCAAGTTCCTGCAGTTCCAGATCACAGTCAATATCACGGCTGTGGCGTTGACCTTCGTGTCGTCGGTGTATAGCAGCTCGAACACCAGTGTTTTGAATGCTGTGCAGCTGCTCTGGGTGAACCTGATTATGGACACTTTTGCCGCTCTTGCACTGTAAGTTTCCTCTCTTTGTTTGCGCTTTATTCACCAACTAATAAATGACACAGTGCCACCGACGCCCCGACCGAGAAGATTCTAGACAGAAAACCTGTGCCCAAGAGTGCCTCACTATTTACATTGACCATGTGGAAGATGATTTTCGGACAAGCGATTTATCAACTGGCTATAACCTTCATGCTCTACTTCGCTGGTGACAAGCTTCTCAACGCACGCCTCGACCACAAAGACACAGTACTCCGATCAAAGCAGCTCTCAACAGTTGTCTTCAACACTTTCGTCTGGATGCAAATCTTCAACGAGTTCAATAACCGCCGCCTAGATAACCACTTCAACATCTTCGAAGGCATGTTCCGGAACTACTGGTTCCTGGGCATCAACCTCGTCATGATCGGCGGCCAAGTCATGATCGTGTACGTCGGTGGCCAAGCCTTTGGTGTGACTCGAATCTCCGGTATTCTATGGGCTGTTTGTCTAATCTGTGCGCTGGGCTGTCTACCATGGGCCGTGGTTCTGCGCATGATTCCCGACCGCCACTTTGGCGTTGTGTTCAATGGAGTCGTCAGAGTGATGAATATCATCCTGCGCCCACTCTCCAAGGGCTTCAAGGCCTCCGTTCGCGGAATTAAGGCTTTCTTCCAGCCTGTATCACGATTCACTCGCCGTGTCATCTTCCGAAAGGACTCAAAACCCATCGATACCCCTCTTGAAACATCCGGGTCATCCAATTCTCCCGCTTCGGATGAGGAAGCGCTAAAAATGACTCGACTAGAGGACGATGAGCGTCCCCGAACACCGCCTACCATAGCGGTGCCTCCTATTACGGTTACGGCTTCTCCTTAGATTTTCATGTCTCTTTTATGAAGCGATATCATTGGGTGGTTAGCGATTGCTTGATTAATTGTACATAGAAATAGCCATGGACAGATGAAAAACAATCCCGATATATCTAGATAAGCAATCTTGAAGAACTGATAGACCTGTCTAACGGTTTACAGGTAAAGAGCCATGTAGTTAGTACTTTCAAACTGCATTAGCTTCGGACCGTAACTAGTTAGTTAGGGCTGACCCTACACCTGTTCCCGCATGAGGCTTAGTCACTTGGTGATGGCCCCACGTGAGGAACTGAACCAGAAGCGTAAGTTTGTCATGTTATAATATAGCTTTGGATCTGGATAATCATCTTTCCTACTCTAACATACACTTTATCTACAACAGGTTGCTCTAACATCAAATCCAACCGAGATGAGACCTCTTTCGCATCAGTTGAAATATCGATACACGGAGCTGTCCGACATAAGTCAATATCTAAGACAGGCCGAATCCGAAGAGCTCAGCGATGAAACACTAGTTAGCCTTGGTATTGATTTTAATCCCTTAGAAATCAGTACTGGAGCGACTTCCCCTACTGTTATACCTTTTTCTCCCTCGGAAAGACTTTCCTAGCTACCGCGATATGATAGCCTCGGGCGGCAGTGCTGATCCATTACTCAAACAATGCATCGATCAGGGGGGATCCCTGCCCGACTGTAAATATCAATTGAATCACTTTCTCACGTTTGCTGCGGGACGCTTTTCCCCATTACTCCTACCACATGAATGGTGACCGAGATCACAAGTTCTCTACGCGAGAGTAGATTAAACACATATAAGGGTCATGCAATCCGCCCTGATATGCCTGTTGACTAATCCTTATCTCTAGACAATCATGCTATGGCTGGTAACCCTGTTACTTCGCAAATATGTCCGGGCTATGAATTCTGATGAGGGCGGGTTGACGCTATTTGCAGTGGTCGTTCTTCTGCCCCTGAAGTGATTTTAGTGCTCGAAGAAATCCGATACGAAATGAAGGCCCAGATGAAGGCTCTGCCAATACTTTCATACAGGAAAAGATTGGAGCTCGTTCATCACATTCTACCGGTTTGTCATCCCGATAACATGGGGCAGATGGCGATCTAATGACTGTGGCTAATTGAATCATCTAGAGGATGGCCATTGTGTTCGACAATAAAGGGTGTGCTCGCGTGATTTACGCATACTTTGATGGTAAACTAAGAGTTCAGTTTACGCAGGCTCTGGACTTTGCGTTCCTTAAAAATATATCAGTCTCAGGGGAGAAAGTTATGGACGCGATAGACCGGCGCAAGTACTATGAAATGGTGGATATGCTGCTTAAGTGGGCATGGCCAAGGGCTACCGAAAAATCCCTGATCGAAATCAATTTATTGCCCAAGGCAAGAAAAAGTGCAGGTAGCAGGCTGCGGCTCTGTACCTTTTGCATGATTTGTCTTTTGATGCCCTCGTCTGCACACTGCATGAATGTTTGACCCTTGCAATTTTCAATGTTCATGTTTGCCTCTTTGTTAACTAGGTAGCGAATAACATCATCTCCTTTGAGAGCCAATGCCGTGTGTAGTGGAGTTTCCTCATAAGCGGAGAACGAGCTGAGTATCACCGGGCAAAGTGCAAGGATACGAAGGTGATTCAAAAGTAGACTAGTGCAGTTTGCATTCAAGTCCCCGCCTGGCCCCTGATCAGCCTCGCCTTGGAATCTCAGAACCCTGATAGATAAGTGCATCTAGTACAACTCCCATGTAACAGTGGGATTGATATACACGGTCTATGCAATGTCGACAACACAAGAGAACTCGGGATACCGTACCTCGGGTCTGCACAACGCGATCCATAACCCGATCCACAGCCCGTTCCCCGCTTCGCTATCCAGTGAGTACTTAAAACAATCCGCAGTATTAATAGGCTTAACCCCGTCCAGGCGAGTGCAAGAAGGCAGGCAAAATCATATACTCATTCGTCAACTCGACATTGACCGACCTCCCCGGAGAGACTGCGATTCCTCGTAAGATCCTTGGAAATGCCAAAGTGGGTCAACTCCAGATCGAATGAGAGTCAAACTAATTATATCCAAGGGCCTAATAATATGCACAGTTCTGAAAGCCGGCATGCTCGGTTCTATCAGGTTCGGTTCTGGCCTGATGATAGCCCGTCTGCCCGACGGTAGCTGGTCAGCGCCTTCCGCCGTGGCACTCGGGGGTCTAGGAGTCGGAGGCCAGTTCGGCATGGAGCTCACAGACTTTGTGTTCGTATTGAATACCGACGCAGCAGTGAAGACGTTCCTTGAATCTGGAAATATTACCATCGGTGGCAACATCTCCATGGCTCTAGGCCCAGGCCGAAGTGCTGAGACTGGAGCAATTATCGGAACAAACGGTGTGGCGGGTATCTTTGCCTACTCCAAGACTCGTGGGGTGTTTGGTGGTGCTACGTTTGAAGGTAGTGTGATTATGGAGCGCTCGTCTGCGAACAAGAAGATGTATGACCGGAAAGTCAAGGCTATGCAGCTGCTGAATGGAGAGATCCCTCCACCGCCGGACGCTGAGCCGCTTATGCATATTCTGAATTCGGAAGCCTTCCGTCTACCGTTGGTTGTTGAGATGTCTGCTCCTGTTGAGTTGCATGCTGCGAGCCTGAATGAACCTAGACAGGAAGCATCGGACCTTGCTGCGGAACCACAGTTGGTTTCTGAACCAGATGGGCCCAGCGCACCTCATGGACTGTCTTCGGAAAATACTCACGGAGTAGCTGGGGGACTAGAGTCCACACAAACATAGGGGTTAAGTCTACTTCCATTTCTATATCGAGCACCGCAAATCCATCGTATGTCCCTTGATATTGGTGCTATAATCTACTGAAGTAGCCTGGCTCTATTGTGACTTTTCAATACTTCAATTCCAGGCGAAGGAGATGTGCAATCGCAGATCTGAGTCCTTCTTTGGTTAAATCACCTGGGGTAAGAGCCTGAAGAATGAAGCACAAGAACCAAGGAGGCCATTGTTTTCAGGAGAAGCATCTATGCATATACCCAATCGTACCGATTGTGTCTGCATAATGAGCACTCGTTTGACTTGTTTTCAGCATACTATCTTATGTGTCCGTTCTGAACCATCCGACAGGCTTGCCACGTACAGTACCTGATTTTAAGCCCATGCGAGCACGTTTCTTGCCACGGTAATCACGATTCTCGCCAGGCTTGAAAGTGTCATCTCCGATGTGCACATACTAGTTGAATAGACCAGGCAGCAACCAATCCGCCCGACGGTGGGTCGGAAGGTTGGAGACCCGTCAGCTTTGAGATGATGTAAAGCTTATGTGGAGACAGTCAAATTATTGCGATTTATAAGAAATGGCTCATTCTAGAGCCACGTGCGTGCATTCGTGATGAGACGTTGTGTTCATGAAACGCTTCATTAGAGGATGTGGCATAAAGTAATGATGGGGTATCACTCGAATCCCAATAGAACACCTAGGTAGATCATTTGTGGGATCTTCGTTGTCGATCAAATGAACTAACCAGCCCTAAAAGGCTTGTTGGTGCAGCATAAGCAATAGGTGACAGAAGCTAGGATCAAAGAACGACCCGGCAGCAGAAACCCGAGTTTAGGTCAGGGATGCTCGTGTTCATCATGCTGGCTTCAATTGGCGCTATTTTTGTCTCCAGGTGAAGCTCGGATCCGGCCAGTGGGTCTTAAAGGAGTCGGCTAAGGTTCGAGGTCGGTCGGAACCAAACTTGGGCGATTGATGTGACGGGGGTCCCTGGCGTGTTAGGAAGATCATAAGTGGGGAGATTGACTATGCTCAATTTCATCATTTTCATCATTTTATTCAGCAGTGGTGGCAATAATCCACTATATCCGGAGCAGTTGTGCCGGTAAGAGCTCTATATGGGCCATTGCAGTGGGTCACCAAATGAAGCCATCGGTAACCCTAAATAGAGGATTGGCAAAAGTGGTTCCTGGTCGACGATCATTGTCGATGTACCTTGCTGTATGTAATAGAAATGATGATGCTGGACAATTGTTCTCTTTCCCCTTTTTCATTTCTTTTCTTGTCTTTTTTTACCTGTAATTCCCCAGAAATTCTTCGTTCTTTTCTGCACTCATTCTTGTTCAGATGCTATGGACTCTTCTCAGGAGAGCGTGTTTTTGAAATTGCGTCCTTCGCACGATTCAAGCTATGTTCAGTCTGTTCTTGATCATTATGAACTTGAATTCACTTCAAATGGCAAATTTATCCGGTGGTCGTCTTCAAACAGACGGCATCCCAGGAATTGGTCAACGTCAAGGAAGACCTTTGATACTAGCGTGATTACCTTCCTCGATCTCTTCACGTATGGCACCCTTCACTCTGAAGCATTCAAATACTAACTCCGCAATAGAACTGCAATTAGTACCGCCGGGGTACGCAATTGAACAACTATAAGTGAGAATGAAGCTAATTTGAGATCAACAGAGTACCACGGCCGATCACGCCGCTCATGAATTTGGAATTGGACGGACATTCTCCGTTTTTCTCTTCGTCTCGCTGTGAGAATAGCTTTTTCTCATCGTACAACACTCGAATTAACATTTATAATGCAGATACCTTATCGGGCAATGTATCGGTGGTACTATCTTCCCATCTTACTCTGAGGCATCCGGCCGCAAGAGCCTCTACATCATCAGCGCTTCTCTGTACAGTATCTTCTGTGTCATTGTGGGCGTAGTTCCACACATTGCAGGTGTGGCAATTGGCCGTTTCTTTTCGGGTTTCTTGTCTGCGATTCCCACTATCATTGTTGCGGGTAGCATTGAAGACATGTATAATTCCAAACACCGTGTCTGGCTGATCTTTCTATGGGCCCTGGTCGCCAACATGGGCCTCACTTTGGGACCTATTATGAGTACCTATATCACCGTACACCTGAGCTGGTAAGTGGTCATCTTTATTTCGGGAAACATCACGCTCATTGACTGTCACAGGCACTGGATGTTCTATATTGCGGCAATCGTCACAGCCATCATTGCGCTCGCTTTATTTGGTATCCGCGAATCACGACCGTCATTGCTTCTCGAACGAGAAGTGGCCAAGGTACGAAAAGAAACTGGAATCAGCACACTCAAAGCATTGAATCCCGATCACACTCCTGATCTGCGGACGTTTGCCTATCAGGCCTTTCTGCGTCCAATCCATCTATTCTTTACCGAGCCTATTGTCTTCATGGTGTCGATCATGAGCGCGGTCGCCTTTGCCATGATCTATTTGTTTACCGAGGCCTTGCCGCTGGTCTATGAGTCCATGGGCTTTTCAGAAGAATCCTCGAATCTTCCATTCATCGCGATCTCGATAGGTCTTTTACTGGGACTGCTCACACGTATCAAGGATCATCACATGGTCCATAAGCACGAGGAGCAAGATCTGCCACTGGAGCCCGAAGATAAGCTTCTCGGCTTCTCCATTGGTGCACCGATGCTTGCTGGTGGTTTGTGGTGGTTTGCTTGGACTATTCCACCTCTCGTGCCCAATGTCAACTGGTTTGTGTCTACTCTTGCCTTGGTCCTGATTGGATATGCCTGCAACGAATTCGACGCCGTGCTTGCGGGTTATCTTGCAGATAGCTATCTAAGTTATGCTGGGAGTGGATTTGCCGCACTTTCCATGCTTCGCTCCTTGATGTCGGCTGCATTTCCATTATTCGCAGAGCAGATGTTCGATGGTCTTGGTGCGAATGTAGCTTCTTCGATCTTGGCAGCAGTTGCGACGGTATTCTGCATTGCTCCCCCAATTCTGACGAGATTTGGCAAAAAGATCCGGGCACGGAGTAAGTTCGCACGGTACAGCTTGGAGGTATATCAAGAAAATGCCGTGGACAAAAACGGATATTGATTTTTACATTGACTTGTGGAGTCACAGACGGGCCACAAGCGATCAAAAGTTATAAGGCGTTAAGAGATATTTTTCGTAAATAACTTGAATAGAACATAGATATTGAGCCAAAAGGGCGTTAATGGCATGTTTGGATAGGTATCTTGTAAACACAAGAATGTCTAGATTGACAATGACACTCATCACTCCAGCCAGATCCTGTCAAATCAGGCTATTATCATAGATATTACTTAGATTATCTCAACTCATTCATCCCACTTGGGTATTCTCAATTCCCCGTTCACCCTTTAGCTACACAATCTGTCGGTGGATCTAGATTCTCAGGTACATAGCGGGATGAGAGTTTCTGCCTCAGGCACTAAGACCTCATCATCACAGCGAGTGCCCAGCTCCGCCTCCCATTAACATCCCAAATCTCCATTGCAATCGTGTGATATCGCTTCGCTTGGGAGTACTAAAGTGGCCTTGAGATTGCCCTTATCCTGCTCTTTCATCTCCCTCGACCTCGATCTCGCACCGCGTGGGACTCTCCCCCCGTCCCCGATCTCCCCGCTCCCGTCCACCACACCGATACCCAACACGCCTCCTGGCAACCAGTGAGCTTCGACGACACAGTCATTGCTTCCAAAACTGAATTGAGCTTTATTTCAAAGCCAATTCCTTTCTGGCCTCTTCAACCCATAACAATAGCGCACGACAACCCGCCACCATGTCGCAAATCAACTACCGCACCATCAACGTCGACCAGCTCGACCCGGAGTCGTCGGTCAACTTCCCGTTGGAAACCCTTCTCCCCGCTACGCTGCCCCCACCCGAGACCTCCAGCGATGCCGCCAACGTCGCAACCCAGGTGCGCCAGCTGCTGCGCGGCGGTGACGCCGAAGGCGCACTCCGACATGCTCTCGACACAGCACCGCTGGGCGGTGACGACCGCGCCAAGGAGGTGCACCTTGCTACCGTGATTGAGGTGCTTCAGGGAATCCGACAAGGCGAGATGACCCGCGTCCTGGAGGGGGTCTGTGGCTCAGATGGCGGGGCAGAGCGGGCAGATTGCTTGATGAAATATATGTACGTATGGCTAATTGCAGTGCCGCTTACATGACTGGGAGATTTTGTGCTAACTCGAAACAGCTACAAGGGAATGTCCTCGTCCGGTCCCAGCAGCGGTGGCCGGTCTCCCGCCAAGTCGGTTTCCCCGCAGAGCACAGGCGGCTTCTCGCAGATCCAGGGCCGCAACTTGGGTGAAGGTGGTGGTGGCCAGCAGATGAGCGTCTTGCTTAACTGGCACGAGAAGCTGGTGGAATTGACAGGGACTGGGTCAATTGTGCGTGTCATGACGGACCGCCGGACGGTTTAAATGGAGCCAGCAAAACGAGTCTGTATGTTTTTATTTGCTGATTTGGTAGAGGCTTGATTGCAGCTCATACATTTATTTTCTGGACAGTCCTCGTGTGTTTCTGTAGTTTCACATGGTTCATTACATGCGTAGAAGCAGTAAAACTAACCTAGAAAGGCAATTCACAGGTCCTCGTTTTCTCGTTTTACAATTGACATACATACTATGACATTATCGTGGGCACTTCTATGGCCACCTTCTGTTCTGCCGCAGCTTCTTATGGTTTCTCAAAGTCACCACCACCCAAGATATCCTTCAGGTTGACATCACCGCTTCCACGCTGTAATGGCTGCAGCTGGTTCTTGCCTTCTTTCCATCCGATCATATAGATCATCCGGAATGTTGCAGGAATGCCGCGATCCCCATCCTCCATATGCAAGGCCCGGTAGATAGCCTCGTTGGCCAGCAATACTTCGCGCGACAAGGGACCAGCTTCACGGTGCAAAACAGCATTGCTCTCGCCCATGGCCTGCAGATCATGCATCAGAGCAAAGGTATCCGGGAATTCCACCACGATGTCCTCGACATCGACCGTAAGCATTTTGAACCCGGCACGGTTCAGGAGATTGCCTACGTCCTTCACATCGGCCAACGGCGAGACATGTGGTGACACACCGCCTCGACGCTCCATATCTGCCAGTTGCAGCGATCCACGCAGCTCGTAGAGGGTGTCACCACCAAACATCGCCGCAATGAACGGACTGTCTGGCTTGAGAATAGTGTTCACTTGCTCGAGCAGTGCGGGTAGATCATTGATCCAGTGTATAGAAAGCGAAGATAACACAGCATCAAAGGTATTCGGCTGGTACGGCAAAGACTCCAGATCCGGGATCACGTCGCGAGTAATATCGATCCCTTTATTAAATGGCAATTCCTCATCCCGATGCAACAATGCATGCGATGTCTCCACGCATGTCAGTTTCGAAATGCGCTCCGCCAGCGGCGCTGTCTGCATGCCCGCTGTGTCGAGGTTTGGTGTCGTCAGCGCTCGCGCAATATTGCAGCTGTTTGCGCCCAGGTCGAGAACATTGTGGAATCCGCGTTTTATGTCCTAATCGCAAACCAGAGTGGAGTCAGTGTCTGTCTACTTTACCCGTCCAGAGCCGCAGCCCTTGTTTCGTCGGGCTTCATACCAGCAAACGTTCACAGAGCCGCATGGCCACCTCGTCCTTCAAATAATCCACCTTCCGGCTCTCCTCGACATTCTGAGCGGCCCGGTCCTTTTGTAATTGTTTCGTCTTGCGGTTGAAAACCTCCAGCATGGGGTTGCCGGGCGTCTGGCTGGCGTATGTCCGGACGGAGGTTGCGGCGATGTATCGCCGGGGAAAGTTGGCGCGAATAGTATGTAAGGAGAACATGACGAGTGAATTATAGTATACCCCCGGTTGTGTAAGATGTGTATGATGTTTTGAGTGGCTTAAGCCATTTTGCTTGGCCGGTTTGGGGAGGTGAAGTTGAAAGTGAAGGGTGAGTCGAGTCCCAAATTTTGTTCTGACGTCGATTGTTGATGAACCTCCGCAGTTCCCTCTCCGCGATCGCGCACTTTCTCTCGCCGTGCTAGCAATTGAATCTCAACGGAGTCTATCTGTCTGGGCTGCTCGGACTGACTTCCCCTTTTTGTCATCCTCATACAACTCAAGTACGAGAAACTCGTTGCCCACAGCGATATCCTGTCCTCGGGCAGCGACGCGGACTCGATCCCCGCGGTATGCGCTTCGCGGGAAAGAAAGCTGGAGCTCTGCGTGAATACACATATTAATGTTTCTAGCAGATACAAGCTAACTACTCTCTCGGTTTTCGCTACGCGTCGCCATCAGCGCTTGTCCACCCCTATTTCTCATAGCTCAGCTCCCCGCCGACGCAAAGCATGATTTGAAGAGCGAAACGAACGTGACATTCAGACGTTATCCGACACAAATCCCTCTTTCCTACACCAGAATGTCGCGTCCATTTCCTTATACATATATCTCATGTCCCTGCGCCGATACCCCTGTCCCCGACCCTGGCAGGAAGCGGAGGTCGAGGGGTTCGCCGCAAAAATCACCGACACCCGAGCAGCCAAATGTCGACGATGAAAATAAGGAAACCAATGTGGACAATCAAGATGAGGATGAGGAGGAACAGACCTTTGACCCTCGGTCGCCACGTTCTAATTTCTCGCTCTATCCCCCAGAGCAGCTCCTATACTGCGAAGACTGCCACCAGATAAAGTGTCCTCGGTGCATAACGGAAGAGATTGTGAGCTGGTACTGTCCAAACTGCCTATTTGAGACCCCAAGCAGTATGGTCCGAAGTGACGGCAACCGGTACGTACTCAAGATCTCAGTTCTTTCCAAGACAAGACAAGCTAACTTGCACAACCCCCAGTTGTGGGCGGAACTGCTTCAACTGTCCAACCTGCACAGCTCCACTGGCCGTGAGTACAATCGAAAATGTTACCGGGAACGGTAGCCAACAAGGGCCCTGGGTGCTGTCTTGTGGTTACTGCATGTGGACGACGCTCGACATCGGCATCAAATTCGATAAGCCGACCAACATCCGCACCCAGCTGCAGAAGATGACGGATGCCACCGCTGCGCCTGCATTTGACCGGCCAAGGCAGGCTTCGCGTACTTTTGGAGACTTGAAGTCGCCTCTATCGAGCTACGCATCTATTGACGAGCAATCGGCTTCTCGCGAGGGCAGTGGAGAGCAGTCTGCAACCCAAGAAGACACCATTCCCACGCCGGACCTGGGTACAGATGCTCGGTTTGCTGCTTTGAAGACATTCTATCGCACACAGATCTCGGAGACATCAACGTCACCTGGCGATCCTCTTGGCTCAGACCTTGGATTCTCATCACCCGGGGCCTTGAACCGACTCATGTCTCTGTATGCTTCTTCCTCCCGTCTTGGATCGCTCTACAACGGCAGCAAGAAACCCAAATCCAAGCCTCCAGTCATGCGGGAAGCTCTGACCGCCAGCGAGGGTCTCCGTATTGCTCCAGAAAAAGGCGACGCCGATGTGATTCAGCGCCTCGGAGAATGCGGCTGGGACGGCGTCGCATCAATCGACCAGCGCAAGGAGCAATCGCCCGACGTCCGGTTTACTGACGACTTGCTTCCACTACCATGTCTATTGCGTACAAAGCGAGCCAAGCGTTGCAAGACCTGCAAGCACATCCTCGTCAAGCCCGAGACCAAGCCACAGTCCACCCGTTTCCGTATCCGCCTCATTGCCCTCAGCTACATTCCTCTCCCCACACTGCGCCCACTTGCACTTCCTTCGTCCTCGTCCCTGGTTTCCGCTCCGACCCCAGACCTCAATGCATTGCCTCCTCTTCGCCCGATCCATGTTCTACTCACATTGAAGAACCACATGTTCGACCCTGTTCGCATCACTCTTGCCACCCCGTCCGTGACGCCAGGTCGTGTGGCTAGCAAAGTTACTATTCTTTCGCCGCAGTTCGACATCGGTGCGAACAGTGATGTCTGGGATGAAGCGTTGCAGGCGGCTCCTGTGACAGGTGACCCTCGCCTTGCGGGTCTGCGAGGAGTTCCCGAGGCTGGCAAGGTCTGGGACAAGGGCCGCAATTGGACGACAGTAGTACTGGAGGTTGTACCTGGGACGCTTCCTGGTTCCGAAGCCGAGGGCGGTAACGAGGCAACAGACGAAGACGGTACTCTGGCTTCGCAGCAGGATGAAGATGTTCTGGAGATCCCAGTATTTGTGCATATGGAGTGGGATGCAGAAGCCCAGCTCGAGCAACAGAACGTCGGAAAAGCGTCTAAGCCGGATGACTTGGTGGCTCGTGAATTGGCCTATTGGATGGTGTTGGGTGTGGGCAGAATCCAGACTTCATTGTAGATGTGAAGACTTTTGTCTTGTTGATAGTTTCTTTTCCATACCCCCTAGTATGTTCGGTGTGGCATACATACATGCTATGAACTTGCCCTTATAATTTGGTCTCAATCAAGTAAACTTTCAAGGTAAACTTCCAAGGTCGAGACGACAACCGTACAATCGTAGGCAGTATATGCAGTGTCAACACCAATGCACTATCGAAATCTATTTCCATACTACGCGAGGCAATTGAAAGTCGGAAATGTTCAATTGGAATAGTTATCACATATCCCATCCCATCCTCATTAGAGAAACACGGCCCGGATGGAATTTCAGCTCCGTCGCGCCCGGAAATTGAGAACCGGAGGACAAACCATGCACCAGTCAATGGAAGAAGGGGCCACATAACTCAAAAGAAAACCCGTGAATGCATTTTTTTGGTCTTTCACCCGTCATGCTCTTCTTGAATCTAGTGAGTTTCAAACCTAGAAACAAGTAACCCATAATACCAAGGACATCCTTCCCACCGCAACTAGCAACAACGCGAGCACATTCTTAGAACTCAGCGCCGCTCTGGGGGAACTCGAAAACGACGTTACGGCCGGTCAAGCGACGGTAGACCTCGCCGTAGGCGTCGAGACGGTGGTCGACACCGCCCTTCTCCTTCTCGTCCAGAATAACCTTCAGGGTCTTGCTGCCATCCTCCTTGGTGCGGACGCGCTTGCCAACAATCTCGACGGGGTAAACGAGGTCGGTAAGGATAGCGTCGTGGACAGCGGTCAGAGTGCGCGAGCGGGGGCGCTTCTGGGTCTGAGTGGTGCGCGAGTTGACGGAGCGCTTGGGGCGGGGCAGGATGCGGCGCTGAGCAACGAAGAGGACGTGGCGGTCAGAGAACTTCTTCTCGAGCTCGCGGGTCAGGCTGTCGTCAAGAAAAATTCGCGTTAGTCCCATTGTGTCCATGGCGCATTGGGTACCACACCACCCTAGATGGTCGATACGTTCCGGCTTACCGCTGCTGGATCTTGTGGAAGCCCTGGAGAAGGGGAACGGGAACGAAGACAACGATGGCCTTCTTGCCGTGGCCGACCTCGACCTATTGTGGTATGTTAGACATCGATCTTGAAAATGCCATTCGCACACAAAATGCAAAAATTCCAAATCCCTTGAGAAACGAAGCCGAAGGAATCTGTGCTGCTATATTCCAATCATCTGTCCAAGTGCCTTGGGCACAAGTGTTGTATTCCGGGGCAGGTTGTAGCATGGAATTGACGAAAGTCCACAATGCCCACAAATCTTTGATTTCCGATCCAATATCACCATTGCATGCACAAAATTCCTGCGACTCGATTCCGGGGGAGATCGGTTGGCGAAGCAAGTACAATTCTTACCTCACGGGCAGAGACGAACTGCAGGGGCCGAAGGGTGGCCTTCAGGTCCTGTGTGTTGCTCTCGAGGTCGAAGAGAGCGCCAGCGATCGCGGTCTCCAGCTCGGAGGGGTGCTGCCGCGACGGCGAGTTGAGGGCAATCTTGTTGATGGCAGCCATGATTGCGAGCGACAGGGCGGGAGTGCTGGTTGCAGGTGTCGGCGGAGAGAAGGTGTGCTTCATCAAGCGATGGGAATTTGCTGTGGGATCGGCGGCTTCGCTTAGGGTGCACTTGTGCCCGTTTGGGTTTAGTGCGATTCCTTGATGATTAAGGTAGGGGTTCTCCAGTCACGGGATCATAGTCCCGTGACTGCGCTACCCTCGCGTGGATCTGATTAGCTTGAACATTTACATTTCTTTCTAGATATTTGAAGCAGGCGATAGGGTTATAGCACAGGCTGTATGTCTCCCTAGGGAGCAATACAAAACGAGAGTCAACGCAGAATTGCAGACGCCTTCACGCATAAAAAGTGCAAACCCGATCAACAAGCGCAGCCCTCCTTGGCCGTCGCAGCATTTCGCTCGCCCAGGTTTACCCGGGAGTCCTCTCCGGATCGTCCTCCCAGAGCAGTTTGTCCAGATCCAGCAGCACTCCGGCCGGTTTTAAGGCTACTCTCCGGGATGGCGTTGGCAATCGCTGTAAAGACCTCCACCACATTGGTGCCAGTCTTAGCACTAGTCTCAAAGAACAACAAGCTCTCTTCTTCCGCATATGTATTGGCTTCGCGGGTAGACACCTTCCGAGCATCACCTGAAGTGACGTCCTGCTCCACTCCCTCCTCGTCGGCAGCCTCATCTCTGTCAGCACCAGCAGACTCGTTCTCGGGCTCGGAGGCTGCGGAGGCATCGCCGCCTTCGTTGGTCAAGTCCAGCTTGTTACCAACAAGAGCGATGACAATCCCAGGGCTTGCTTGACGCTGCAGCTCGGCCACCCAGTGTTTCGCTTTGGTCAGCGACGAGGGCTTGGTGACATCGTAGACGACGAGTGCGGCTTGGGCATTGCGGTAGTACATCGGGGCTAGCGAAGCAAATCGCTCTTGGCCTGCTGTATCCCAAATCTCAAACTTGATCGTGCGCGTGGGGAGGGTACATTTCTGTGTCAGGAAGGCAGCTGAATGATGACGTTAGCCGGTCATTCCAAGGTAGGATTCTAGCCGAGAACTGATGTCCCATCTGATGGATGTGCCAGTGTCATGCTATGCAGATCTCCGATCCAGATAGGATATAGACCAGCGTTGACACAGGCAGTCTCGCGCTCGGGGAAGCTGCGCTCATTAGGGGTGTTCTTACCGCCAATGGTGGGCTCCTTGTTCTCCTGGAAATCATTGTTGACAAACCGAAGTACGAGCGACGACTATAAACAAAGGATCTCAGATCAGCTATTGGCTCCTGCGTGGCGGGTTGAGAACAAGCGTACCTTGCCCACTGCTGCTTCGCCGAGCAGTACGAGCTTGACGCTGCTGCTCGGCTTCGGTGCGTTGGCTGCTGCTGACTCGGACATAACTGAGACAGGGAGAGAAGTTGGTGATGCTAAAAATCTCGGGTCGGGCAGTCGTGCAGAATGCGACGCTTGTCAACAGTCGGGCGATCAGGCAGAAGGCTGAGCTGGCGGATTCAGCAGTGACTCAGCGTTGGGGAGGGGCCCAATATAAATGGCAAGAATGGAAATACAAGAAACACGTCTGTCTCTTGAATCTGTGAGGTGAGGAAGATGCCGCAACTCTAAGGAGGTTTCAAGAGACCTGAGGTCTTGAAGTGGAGGTCGATGATGATGGCAGTGTTCTGTATTTGGTTTAGCGCAAACAGAAGGTCCCGGCAGTCACGGGATTTGGTCTGCGCAAGTATATAAAGTAGTATTGCGATATTTTTTCTACATTTTTATAGAGCTGATTGTGCTTTCGATCTCTTTTAAAAATTTCAGCAGTTAAGTTTTAGATCAAAGCAAGGATCTATCCTTAGCATTGATATTCGCTGCACAAATGGACCCATAACTACGTCTCTCTACTCTGCAGGTATACACTTCGAACCCTTGGAAGTTGGTACCTACCTAGATAAGCAATGTCATCTCCATACTTTGAATCACCAAGTCAACCGTACCCGAGTGATACCTAGACAGCCATCAAAGATAATTTTGTTGAATGTTTCGGACATTTCCGCTTGTGATCCTTGATCCTTGCAAATGTGTATACCAAATTCAACCTTGGAAGTCGTACAACCCACAAACAGTGTCCTCTAGAGGGTCAACCTAAAATAGATTCAAAGCTTTTAGCCTAATATGTAGCTCTCTGGTCATGCTTCTTCAAATGTGACGTAGAGTTAGATAGTCTCGCTCTTCTCGCTCCATGGAGCCAATTAAAACGCTACTTTAGTATTTATATGTACCTAGGTACGTGGCTGTGATCCCGGTAGTTTCTCCATCGTTACGCGCTCTTTAGAAGCTCTTTAACCCCTGGTCTAATCAGACTCTTCTTAAATTGGATATTCAATGGACGAACTTTGACCTGACGAAATTTGCCCCGGTCGGGGTATCTGGTTCAGAGTGCTGACTTCTCACTGAGTTTGCTTCATTTTATCCAGCACTGTATCTCGCCCATAGGGCCTCACTCGAGTAGGCTTTAAAAGCATAATCAAGCGAGTACACTCGCTAGTCAGTTCATATTACGCAAAAGCTGTTAAATTTAGTAATGTCAAACGAAGAACGTACTATGTCCAGCTTTTGCTCACTACGTCTTAGGTTCAGGCACCAAGCTTCACGCGCACAAGATTCTCATGTGCCTCTCAAAGTCACTGGCTATTCCAAGACCCATAAAGGCATTTCCATCTGCAAGAGCCCTCGAGCTGTAGACTATGTCAGTGATATGTCAATCAGACGGGCGGTGTTGTGCCCTGGTCTCTATTACCCGATTGAGTCACATGCAACCTGAAGTTGGCTTCAGTGGATCTCTCCAGCAGGTACCATGCAACGCTAGACATCCCTGGTAGAGCCTAATTCTACCACGAGACAGTGTGTGCTCCGTCCGAGGCAATATAAAGCCCACAAGAGCTTCCTAAGTTCAATCTTAATATTATTGCCTTAAGACAACACCGGCACTCCAGAATCCTATATCCCATCTGATCCATATGATCAATAGCAAGTATTACTATATAGAGAGTGCTTTCAGTCGCTATACAGTTTGAATCAAACGTTAGTCATGCTGTGATATCGGTGTTCAATAATGAGCTGGTCTCGACCTTCGGTTCGAACAAGTAAGACCTTTCAGTAAATCACCGAAGCACTTCTATAATGCCCCTATAACTATGGATCGAATAGAGGAACCAAGCTAGTCAAGCAAAAGGAATCTGCAACTAAGAAAAACACTGCAGAAAACCATCGACTGCGGGACTCATGGACCTGTAGAGAATCTTTCCATACTATGTAGACCCACCATACATGTCCAAGCCTCTGCACTAGTGGCCATGAAAGGTCCAGACCTTCCTTGCACCGGGAACAAGGTGCTACCCACCATGACATACGGTTATAAGGATCGACCTTGGAAACCTGTTGGAGGCCGAGTAAACTGCTGTATTATTCGTGAACCTTGCGAACCTCGCGCTGTAGAGACTAGTGCCCAAGGGTTATGCGACATGTTGCTGGTCGCCAGCGAGGCCCTGGTCGGGCTCATACTTGCTGTGGCAGCGATAAGGCTCATCGAAATCGGGCTGGCGGTTTCTGGCTCCGCGGTCAAGCATATCTGCCCGACGGTCTACACATCCCACCCGTGACAGCTGTCAACCCCCAAGGGACATCACAGTCGGTCTACTGGAGCTTATGCCATGGCGTGAGACACGCAAAGCCCAGACCGAGAAGCGAAGGGAATTTTTTATCGGCGCTTACATTCGATTGCGCAAGTATCATAGACATCAAAAACCAAGTACAAGTACAGAAATGAGCCAAAAAAGAATCAGAATCAGAATTAGCAAAACGCGCTATTGACCGCGAGGTCGAAGGTCTAGGTTCTTCTGGTATCAGTCCATGCATTTCCATGCGAATAATCATCCATCCCATCTATGCCAAAACGCCCGTGAGAGTAATATCAAAAAAAGAAAAAAAGGAAAAACCAAAATCAGAGGAAAGTCGACAGAAAAAGAAAGGCACTTTTGAGACATGTAACAATTGAAACTTCGAGAGTCGTGTCGGAGAGTGAGGTACTAGGTGAGGCGGAGTCAAGAGGTAGAGGGTATCCGAGATGGTAAGGTGCGAAGACAAGAAAGTAAAGTCGAAAGCTTGGAAGAGGAAGCGTCGACGCTGGGAATCCGAAACCGAGGCAGAAAGCACGAATTAAAAAGGGTATAATGAGGTCGACAAGGTCGGTGGCGAATGAAGAGCAGATATGACCGAAAGACATAAACAGCGGCACGGTAAATAATGATACAGGTGTCTGCATTCGCTGGTTAGCTTTGCTGCCCAATCCGAGGCGCGGCATAGAAGACTCACCGAAAGATAAGTGCAAACTCCAAAACATAGAAGGCATCAAAACTCCAGCATCCGTGGACGCCAGACACAATTCAAAAGCATTAGGGCTGAGCGAGAGCAAGTATGAAGATGGGGTATCTCGGAGGTTGTTTATTTCGGAGGTGGTGGAGGAGCGCCAGGCTTCTTGACACCCGTCGTGTCGTAGGCGCCTCGCCCCATGTTGCAGGCGGACAAATCCCGAATGATCATATTGAGTTCTGCGGAGGCGACCATCGTTAGACGAGCTGAGAACAGTGAAAGTGCGATGTGGGGATTCTGAGATGCGAAAGGTTGCGCGAGGGCTGGAATGAGAATGAGATGAAGAACTCACCAGATAAACAGCACGAGCGATGCATATATATATATATTGATATATATTTTCAAATTCGGGGAATCGCCTGTCAAACGAAGTCCCAATCCACCCCCCGAAGCTCAAAAAGAAAAAATAGGTTCTTTGACAAGGACGGGCAGCGCAGATGGATGCAGGTGCAGTTGAGATCGGAAAGGAGATCCTTTTTAAAGATGACCGCTGGAACAATGCGGGTGCCAGCAGATAGTAGGGCAGGAATGTGACGACACAGTACCCAACAAATGAGAATGGCGGGCTTTTTTTCAAGGTCTGTTCGACAGGTCGTCGCTCGTTGCTTTTATCTATTCTGTGCCACAGCGAGATCGCGAATCGGATTTTCCACCGCCAATAAAAAAAAATATAAAAAAAACGGAAAATCAAAAAGATAGGCGGGAGGATGGCTGCAGAATCACGGCCATGAAATCGCGATCTGAACCAAGAAGACGGCCAGAAGGGGTATGAAGCTAGGCCGGCAAGGGAGGCCCTGGAAAGGAGAAGTGCCGCGGAACTGTGGCCCGGTAGATCCGGTCGAAAGCCAGCGATGTATCGCAAGGGAGAAGGGAGAAGGGAGAAGACAGGGCGGTAGGTAGGGAGGCGATGAAAGTAGGGCGGATGTTGTCAAGTATGTCCCGAGAGAAGTCAGATAATAAATGAAGAGAAAGTGGAAGGGGGGGGGGGGAAATAATTGCGTAGATATAGGATGTGAAAGAGTCTAGGATGATCTTCTCTTCTTTCCTTTGGCTAGTAGAAAACTAAAAAGGGCAAATCAATAAATCATAAATTACCGAAATAAAATAAAAAGAGTCAAATCAAATATTAAATAAATAAATAGAAACTGAAATTAAATAAATCATAAGCTTACTGAGGTTCCATATTTCTTTGTTTAGTAGAGCGGCTCTCCCGTGTCCCTGGTCCCGGGGAACAGGAACGCGACCGTAGCCTCCCCCACCAAACCCCTTTCTGCGCTTTCCAACGTTTAGCTGAGAGTAGTGTTGCAGTAGCGTCAGGTAGATCGGACCTGGTTTTTGCTATCAATCAAAAATTCCCACTTTGATCCGTCACAAATTGATCTTGGATGCATCGTTCACCCCTTGAGATTAGTCCAAAAGTACCGAATACAGAAGTCACGACTCAGATGAGCTCTCCACTTCTGGAAGCTAGGAACCGAATCTCCGGGCATCGTGCATAAGTGGAGAAGAGCAGACAGGAAAACAGCCGCAGGAACAGGAAACGGATCCATCCGAACTAGAACTTACGATAGACATACGACTCGCGTGGCCGGGCTCCATCGGACGAGATGGATCACTTCCTAACTGGAACAGTATTAGCCAAGGTGAGTTGAAATCTAGCCCTTTCAACCCTAATGCCAGGGGTAAGAACTCAGGTCGCGCTGACATATGACGCCTATGTACTTAACTACGAGCTATAACACTCATCCCCTAGCCAACCCGACAGTTAGTACTCCGTACATCTCATCATCGAGGTAGTCAAGACCGAACATTGGTTCTCTCACGCGGTGCTACCCTGTCACCTTCGCTCCCCCAACACATTGTCTGAGTGGTCTCGGGAGGTCTCTCCTCTCTTACTCTTCCTGTCGCAGACGAACCAAAGCAGCCAACGCCAATCGTTCACTATCAAAGTATCCCGGCCGACCCCTACTCCGTACCTATGTCTCATGATTTTTCTGGTTTCTCTCCGGGGAAGCGCCGTGTTCCAACCGATCGGTCACCAAACGCATCTACGCGATCCCGTTGGGGGAAAGGAAAGGATCCATCAAAGGGGGTGGACCTCGGGCGCGACGCTCCATCATTATGGAGCTAGATTCGACCGAATCACGATCGCGCAAAAGAACCACTCTCTGTCTCGGTTACGTGTGAACATTCTTTCAGTCTTCTAGCCTTTCTATGTACTCCATAGTCCCCTTAGTCTCCCCCGGGGTCCTGGGTCTTCCTAGATTGTCCTGGGAAGTGGTATGTTACGATACAGTAGAAATTCTTCCTGGAAACATTCTGGAACTCCTTCTTTCTTTGTCAATACTCCGTACTCTGTACAGTATCCGCGATTTACAGAAAAAACAGTCCCCGGCTCCGCCCCCATACATAATCCCCTGTTAAGGATGTACCTTTGCGTCAGTTTTCGATATTTGCCACACTGGAGCCGCCGGGTACCATTTCAGCCACGAATCTATAGGTGAGATGGGACGCGTCGCTCGTCCTGACACATCTCTCAACGGGGTTCATACGCGCGGTTTCAGCCATGCCAGCTCGAAAAGGGGCACATGCGAGAGATGAATGGTGTTGAATAGACGTGGCGAGGGGTCTCAATGGAGTTGTCTCTCATTGCAATCGGGGCTGGAGTTCTACCGCGGAATAACACTCCGGGGCCGTTAGCGAGATCGAAGTACGGCTGGTGATGCCTCAGAGTACTGTACATGTTTCCCGTTGTCATTCACACCAATCTATCAATCTATTGACCAGGACCGTTTCCTATTCGCGGCGACGGGACAGTCGGGATGGGAACTAATGATGATCCTTTGTGGGTCGCACGCGGTTAAGAGGCCCCACCATTTGGAGCCCCTTTCGGTACTTTCGATGCGCTAGAGGGTTGTCCCGAAGAAAAGTATTTTCTCGGAGACTTTGACAAAAGGAGGGAAGTCAGGAAAGTCAGCATAGGGTAACGAGCTTCCTCTTCCTTCGGTGGACCCGGCAACAGCCTCCATCCATGGATTTCACTTCGGGAAGAACCCGTTCTCCATTTTACAGCTAGAACGGCGCTAGAAACGGGAAAGAGAGAACCTGGAAGATCATTGGCCTTATTTACATATTGGGCCCAGTGCGGTCTCCGGCTTCCTGCTCCGTTTCCCGTTTAATACCCTGTTTAGGAAGCCGGGAACCAGTTCAGAGAGCAGGATTTGCCTGTGGGTGTCAAGGTGTAACGGGCGATCCAGAGCTTTGGTACGGAGTATGTACTTTGCAAAGCTAAACAGCTCCAGTCACCACCAACGGGTTCCTGAGAATGTCTCCAGACTTCGGCTCGATGCATTAGTTCTCAAACAAGGTTTCGATTACATGAACCACTTGCCGAGCTTACATTTTCTTTTTCGTACATAGACGTTGAGTACACTCCATAGGTGTACGGAGTACATAGGTACATGCTCCGTACTCTGCGGATACGCACAGCGTCTACTCCGTACCGTGCGCATGCGGTGCGCCTACAGAGTGGCGCTTGCAGGGACAGGGTCATAACAACGAAACGGAAGGTGAAGCCGGCTGCATTGACATCGAATCAACTTGAAGCGCGATAAACAGTGGCAGGGGTGGACTGTTCTTTGTTCCTATGACAGCCGATTGATGTGTCAATCCCTCAAAATGTGGCGGCCATTTTCCTCATTGTTTGATAGACCGTCCAGGCCCATTTCAAGTTCCGTTTCAAATCAATTTGTCGTATACACAAGTGACGTACTAGGGCTATGTACGCGGAACCCGCCCGGACGATCCCTAAGTGAATTCCCGTAAAAATCAGGTCTCCATAAAGAGCAGAATTTCTGGAACAAGTGGAAAATATCCACTTCTGGAGCTGTATTCCGCAGTACGGAATACTCCGCTGGAAACTGGGCTGCAGTCACCCGGGATTATGGAACCCGTCAATGATCCACGATGCATCCGAGTCTAGAGCTCTAATGTTTTTTTTTTTCCCTTTTCCTAAGCGCCCTGTCAACTTCCCCTTGGCCTCTTAGCCAAACGATCGTCGGCTAGCAGAGATGATCGGAACCAGCCCGGCGACACCCTTGAGGCAAAATACTCCTGATGGACCAGCCGGGAATCATCCAGCAGGGAGTGGATATGATCCATTTTTGGCAATTGACAGCCTCAATCCACATACCTCACAGGTGCCAGGGCCGAAAAATAGAGAGATGATGATCGCCGCTCTACGGCGCCAAAACCCACAGTGTCGGGCTCGATCATCCTCCTCTCCTTGGCGGGTCACCCCTGAGTTACATACATACATAGGTGCACATCGTGCAGCTAAAATATGAGCTCAGTGGTGCTTATTTGGATGCATGGGGGAGAATTATGGATCGATCGAACCATACGGAGTACAATGCGAATACACTTCACGCCAGTGACCCACTACATTCTCCTGGAACCCGCCGGTTTCCAGCACCACTAGCTCGGCTCCCAGAAGTTGCCCCGAAAAGATGTGAGGTCGGAAACCGCCTAGACCTGACCAGATCGGCGTACATGGCTGGACTCTGCTCTGGATGGAGTGCTGCAGCATGACACACTGATTGCTTGATGCAAAAGCACGACACTCTGCAGTGTCGATCCCTGTGCCTTTTGTCTTCCACCCCCTTGTCGACATGACATGCTGCATCGATCTTCTGCATCATGCAATGCCTTGATGTCCTCCGTGCAGACTAGCCTGCAAATATGTCTAGTGTTCGCAGTGTGCGGCGGGATATGGAGGCTCATCTTCTTGCAGATCAGCCTTTCGACCCATGGAACCTTGCAATTTGGAGCCCCGAGCGATCGGACAAGACGATCGCGGCCCGGCGATTTGCTACCCCCTTCCCGCATCTTGCATAACACTAGGGGATCATTCCAGCCTTGGGGAATCGCGGAAGGGTATCAGCTTCCCCCCGAATGCAGGCTATCGGATCCGACTATCTTTGTCATGTGATGCATCACATCCGTTCTTAATCTCGTCTCCCCCAGCCACCCAATGATAGAACCCACGGACTCCCCCCGACCACCTTGATCTTCAGATTGGTTGATGCTGGATCGCATTGGTATGCAGGGACTTGTCTCTCCCCTTGGAATGACAAAGATCTTTTGAACTGAGGTGCTACAGCGCACCGGCGCGTTCCTGGCAACAAATCTCAATCGAGAGATATCTTGACGCGTCCCGAGATTACAGGTCAACCACTTATTGTTGCCGTAGCTCTGGGTCATTGCGAACTGTCACATTTAATTTGGAAGTTATGCACTAAGTATTTAAAGCTATTGCCTATGCTATCCTTTCCACTGACTCCTCTCCGGGAAATCAAGACCGCGCACGAATGCAGTGGTATGCCATCTCGTACTACGAGACGACTATATTAGTAAACGTGTATCTGCAGCACCTGTTATTGACTCACCTGTTCATTAGTCTGGCAGATCAGCGTCCGGGGCCCCTTGCCGGCACCCTTGGAAATATCCTTCACGGTCTTGTCATCTTCCGGCCCATTGTCGTTGGCTTGTGAGTCGATCGCCACACCCAGACACTTGCATTTCTCAGATAGTGTGCGGCGCAGCATCGCACTCTTCTCTCCGATGCCACCAGCGAAAACCAGGGCATCGACCTCTCCACCAAGCTTGACGTAGTAATTTCCAATGAACCCCAAAATGCGATCAACGACGATCTGAAAAGCCAGCTTATGCGCCTCCGAAGGTGGATTCTCAACAGCAATCTCCGCAAAATTCGTCGTGCCCGTCAATGCCTTCCAACCAGATTTCTTATTGAGAATCTCTTCTGCCTGGAATATCGCATCTCGGAATTAGTACTTTTAACACCGCAAGGGGCCGGATCATCGAATTACCGTGCTGATGTGCATCTCCTTGGTACTAGCGGGGCTTAAGCTCCCCGCCTTATTGGTGTAGTGGAAGACCAGACTGGGGTTCACGAGCGCGATTAGCTTCAACACGAGACTATCGAGCAAAATACAACTCACGAGGGATCAACACTGCCGCTACGCGTCGCGCCCGGCAATCCTGCGAGGGGAGTAAGACCCATTCTGATAATATGCGTTAGTGCCCGCTTTGATGCTACAAAGGGGGGTCCGTCGCTCACGAGGTATCGATCGATTTCCCCTCTTTGATTGCGCATATGGAGGCGCCGCTTCCGAGGTGCATCACAATCAAATTGGTTTTTTCCTGTGGCTTTTGCAGGAATTCGGCTACGGAGCGGAGAATGAACGAGTAGCTGATGCCGTGGAAGCCGTACTTGCGTAGTCCATTTGCCTTGGCGACTTGCTGGTCGATGGGGTATGTTTGCACATGGTCGGGCAGTGTGTGGTGGAAAGCAGAGTCGAAGAAGGTGATGCTGGGGATGCTTGGGAGTTCTTTACGGCAAAGCCGGACGATCTCTAGAGCCGAGAAGTTGTGTCTATTCAGATGAGAATGTGATTAGCTGAGTATAACCTGTGAGGCAACTGAATAAAACTTACAGAGGCGCAAGTTCTTCCAATTTCTCCAGGTGGCTCATAGTCTCATCGTTGATCTCCACCGAGTCGGGATAGTCACCGCCGTGGACGACTCGGTGGCAGATGTATGCTAGATCGCCCTCGCTGGCGACCTCGGATAGCTCGGGGTCGCTGAAGCAACGCTTCAGCAGGTACTTGAAGGCATCCTGAGGCGTGCTCAGCTTCTCCTGCAGCTTCTCCTTGTGTTTGACCGAACCGCGCTGGTATTTGAGGGCGGTCGGCGGTGCGGTGATACCGGAGATCTGCGCATCGGCGATAGCTCTGGGTGGGTTCTCAAACGCATAGAACGTAATCTTTACGGACGAAGAGCCCGCATTCACTGAGAGGACAGTTTTCGCCATGACTTTGCTAAAAATGGTGTATGAAAATGCTAGACAATTTCCGTTTCAATGAGGTTGGTTCTAGAGTTCAAGATTTGTTTATCGCAACTCCTGTTGAGTGATGTCAGAGTGAGAAGGGTGACGTCGTGGAGGGGAACAAGCCGGATTCAATATCCAAACCTACTATGGTTGAAACTCATGTCTAAGCTGCTACATCTGATCAACTTTTTTGTCTTTTCTCAATTCACCTTT
Source organism: Penicillium decumbens (assembly GCA_027569385.1). Lineage (NCBI taxonomy): Eukaryota > Fungi > Ascomycota > Eurotiomycetes > Eurotiales > Aspergillaceae > Penicillium > Penicillium decumbens. The sequence goes on from JAPDEZ010000023.1 coordinate 215,749, forward strand.
GCTCATCTCAAACATCTGTCCCTCAACTTGTCTTTTGTCGATCGCCCGTGTCAAAGCCCCCACCCTCGTCGCAATCATGCCTGGCGAAGTCATCGATCGGCCAAATCCACAGCCATTGCCGTCGCACTTGCCAGATTACGTGGAGAATCTGAAAATCAAACTCAACAATGGGCCTTTGGATCAGAAGGCTTGCGATGCCTTGATCAAATTTCGCCGAGCAGCGTGCTACATCGCAGCAGGTAAGTGGACTAAACGGTTTGAATGCCTTGATGTACAAGTACCAACTGCCACACAGCGATGATCTTCCTGAACGATAATACGCTTCTGAAAAGAGAACTTACATTCAATGATATTAAACCCCGATTGCTCGGTGAGTTCAACCTTGTATACTCTTCAATGGGTTGCTTTGTGTGCTCACAGGGCCTCCTTTTGCAGGTCACTGGGGAACATGTCCCGGCCTCATCTTGGTCTATTCCCACCTGAACTATCTCATCCGGACGAGAAATCTTGACATGCTATTTGTTGTCGGCCCGGGACACGGAGCGCCAGGAATCCTAGCAGCATTGTGGCTGGAGGGATCACTGGAGAAATTCTATCCGGAGTATTCTCGTGACAGCAAAGGTCTTCACCAGCTCATTTCTACCTTCAGTACGACAGCTGGACTCCCTAGGTTAGTTGCGTGAAATTTCTAATTTCCACACAGGCTAACAGTTCCCTCTAGTCATATTAATGCTGAGACCCCTGGCGCGATTCACGAAGGCGGAGAGCTAGGCTATGCGTTGGCCGTATCCTTTGGGGCGGTCATGGATAATCCTGATCTGATCGTCCCTTGTGTAGTTGGGGATGGCGAGGCCGAAACCGGTCCGACTGCTACGTATGCCCCCACTACATTGTTCCTGAGAGTGCGGGACTGACCATAAACAGCTCATGGCATGCAATCAAGTACATCGATCCCAAAGAGTCTGGTGCAGTTCTTCCGATACTTCACCTGAATGGTTTCAAGATCAGCGAGCGCACAATCTTCGGATGTATGGACCACAGGGAGCTCACCGCACTTTTCAGCGGATACGGGTACCAGGTCCGCTTTGTGGAGGATCTTAATGATATCGATACAGACCTTCACTTTTCCATGGTATGGGCAGTGGAAGAGATTCAGAAAATTCAACAGGCTGCTCGCTCCGGAAAGCCGATCCTCAAGCCTAGATGGCCAATGTTGATTATGAGGACGCCAAAGGTAAGCTGGGCAGCTAGAAGAAACCATTGATGATACTCACAATATTCTAGGGTTGGTCCGGTCCCAAGGAGCTCAATGGTAAATACATTGAGGGGTCATTCCATTCCCACCAAGTGCCTCTGCCCAAGGCCAAGAAAGACAAGCAGCAATTGGACTTACTGCAGCAATGGCTCTCTCACTATAAGCCCCACGAACTCTTCACGGAAACTGGCGATATCATTGACGAGATCAAATCGGTCATCCCGACGGATAATTCAAAGAAGTTGGGGCAGCGCATCGAAGCCTATGACAGCTATGTCCCGCCAAAGCTACCGGACTGGAAGAATTTCCGTGTGCAGAAAGGCTCACAGGAAAGCGCAATGGAGGCGGCTGGCAGACTGATTAACCAGGTCTTTGTGGAGAATCCGCACGGCGTGCGCTTGTTCTCGCCGGACGAGCTGGAAAGTAATAAACTCGACCCCACTCTTGAGGCCACCAACCGCAACTTCCAATGGGATCAATTCTCCAACGCGCGTGGTGGTCGTGTCATCGAGGTGCTGAGCGAGCACATGTGCCAGGGCTTTATGCAGGGATACACCCTGACTGGGCGTTTGGGCCTTTTCCCGTCCTATGAGAGTTTCCTGGGAATCATTCACACGATGATGGTGCAGTATTCCAAGTTCATCAAGATGGTATGATTTCTTCTTCATTCATTCACCTTTCATGCACTCATCTCTTCTTTTCTAGGCTCAAGAGACCCCTTGGCATGGCCCCGTTAGCAGTATCAACTACATCGAAACCAGCACCTGGACCCGCCAGGAGCACAATGGCTTCTCCCACCAGAACCCATCCTTCATCGGCTCCGTGCTCAAGCTCAAGCCCACCGCCGCTCGGGTCTACCTGCCGCCGGATGCAAACAGTTTCCTGACCACAGTGCACCATTGTCTAAAGTCGAAGAATTACGTCAACCTGATGGTGGGCTCGAAGCAGCCGACTCCTGTGTACCTCTCGCCTGAGGAAGCCGATAACCACTGTCGTGCGGGAGCATCAGTCTGGACGTTTTGCAGCACCGACGGCGGAGCAGACCCAGACGTAGTCTTGGTGGGTATTGGCGTCGAGGTCATGTATGAAGTGATTCAAGCTGCAGCGATACTACGAGAACGAGCGCCATATCTGCGCGTTCGTGTGGTGAACGTGACCGACCTGATGATCCTTGATAACGAGGGCGAGCACCCACATGCTCTGTCTGATGAAAGGTATAACGACCTCTTCAGTGCGGATAGGCCTGTTCATTTCAATTACCACGGCTATCCGACCGAGCTGCAGGGCTTGCTCTTCGGTCGGCCGCGGACTGATCGCGTTACGATTGCCGGGTACATGGAGGAAGGCAGCACTACTACGCCCTTCGATATGATGCTTGTCAATAAGACCTCACGCTATCATGTTGCGCAGGCGGCTATCGATGGAGGAGCAGTTCGTAATGAAAAAGTCCGGATCCACCATCAAGAGTTGCATGCCGAGTTCGAGCATAAGATGGATGCGTCGAGGAAGTACATCATTGAGAACCACCAGGGTGAGTATTGACTGTTTTCTTCCTGTTCTGTTTATGTGCGATGCTAATTGGCTTGTAGATCCCCCGGATACTTATGGCACGCCCAAATTCACTTAGATGCTGGATCAGTGGAAAGGAAAAGGGGAATGTAACCTAGGACCTGGGAAGATTTTACACTGGTCGCAAGCAATTTGCAATGTTCATGTGAGAAAGGCACTTGCTGGTATTTACAAAATGGAAATTGAATACTCATGGAGGCCATCACATTGAAGTAGTCAGAATTCATGCCACTGTTTGCACTGTTTGCCCAGGTGTCTGTGTCAAAATCCGACGCGTATGATGAGACCACAACGTTGGATTAAAATCCTCATACAGCGCATCATGTCTAGAACTCAAGGGCTGACTTTGGGAGCAGGTGGATAGTAGGAGATTTCGTGTTTTCTGGTCGCCTTGACGATCAAACTTCCAGGATAAACTAGATTTTTTGGAAATTAGACGTGTGCCCAGGTGGTCCACTTGCGTATCTCGGACATATATTGCCGTGCTTTCGGATAAGAGTAATAACCCTGAAGATGGAATCGGAGACTTATATAAATGAATACTATATCTACCCACGATCTGTGAGGTTTTTGGAGGTCTAGAAAAGCCTTCTATATATCCCTAGGGGTGAGGTTCTACAAGAGATCCAAGTAGAGACTGACTCGTGCAATCAGGTGACTTTTAGCCCTGAACGTGAGATATAAACCACTAGCTAGTTAACTGATACATAGTTAAGTAACTAAAATCTGCGAGTCGCATTTGGAATGTCATTCCATAGGCGGTGAGCCCGTGAAACTTGAAATGCATACCTAGTGTACTTGATTGCACTGCACGGGGCCAAAGGTGTACTGCATCCAAGCATTTTAAATACGAAACTCAATTACGGCTGACGAGCGGTGGAGTTGATATATATCACGGCCATAGAAGCCTATGTTTTATCTCGAAGAATTCTCCGACATAGAAACCTCCATTAGGAAATAAGTTAATTAAGAGCCAAATGTGGAAATGTCGGATCGAACATAAGCGAAAAAGCGTACGGAGCTCGCCGAAAAGGCCTCCAAGCGCGCGCCCACAGGGCCCATCGGGACTAACCTAAACGGGAGGACCTTGCGAGACCCAAGCTTTACGAACAGGGCGGACGTCTCTGTCGGCCCGAATCCCTATCGAGATCTGGCTGATGTCGCATGGTTCCTTCTAGGTTTTCTATACAATGCATATGACGGTCCACTTTTCCTCTGCCTTGTGCCTTGTGGCCCCCACTTGTTCAATTCTTCTCCCGTTCCCTAACCCACCATTTGCTAAATCCATTAACGCCAGACAGGTCGGTCTTGGCTCACGGGTGACTTCGGGAGTCGGGATTGGTTAACCCCGAGGACAGAACCCGTTAGAGCTTGGGAGTCAAGTACTCGTGGCTCCCCATATCTAATGGCCGGGCTAGTTGCTCAGCCTTGCCTTCTATATATACATTGGAAAATCAGCCTCTCTATTTTTATTTCTAATTTTTTAACGGACCTAATCTCTGGAAGATCTTTCGTTTGTCAATTTTCAACTCCGATCCGCGTCTACCGTCTTGACCAAACGGCCCATCAATCATTCGTCTCCTATTAATTTCGCTATCAGTTGGCTTTTTAATCACCTCTTGCTTCTCCTTCCACCGAACTATCCTTACGATTACGCATATTCCTTTCCCTTTTGGCGATTAATCGTCGGACCTGCACGAGCATCGTGTAAAATATCCGAGCCTATCATGGACACCCAAGACTTGCTGGTCGGCTGCCACGCCAAAGTCCCTGGCATCGGCACCTCATACGGATATACCCCAACACTCGGAGCAGGTATAGCTTACTGCGTCCTTTTCGGAATCTCCATGATTTTACACACAGTCCAAATGTGCTGGAAGCGCACATGGTGGACCAGTGTCTTCAGTATCGGGTGCATAGGTAACATACCCTCCATTAGCTCCCGATTGGAAAGACCAGCGCAACTGACAAATTCACCAGTGGAAATTATTGGTTGGGCGGGCCGAACCTGGTCATCGAAATGCCCGTATAACTCGACTGCATTCCTGATGCAGATTTCCACCCTCATCATCGGTAAACGAGCCCTAACCTAAAGACTAGAGTTAAGCATAGCCGTGCTAACACTATCATAGCTCCCACCTTCTTCACAGCAGGCATCTATGTGCTCCTCGGTGAATTCATTCGACGTCTCGGTCGTGAATCATCGATTCTCAAACCGAGCCTCTACCTCTGGATCTTCGTCTCCTGCGACATCATATCGCTAGTCGTGCAGGCAATCGGCGGCGGAATGGCATCCGGACAAGCCACCGCGGTCAATGGCAACACCGCACCTGGCACCCACGTGATGGTTGCTGGGATCGTATTCCAACTCTTCTCCGTCACCGTATTCGTCCTCTGCGCAGTCGACTTCATCCGTCGCGTCATGCGCCGCCATCTCCTGCAGCGGTTGACTGGGTCCGTGATTCTGCTCGGCGCGATGATCCTCTCCGTACTATGCATCTATGTCCGGAGTATTTATCGTACAATCGAGTTGTCGCAGGGCTGGTCTGGATACTTGATTACCCATGAGAGCTACTTTATTGGTCTCGATGGAGCCATGATGGTTGTTGCTGTGGCTGTCTTCAATATTTTCCACCCGGGCTGGCTTCTGCCTAGTGCTGAGCAGACCGACACGCTGAAGCGGGAGAGTTCCGGAGATGAGGTTGAGATGAACCACTTTTCGGCGCCTCAGTGATTATATCTCCTTGTTGGTATATTATTTTTTCGTTGTCTTCCATGCGAATACCATTGCAGATAGATACCATGTGGGAGACAGCTGGACCATTTGGGAAATTTAGCGATAAGGAAATATAGAATTGCGATTGATTTTGGAGATTGAAAGACTTCGATTAAGGAACCAAGTCGTCGAAGAATCAGAGGGCACCGAAAGCTATACTCATCGCTAAGCTTAAAGGAATGACATATCGGCTGTCCGGCAGAATATTGGAATGGTTATTGCGGATCTGAGGCTTCTTTAGACTGGAGCACTTTATCGTCATCTTAGAATATAAACTTGTAAACCTGATCTAACCCGCCTCCCTCACAGGTTGTAGTATGGGTGCGATCAGATATCTTCTTAAATGTTTTCCTGTGTTTCCCCATTGTTAGACTACGACTCCCTACGTTCTGAGTCCGGTACTTGTAACTGATCTCGTGACAACTAGGATAATTCAGAGTAGTCCAGCATATAAAAACAACCCTAGCAACCATCACCCAGCAATAATCAAATTGTCCCAACTCCGCCTTTTAACACCTTGCGGACTGACCGGGACAGTCTGGTACCATTTCCGGGCCGGCCTTACCGAACAATAAAAAGGATAGTCGCCTCCGGCCATGTCCACTTTTCGCACTACGGATACAAGAATTGAGCTTTCGCACTCGCGCCGAGAAAAATAATCGAACAATGCGACAAAAACAGAAGCTTACAGACCTTGCGGACTAGCTCCGTACTACACACCATCCACGGCCTCAATCCAGCCAAAGACACCGCCCACTACCAAGGTAGCCACAGCCCAGATTGAACCCCAAGCAAATGCGCCTACCACAGAGACGTCCCGGATCGTGCCTGAAACCTGCACAATGGTGTTGAGCAGTGTCACAGATGCAAGCAAGATCGTGCGAGATGCCAGAATTCTGGTCTTCAACGACAGACGACCCCAGGTCTTGCGATAGACAGCCACTAAGAGATACTCTCCATGGCGCTCTGCAGTATTGGCTTCGTCGGCCGGTGAGCTCGTTGAGTGGCCGGCAGAGCTAACGAACAAAAAGTCGCGTACAGCGTATCCGACGGGGATCAGAGTACAGAAGAGGACAGGAAGACCGGCGGGACCGGCATGCGCAGCGCTGATGTCGGGAATACCCTCAAAGTGCGTGACGAGCTGGACTGGAAGCCAGGAAGCATAACTAGCATAGAGAACGACACTGAAGATAGAGGTCGCGGTCAAAGTGGTGAAGATCGTGGTCAGACGGTCCTGCAGGATCGCTCGGTTGGCAACCGTGCCGGATGGCGCGTGCGACAGATCATGGACTGATGATGGCTGGCGCAAGAGGGCGAATGGAAGCACCGTCGAGAATACCGTGATCGCGTACGAGGTCAGAACTGATGTAGGTCGGACGCCGTAAAAAAAGGACAGGAGGGTGTAGGTGGGGAGATGCGTCAAGAAGAGGAACGATGCAGCATCGCAGCCTGGAAGAGCCTTATTAGTTGCCATTGATACTCCGAGACAGTTTAACTCACTGTCAAGACCAAGACCCCAGGCCAAACCGACCTCGACGGCTCTCCACGCCACCAAGCCTCCCACTTCCCACCATTCTTCAAGGTGTTTGCTGACTAGGCCGAGGTCACCCGCTGTCACACTGCTGGTGAGGGTGAAAAGAACCGAGCTCACAACCAGACTACTCAGAACTACTAGTGAGAACCGGGCTGATGAGGGAAGTCGGCTCCGCGCAGGGCGCGTCAAAACTGTAAGGGCCGCCTTGGGATCATCATTCGGACGCGACTGGGCGCCTCCCGACGAGACTTTCTTCTTAGGAGACATGACCAAGCTGTAACAAATTGAAGCAAGGATCCGAAGATTTGAAATAGTCAAGAGACCACGCGATCAGGGGGAAAAGAAAAAGAGGTGGCAGGAAAGTGGTAAGTTCCCTGGTCGGCGGTGAAGATACGATGATGTCATTTCACTAGGAGCTTTCAACCTTGGATACGAAGAGTCAATATTTGGGTCGTAGTTTAGAAAAGGTGACATGGAAACATTTCAAAAAAAGGGTGACATGGAAACATAAAATGTACATCAATCATCTTCACTTCCTTCGCTCTCAGCCACGGCAAATTCTACCGTCCCGCTCTCGCGTCCCTTCGTATCCCGCACGACGATCCGGTACTTGCCCTGATTCCAGAGGTCCTTGATAGTCAGCTCGCGCGTGCGGCCGAGACTCTCAATGTCACCAATGCGCTCCAGGGTACCATCCAGATGATCATCGAATCCTTCAATCGCGCAGATCTCCCGAAAGGCGCGCTGCATGGGAACGGAATCAGCGCGCACCATGGCTCGCGAGTCGATGGTGAAGAGGTTATCGTGGTCGTAGGACTGGATGAAGTCGGCGCGGGTCATGATCTCGCGTGCTTTGTGGAGCGGGATCTCGGGCAGCACATGGCCTCTTTCTGGGTCGTAGGTTTGCTCCATTTCCTTTTCAAGGTCGACCAGAGCCTTAGCCAGGACCATGGCAGCAGACTGTTGGGATGTCTTAGTATACTCTTGTGAAGTCAAAGCAAAGCAAAGCGCTTACCGAATACTTTTGCTCGTCCATCACATCATCATCCATCTCCATACCGAGAATCCAGCACTTGTTGAGGAACCATGTTTTCTCAGCCTGGCAAATCTCGTCACAGGTCGCCGTGATGTTGTGGGACTTGGCTACTCTATTCAGGAATGACAGCCGCCCGCCCACCTTGCCATAGACTTCTTCGAGAACCTTGGATGGCAGATCCTCGTTGTAGAGCTGCTGGCGGTATCTCTTCAATGCATTCATCGCCTTGTCCTTGGGCAGATCCGTGACCGGGATGACTTCCATGCGCGTAGCGTAGCGCTTCAGGCGCTCGTATACCCAGTAATCATCGCTGTTGAGAACTATTCGAAGATAAATATCGGTGAGACTCGGTTATCGTGATGGTTGGAAACTTACTAGTGGTGACAAGGCCGCTCGCAGCCCATTGTTCTGCTCGCTGTTGGATCATTTCAAGCAGATCCTGGCCGTCGTGGTCGTCCCGGACCAAGTGAGTACTGTTGATAATAAGGATGAGCGGCGTCGTGCCCTTTTTCCTTCTGGCCAGAGCAACCTTCTCGAGCTTATTGAAGGCTCGTTCGATATCTAGCAGAGCCGTGGTGTCACGCGGGCCACGGATACTGAAAAGGCTGCCAATGTAACTGTACAATCCGTCAGAAAGCATTCAGATACTTTAAACTCAGAGAAGACATACTCCTCGTGGAACTCGTAATCCAGGGCCTTTCCAAGTCTGATGCGGAAGATCTCAAGATCGGCATGCGCCTCAAACATGGAACAACCGAGGCCATTGACTTTGCGCATTGCTTCGAGAAGCATGGAGGTCTTTCCGGTACCTTTCTCGCCGATGATGAGATAGTAGTTACCGCGGATTTGCCCGGAAACAATGTCGTCGATCCGCTTTTGCTCGTCCCGGGGAAGCCAGTGCTCCTCGTGGGCGTACTGATGCTTGCCAGAAACGACACCTGCGACTTCAAGAGCAGGATCACCTGGATTGAACGCATTGTCCATCTTATCCAGAACCAAGTACTTGTAGTACTGATGGTACGAGTAGCCCGCCGCTCTGCGCGGTAACAATTAGCCCGGCTATATCCCGTCATAGAAAAGCAGACCCACCCTAGAATGAAAATAGATGCTGCCGTTGTCGCAGCGGTCTCCAGTATCTTCAGAATGGCAGATTTCAGAGTAGGGTCATCGCCCTTGCGACTCTGACCCTTGCCATCATCCGCATCGTTCTGATCAGTAGGATCGGGGGTGTACTGGCCCATGTTTTTGGGGTCAGATGAATTGAAGCGTTTGAATGTGCTCTGAATGAAAAGTCCATTAGACCGAAGGGGTCTGGACAAGCCCCGTCGGGTATAACAGGCCAGAGGCTGAGCAAGCCGATTCCATAACATCCTGATTGTACGAATTTGTTTCGGCGGATGTACACAGTATTAAGGATATCCCAAGATGGACTTCTGCAAAGCGACAGTATATACTGAGATCAGCAAATCGAAGTCGATGCACCAACAGTTACAGCAAGGCTACAGTTAACCGCGTGCTTTCACATCACCAGGGGATGACGCGGCTGATAAAAAGTGAGTGGACGGGTGAAAACCCAAAGAGTATCAATATACTGAAGAAGAAGATTCAAAGTAAAAAAAGAAAGGAATAATGAGAGACTGAAAGTATATTGAAAGTTGAAACAGCAGAGAAAGGGTTGCGAGGTTTATTGTGGCTGAGGCGGGGTGGAGTCTCTTGGCAGTTTCCATTGGGGCTCAGCTGAGTCCCGGCTACCGAGTACATAGAAGCTGGCATACATATAGTTAACTATAAGCTTTACGTTTCTTTTACGTAGACATGCAAATACCAGAATTCGAATTCTAGGTAGGGAGTCAAACTTTGGGATGATTCTCGAGTCGTGGTATTAGTCGCGTTACACAAGACTATCCTCACTTTTGGACTAACACCTAAATTCGAGCTGGTTGTATTGAGATGCACATAACTAGTTAAAGCTATATAGCTATGTTTAGTTTCAAGGTTGAGTGCGCCGTCAAAAGCGCATCAAAAACTTGTTTATCGCTGTCCGGAAGTAGTTAGTTAGTTACATCCGAAGCCGAATGACGAAACCCAGCAGTGTGGGCTAGTTTCAGGGGATTGTGAATGTCTTGAGAACGGCTTAGAAGACATATTCAATTTTTAAAACGGTGAATTGCGAGTTATTCCTCTCGAGTATGCATCTCGAGGACTCATATCCTCGCTATTAGGTTGAGGCCTGAGGCGCTAGACTTCCAACAAGTTACGGAGTACTATAGAATAGCTACCTGGATATGAATTATGTAGATACCCAGACAACATGAAGTTAAGGGATGTCCAGGTACTAGGAATTTATTCTATTTTTCCTAAGCAATTCAAAATTCCTTGCTTCAGTGGAGAAGACTCTCCGCGCCTTCCCCGAACCCACCGCCCGAGCACTTCCGAGGGTATGCCGCATCCGCGAAATTTTCTCCTCCGTTTCACCGTTCCTCTACCGGATTATTTTCTTTTTGCATCTCTCTCTATCTGGGGTACGGGGTTTTTGGCTTTCCTGCTTCAATTGCCCTTATCCTTCTTGTACCATAGCGATCCTTTTTATCCTTTTTACTTACCTGCCGAATCCCCGCGGGTCCTCGTCTTTTTTCGCCCGTTCATTCGTCACTATTCCGCTCACCAGGAGATAGCTATCGCCAATTGATTTTGACGAAGCTATACTACTCGATCGATTAGATATAATGGCGCAATCCAATGGGGAGTTGGAACACTCGAAAGGTCCGTCCGCCCTCGATACCACGTTGTCACACCAGACATCGGATTGAAGCATAAATCGCAAACGACATTCGACTGGGGAAGCATGCGCTGACATTTCAACAGAGGTTTCAGATGTTTCTCAGCAGACAAACGGCAATGGGCCCGAGGGTGTAGAGGATGAGAACGCCGGTGGTACGTGGGATTAAATGTGGCCAGGTGGAGTGGTGGTTTTCTGACTCGTGCCAAGGTCTCTTCCAGATCTCCGTGAAGCTCCCTCATGAGCCCTACAAGATCCAGGTGATGGTTAGTGAAATGTGCCAACGGCATACGCGAACCCACTGACCCAAATTTTTAAATTTTTTTTGTCAACAGGTGTCGAGCCAAGAACAGGTGCAAGATGTCCGCCAATCGATCGTCGAGCTTCCCGGTACCTTCCAGTATACATGCTTCCACCTGGAGCACAACGGAACCCGGATCAATGATTTTATCGAGCTGTCTGAGGTCCCGGACCTCCAGGCTGATTCCGAGATCGTGCTGGTGGAGGATCCCTACACCGAGAAGGAGGCTCGCATGCATGTTGTGCGGATGAGGGAGCTGGTTGGTGCTGCCGGTGATCGGGTGGACAACCTTCACGGTATCTCTGCAGGCCTTTCCCTGCACGATGCTATTGCCGCCGAGACCGCCGCCGGCGCCGGGTCGGAGAAGGACCACTCGCTCGCCAAGTACAACTTGGCTGGCACCTCTTCTTTGCAGACCATCCTGCCCAAGGCCGACGCGCCCCTCCCGAAGACCGTCAAGTCGATCTCGCTCTCGCCGTGGAACCCTGTTCCGTACCACCTCCGCCAGAAGGGTCACTTGCTGTACCTTCAGATCACCACAAACGAGGGCGAGCAATTCCAGGTCACCTCCCACGTCTCCGGCTTCTTCGTGAACAAGTGCTCGAACACTCGCTTCGATCCTTTCCCGAAGGTGATGCCCAAGAAGGGAAGCGGCAGTGCACACTCCCTCCTCACTCTGCTCTCTCAGCTGTCGCCCTCGTTCAACACTGCTTTCGAGGCCTTGCAGGAATCCAACAACCAGAAGGATCTCTTGACTACCTTCCCCTTCCAGAATGCCATCCCGAACAGCCCATGGCTCGTTTCGCCGTCCTCGTCCAGCCTGAACGCTCACCAGCCCGATATCACTCGCTCGCAGGAGAGCTACTTGATCTCTGGCGTGGACAATGCCGAGACCCTGCGCGACTGGAACGAGGAGTTCCAGACCACCCGCGAACTGCCCCGCGACACCGTTCAGGATCGCGTTTTCCGGGAACGCTTGACCTCCAAGCTGTTCGCTGACTATAATGAGGCTGCCGCCCGTGGTGCCGTCCTGGTTGCGCGGGGTGAGGTTGCTCCTCTGAACCCTACTGAGGCACGGGATGCCCAGATCTTCGTATACAACAACATCTTCTACTCCTTTGGCGCCGACGGTGTTGGCACCTTCACTTCCGAGGGTGGTGACGAGGCTGCTCGCGTTGCCGTCGGCAAGGACGTTTTGGGTATCAAGGCGGTCAACCAGCTCGATATTCCGGGCCTGTTCACTCCTGGTACTGTTGTCGTTGATTACCTTGGTAAGCGTATTGTCGGCCAGAGTATTGTCCCTGGTATCTTCAAGCAGCGTGAGCCCGGCGAGCACCAGATCGATTACGGCGGTGTTGAGGGCAAGGAGGTCGTGGCAACTAACGAGGAATTCGTTCCCGTCTTTGAGAAGCTGTCCAAGGCTCTCCGCATCAAGTCGCATCCGGTTTGGGACAAGGATGGCAAGCGCCACGACCTTGAGGGTAGTGTGGAGACCAAGGGTCTCCTTGGTACTGATGGTCGGAAGTACGTTTTGGACCTGTACCGCGTGGCTCCTCTAGATGCTTCATGGCAGGAGGAGGATGGCAGCGATGTGTACCCCCACCGCATGTCTACCTTGAGATTGGAGCTCGTCGAGGCGTACTGGCGCAGCAAGATGAGCGAGTATGTCAAGGCTGAGGTCGAGAAGCGCCGTGCTGCTAAGGCCGAGGAACCCCCCAAGGAGGGCAAGTCCGAGGAAGGCTCTGAGGAGAAGACCGAGGAGTCTGTGGACAACGAGCGCGTCGACATCTCTGGATTCAACCTCTCTCTTAACCCCGATGTCTTCAGCGGCCAGATCCCTCAGACTGAGGAGGAGAAGGAGCAGTGGGCCAAGGATGAGAAGGAGGTGCGTGATGCTTGTGACTATCTCCGCTCCAAGGTCATCCCCGACCTGATTCAGGACCTGCACGATGGCGACGTTGGCTTCCCCATGGATGGCCAGTCGCTGACCCAGCTCCTGCACAAACGTGGTATCAACGTCCGCTACCTGGGCAAGTTGGCGCAGCAGTCCAACGAGAAGGGTGCTCGCCTGCAGGCTCTGTCCACTCTCCTGGTCCAGGAGATGATTGTCCGCGCCTTCAAGCACGTTGCGCACAACTACCTGTCTAATGTCCCTGCTCCATTTGTCGCTTCTTGCATCGCGCACCTGCTGAACTGCCTGTTGGGTACTGATGTGAACACCGCCCCCCGTGCGGAGATCGACGAGTCGCTGCGTGAAGTCTACCCCGAGGGTGACTTCTCCTTCGAGAAAGTCACCCCCGAGTCCCTTCACGCTGAGATCGAGAAGCAGGTTTCTGTGCGCTACCGCTACTCTCTGGAGAAGGGATGGGTCAGCTCGCTGCGCCACCTGCAGCTCGTGCGTGATATCTCGATCAAATTGGGTCTCCAGCTTGGCGCACGCGACTTTGCTTTCTCGAAGGACCAGGTCAAGGAGCAGGCTCCTGCCACCAATGGCGCCAACGGTAACAGCAACGACGATGGCAAGAAGAAGAACAAGAAGAAGGGTGGTGACAGCAAGGCGAAGTCTCCCAGCCGCCCCACAGTGGAGACCAAGCCCGCCCTTTCCATCTCCGCTGACGATATCCTGAACATTGTTCCCTTGGTTAAGGACGCTGCTCCTCGTAGTGCTTTGGCCGAGGAGGCTTTGGAGGCTGGTCGTATCTCGCTTATGCAGAACCAGAAGCAACTGGGCCAGGAGCTCATTCTGGAGTCTCTGTCTTTGCACGAACAGATCTACGGTATCCTCCACCCCGAGGTTGCCAAGCTGTACCACCAGCTCTCCATGCTCTACTACCAGACCGACGAGAAGGAAGCCGCCGTGGAGCTGGCCCGCAAGGCTGTTATTGTGACCGAGCGCACTCTGGGCGTTGACTCGGCTGACACCATCCTGGCCTACCTTAACCTGAGTCTGTTCGAGCATGCTTCTGGTAACACCAAGACTGCCCTGGTGTACATCAAGCACGCCATGGATCTCTGGAAGATCATCTACGGAGCTAACCACCCCGACTCTATCACCACTATGAACAACGCCGCCGTGATGCTGCAGCACCTTAAGCAATACAGCGACTCGCGCAAGTGGTTCGAGGCCTCTCTCGCTGTCTGCGAGGATCTCTTTGGAAAGCAGTCCATTAACACCGCCACCATCCTCTTCCAGCTTGCCCAGGCTCTGGCTCTGGACCAGGACTCCAAGGCCGCCGTTGGCAAGATGCGGGAAGCCTACAACATCTTCCTTTCTCAGCTTGGCCCCGAGGACCGCAACACCAAGGAGGCCGAGAGCTGGCTTGAACAGCTTACCCAGAACGCCGTTTCCATCGCGAAGCACGCCAAGGACATCCAGGCCCGTCGCTTGCGCCGCATCGCCATCAATCCCCGCGGATCCGCCATGAGTACCCGCGTCCAGCCCCAGGTCGGCCAGACTGTGCCTGAGAGTGCTGGTGCCGCCGCTTCCGGTATGGACTCTCGCAGCATCGATGAGCTGCTGAAGTTCATTGAGGGTAGTGATGCCGGCTCCTCGCGCTCCAAACAAAAGAAGCGCACTTCTGCCAACCCCAAGCTCCGGGGTTCCAAGCAGTCCAAGGCATAGATTTCTATTGCCGTTTGATTAGTTTCGGATGGTTTCTCTTTCTTGATCATTGGTGTCTTAACAATAAAATACTCCATTATTTCTTTTCTGAAGGGGCTAGGGGTTTCACGTTTGACGAGCGAAAATGTTGTATTCTAGATCACTCTCCTCTCTGTGATGTCTTCTTTTTCTTGATGTGTTGAGCCTGTCCTGGTGAATGGGAAGGTTCGTGGACTCGATTGTACTATATTGCCCGACGTCTGGATGTGCATGATGTGATGTACTTAAGGGTTTTGCATACGGCAGTTTCAATTTGGGTCATTGTCAGATTCCCTAGGAACAACATACCTTTGCATTAGATCTGTCTATGCCTTAGGTAGGCACTGTAGTTATGGAGGCTATCCTCAACATAACAGCAAACCATGACCACAAGGTGCCCAGCTAATAAGTACACCGCCCGCGCTTGACCGCATTGGGGACCCACCTTTGTTTACTTTGTTTTGCCCGCCTCCGATCTCCTGGTCTTCGCATTTGCATCCGCACTCCATTTCTTACGCACCTCTTATTTTGGGTTGCAGCATATTTTATCCTTTTATCCTATTTGAATATATTGCCCCGAACTTCGCAATGATTGAATGCCAGGCGTTGTGATTGCCATGCATCATCCCAGAGTTGGTTCTGAGGCCCCGTTACTGCAGTATGGCACAATGCCTACTCCTAGTTACGATCAGACTGACGATTGCCTACAGTTTTATGATTTCAGCCGATAGGGTTATTCCGATTGACCCCTAATGGACGACATTCAACCTACCGCGCGATGGGCGAACCGCATGCTGCGCCCTTTAACTTCCATATACCGCCGACTCGAGAGACACCATGAAACCCTAGCGATCATCGCAGCCGAGTCAAGGATAAAAGACCAGAGTGAGGACATCAATACGCATGGGCGGGGAATCGCCGAATCTGTCACCGCGGGAGATACCCTGTCTGGCTCGGACGCAGATGAGGATGACCCAGTTTGGATCCCGGGGAAGAAGCCCGAGCAGCGGCGTATCAGGCACAAATATTCGGGTCGAGGACAAGGAACAGGAGGGAGGAAACGCACGCGACTGTCAATTCACAGCCCGGAAGCCCTTCGCACGTTACCAGGCGCGATTGAGCTCGCAACACCTCTGATTACCGGCAAGCGATGGGAGATCCCGTCAAGCGCTCGATCCCAATTGTCGGTTGAACGGGGAAAGGGAACGACAGAAAAAGGACAGCAACAACCATTTCGCGATCGGTATTCGCTGCACAAGAGTCCATGGCAGACACTCCTCGATCAGTCGGACGACTCGGGGTTTGCCGACATAGCTCACAACCTTGATCGTGTTTTTCAGAACTTTCTTTGCAACACACGGATCGGCAAGCATGATCAAAAGGGTACATCTGCCAAACGTGAGCGCGGGGCGCGTTCTTTGCTCTCTATGGTGGCGCGAAGCCTGCCGGAGTTTATTGCAAGCGAGCAGGAGGCACAGTATGATATGGAACAGGATGGAGATGAAAATATGTGCGATGCGTACTTTACGGAATTGGAGTCATTCTACGCACCCCATGGTAGAGGCTGGAAACCTCTCCGCGAGGCGGTTCGTGCCCAGGGCATCTACTTGGTGTCTACCATGATCCAGAACAAATGGGTGACGGATCCAATCGCATGTGCGCTAATCGAAAAGTGCGGATACCACGAGTTAGATGCGTGCGAATCGCTGCTCTCGACGTTCCTCTCGACGCGCACAAAATATTCTTACCCTCTAGCTCTCAAGCCTGTCACGGAGCCGCGCATCGGAGACCCTGTTGAATTATTGCGGAAGTACACCCACTATGGACAAGCTAGTCGATCGTTTATTTTTGACGAACTTTCCAAGCTGCTTATGCGTGGCGTGCTGCCTCCAGAATGGATGGCAACCAAACATTGGACCGGTTGGGTAACCCGAGCCACGATAGCTTTTTCCAAAGGAGATCATGACTGTGCTGCAGCTTCACGATTGATTGAGGCCGTAGTTTTTTCCGCCAGTGATATCCGTCCGACCGCCGAGGCGTCAAAGCCTGATAGAGGACTTCCAGCAGCCAAGCGCCATGCTGTTCGTGGAAGGGCGACTCGGGCTTCGTGCGAAGCATCGACTGGCAAACCTGACCTTTCCCGGTCATGTCCTCTGCCGGTTGAAGACGCACTGAGTAATCATATCACGAGTCTTTTGGCTGCATTATGTGGTATGCATATCTCACGGTCCCGGGATCTGGAGGATGTCGATGCCCTCAGTGGAACAAGAGCGGGCTACATCATCAATTGTCTTTCATTCACGCTGGAGAAAGATATGGCCTCGAGGCCAATCTCTCACATTACCAACCTCACCCTACATCAGTTGTTTAGACGTGGGTGCGTCGTATTGGCAAATTGCCTGTTGGAGTGCAACGATGCAGCTTTAGCTAGTGACAGGCCATGCGTGGTGGTGCCAAGTCCTGGCCTTGAAAACCATTGCAAGATTTTGGCATCGCATGCCGACTTGATGAAGGAACTGGCACTATTTGTCCGACAGGCTTTTCGATGCTTTAGAAGTGCTACGGACGACGAACGTCTCTACACGGCCCAAGAGATTCGTCGCATTATCTCACAATTCCCTCGTTTGGCCGACGTCTCAAGTCTATCTACTCTACTCAGTCAAGTTGCCATCGAGGCTGCCATGGGATTCGCAGAGGACACCGGGGAGCCCGATGACCATCTATGGGCGGTTGAGATTCAAGAGACGGTACTTGCACTGCAGAACGGGAACGAGTCGAGTTCGGAATCTACGGATGAAACGGACGAACAGGAGCAGCGCAGAGGGTATCGTTGGGAAGAAAGCATTGGAGAATGGGTTGCCCGTACACCCACAGCCAAGGCGAATCCAGTGCCCAGTGTGTTTATCAGGAGACGAACCTCCACGGCTACGATACAAATGCCATGCATTCCCTGTTCAACGGACAGCAGCTCTCCCGAATCGGATGAATTCGAGGAGGCCGCTTCGAGCTTGACCTCATCACCTTCGTCCGTTGGGACCGTTGGAAAGCGGAACTTTGACGAACTTGACTCGTCGCCTTTACGCCCGGTCAAACGCCGGTCTGCTCGCGAGGATATGATTGAAAACACAGAAGACAGACGGTGTGAATCCAGGTCTTCTAGCCTTGACCTCAGATCTCCCTCTTTAGAACCAGTGCCTCGGCACCGTCGCATTCTGCGTGAAATGTCGAATTACAACACGAATAGCCGAGCTGGCCCCCTGATCACTAAACCGGCATCCAAGGTCGAGATTGTCATTTTCAACAAAACACGGGCCCGCGTAAGCGAAGAACCTGCGCAAACATCTCTAGAGCCTGATGAGAAAGAGGTCCATCGTGCAGTTGAGCGACAAAGGCCGAGGCGACCTCGAACTTCTCAACTCTCCACCGTGGCTGTGCGGCCTGTCCCTCAACGAAGGTCCATCATTCCTTGTTCGGATGACAGCGACGACGAGCTAAGCTTCCTGTAGCAGCCGTCTGGGCCATCTAGCCCGGGAACAGTGACATCTCTCTGGTTTTCGCATTGCGAACGGACCTCGCAGGAAAGTGGTGTCTTCTGAAGGACGGATCGACTGAGCTCAAGCGAGCATGACTTGATCGGGAGATAACGGTGGATAAAGGATGGTCCGCATTTTGGAGACGGTGTTTGGAACTCGTCATGACATGATACCCTCGGCTTCGGATTGGTGTTATTTTGTGTTTATTGCTTTGTTGTTTTTGGTTACCTGTTCATAGCCTGCGTCATGGTTCGGTTTGGATCCCCTCTGTGTGGAGATTCAGATCTGTGACTCTAGTTGGATCTAAGGCTTCAAGTAGACTACGAGCATTTTTGAAATGGATGTCGCTCATAATCACTACTGACATGATTCAAGAGGTTGGAGCGTACTTCCTCTTCGCCTTGAGAGATCATCGTATCATCGTCTATTTCAACCGGTGGGCAGTGGTCCCTACTGTCTGCTGTCGAAACCCCGTTTGGGCCGCCTGTCAAGATGGGACTAATATGTATAGGGAAATGCTCCGGGCCGAACGCTGTTCTCAGATAGAGGTACTCTAGGGATATTAAGGTCTGACATAGATGAAGCCAAGATTGGCGGGGTTATGTGGATATAGAGTGAAGTGTGTTTCAGATAGAGGTGACTGGAGGCCTTGTCGCAGGGACAAAGTGGGCGCTGGCAGTCATTGTAACCTCCTCTCCACATCTGTCACCCACAATGCGCCAGATTGGCTCATCGATAAAGCAAGGGCCATTTCTTTCAATCCAGTGAGTTTCATTGCTCCAAAATCAAACCCAAACATCGGTGTTTCAGCGTCGGCCAGTCATACGGGCGCAGTGCATCTCGCCACATCCTGGCGCCAAAGCCCCCTACCTATCACACGTCCAAGTTGATGGCGGGATGAAAATCTTGTACTCCGTAGTACCTGGATCCCTCTCCAGTACCCGATTCGATCCATGGATCAACTCCGATTTAACTGGGGCTGGTTCAGTCTGACCTATCCTCTGATCAGTACCATTGTCAAACATTCTTCAGATCACTCGGATAGATTGGGTGGCCTGGCGCCAAAACACAGAGTATGATCAATTCCATGACGAAACGATACTCGATTTGAGCCAGTAGCATGATTGCATGGACTTCCGGGCCAGCCTCCTTGTTTCTACACGTTCCCAGTGTCGTGGCTCCCCGACTTGGCCTGTCTCATATTCTGCTTCACCCTTTAGAGGCGCAGGGACAAAAAGTGCTTTTTCCGCCTTTCTCCTTCAATGGGTTTGTTTCTTCTCTGACAATTCTTTAGTCCTTCTTTTATGCCTCATCTCTTTATTTCTCTGACAATCGTCATTGCCGCGGAACTAGCTTCCATCGGATTTTTGATTGCCCTGCAGTGACTGAGTCGCCTGCATTCTTTTCGTTGCCCTCCGACACAATCAGGCCTCTATGAAATATTTCAGCCGATCTGTCATTCCTGGGACAGTGCTTTGCACAATTTGACGGAAGGGAATCAATGATCAATTGATGTTTGCTCCTTCATTTTCTACTTCTCAACCTATACGTTCAGCAAACTAGGCAGGCCCTTCGACATCAGCCACCTAACACCGTATTTCAGGTCTCCGGTTTTGTGGCCCTTGACTGCTCTTCTTTCTTCTTGGCCTTTTGAAGCAGCCTGGTGTTGCTTTAGGCAGTGTTGCCTATCATTCACTTCACCCCGGAGAAACCCAACGCTTCCTAGCTATTGATCTCAACCCTTCCCTTCCTTACCACTCCGACCTCTCAGGCAAGCTGGTCTTGCACTATAGCAAAAGTTGGGCTTTCCGTATAAAAACCAGAGGTATCCAATTCTCGACACCACATCATGCAGTACCTCATTCTCGCTCTGTCCCTCGTGGGACTGAGCAGCGCAACTGAAACCGAAAAGCGATGGAGTGCCAGCCCGATGGAAATGTTGTATGAAGCAGTCAATGACGACTTGGCTCGCTACGCCATCCTCGCCCTCGGCTGTCTCGCCGCTGCATATCTTGTCTGGCAGATCTGGTTTCGATTCACGGCTCACCTTCGACGACTATCCACTTTCGGTGATGACAGACAACGGTACTTCGTGCCCGCGCACGGTACATTCTCCTGGGTCAAGGAGCACTTGATCTATGCTCCGCTGTTCCGCACACGCCACAATCGCGAAATGCAGCTGTCTTCGGCTATCAACATGGGTACCCTCCCCAGCCGTTTCCACGGATTTCTGGTTCTCGGAGTGGTCACCATGAATGTCATTTTGTGCGTGGTGACTGTTCCCTATCGCTCGGAAACAGATACTGTCGCAGGCATTGTACGCAATCGTACTGGCACAATGGCCACTGTTAATCTGATTCCTCTGGTCGTGATGGCTGGCCGGAACAACCCTCTCATCGCCATGCTCCATGTGCCCTATGACACCTGGAACCTGCTCCACCGCTGGCTCGGCCGTATTGTGGTGCTGGAAGCCCTTGCACACACTTTCGCCTGGGCGATCCCCAAAGGCCAGGAAAAAGGCTGGAAGATTGTTGGCATGGCTGTCGGCGAGAGCAGCTTTCTGCTCGCTGGCTTAATGGCCACTGCCTTATTTGTGACATTGATGCTGCACTCACCGTCGCCTATTCGCCATGCTTTCTACGAAGTCTTCATCCACCTCCACTTTACTGTCGCAGCTGTCTGCATGGGTTTCCTCTGGGTGCATTTGAATGACAAGGCTGCCCAGACTTACCTGCTCGCCGCCATCATTCTCTGGGCCCTGGAGCGAACCACGCGGCTCTCCATCATAATCTACCGTAACTTCGGCCGGGAGTCTACCACCGCAACCGTTGAGGCCATGCCAGGCGAGGCTATGCGCATCACCCTACGCCTGGCTCGCCCGTGGACTTTTCGCCCTGGCCAACACGTCTACCTCTACATCCCCGCTGTCGGGTGGTGGACATCTCACCCGTTCACAGTCAGCTGGAGCGAAGCCGGTAATCTCATAGCAGATGAGAAATCACCACCTCTGCCAATGTCAAGACAGGATCTGCTCAGCACACCCCAGAAAGAGACCATTTCCCTGCTCGTTCGCCGCCGCACCGGTATGACCGATAAGCTATTCCAGCGTGCCGTCAGCGCCATCGGCGCTCGTGTCACCCTTCGCGCCTTTGCCGAAGGGCCCTACGGCAACATCCACTCCATGGACTCATACGGAACGGTAATGCTATTCGCCGGTGGTGTCGGAATCACACACCACGTCCCCTTTGTCCGTCATCTCGTGGCCGGTTTCGCCGACGGCACGGTAGCCACGCGGCGACTGCTTCTCGTCTGGATCATCCAGTCCCCCGAACACCTGGAGTGGATTCGACCCTGGATGACCAGTATCCTGGCTATGGACCGCCGTCGCGAAGTCCTCCGCATCATGCTGTTCGTCACGCGGCCGCGTAACACCAAGGAGATTCAAAGTCCCTCTAGCACCGTGCAAATGTTCCCAGGACGACCTAACGTCGACACGCTCGTCGGTATGGAAGTTGAAAACCAAGTCGGTGCCATGGGTGTCATGGTCTGTGGTAACGGAGGCTTGAGTGATGATGTTCGCAAGGTTTGCCGGAAGAGACAGGATCGCACAAATATTGACTTTGTGGAGGAGAGTTTCACTTGGTAGATATGCTCGTGCGGGGATGATTTTGTTGTGACATGTCGCTTTCCTTACCTTTCTCTCTTCCATCTGATGACTCTACCGCCTTGGCTTTCGGGTATCTCTTTTTCGATTGGTTCTGCCTTTATCTGGCCTTTCCCTGTATATTTCGTCCGGTGGCAACCTGTCATGTTCGGGATTTGTGTGAAATATCTCCGGAGAGTTGTACATATTTCTTGTCTACCAATGCAAGATATGAAGTACCATCAAATTTGTTCCTTGGGTTGTAAGACAAAGAAAGAGCGGAAGGAGACCACCCATCCCTCTATGAATGTCTGCTTTATCTAATACTGCTGTGCCGCCTGCCAGACATGCAGGAGAGTCCGGGATGTAGAAGCTTCGGCGAGATTAGAAATCCAAGTGGGGTGAGCTCGAAATGACATCAACCCGCTCACTTTAAAAGCATCTCCAAATCCACTAGAAATCCGACGGATCATTGCCTGACACAATAATTTGACGCCGCATTCAGGATCCGAAATGAGTCGCCCAAATATCACCCTCTACACAGCCCAAACTCCCAATGGGATCAAGATCTCCATGGCGTTGGAGGAGCTGGGGTATGTGATCTGTCCAGACGTGTTTGGCCTGTCACTGACACCATAATAGAGTGCCCTACAAAGTCGAACATATTGACATCGCTAAGAACGTGCAAAAGGAAGAGTACGTGCCTACACTTGCATAGGTTACAGGAGCCCGGGACTAACAGCTGCGCAGCTGGTTCCTCGAGATCAACCCCAACGGCCGCATCCCCGCTTTAACCGACACTTTTAGCGACGGACAAAAGATCCGCCTGTTCGAGTCTGGCAGCATCCTGCAATACCTGGCCGAACAATATGATACCGACCACAAGATCTCCTACCCCAAGGGCACCCGCGAATACTACGAGATGAACAACTGGCTGTTCTTCCAGAATGCCGGCGTTGGTCCCATGCAAGGCCAGGCTAACCACTTCTCGCGGTATGCCCCTGAGCGCATTGAGTACGGTGTGAACCGGTACATCAACGAGACCCGCCGTCTGTACGGTGTCCTGGACAAGCATCTCGCTCAGTCCAAGTCCGGGTATCTTGTCGGCGACCATGTTTCCATCGCCGATATCTCTCACTGGGGCTGGGTGGCTGCTGCTGGATGGGCTGGTGTTGAAATCGAGGACTTCCCGAATTTGAAGGCCTGGGAGGAGCGCATGGCTCAGCGAGAGGGCACTGAAAAGGGCCGCCATGTCCCCACAAAGCACACCATGAAGGAACTGATCAAGGACAAGGCGGCTGCGGAGAAGTCCGCCGCTGAAACGCGGGCATGGGTCCAGAAGGGCATGAATGATGATGCAAAGAACAAGATCTGAGAGAGAGATGAAGACATAATGCCTTGAATACCCCCTGATAATGTGATAGGAGATTCGATTCACCTAAGTTTGGCAGAAAGCAGCCGAGGCCATCGTAGACATAGAAGCGAGGACCCCTCGCCTTTAAACCTTGCCCACTCATCACCAACTTCATCATTACTACCGAACAGTCCAAGCACCATAGGCTAAGTCTAACATTCCCTATAGAGACATGTGCTGCTTGGTGTAGTGTACTCGTAAAGACAGACCCACCAGATGGCAGAAAATGTCACCGCATTTATATCACGTGGTGCGTTGCCACTTTTCACTGACGGGAGCTCCTTTCTTGAACATCCGTCATACCACCTTCTTTGAATTCAAGAATCATGGCTTGGCGCAATCAAGGTATCACTGGTTCCAACAATATCCCCCTGGGGAGTCGCCGCCGCGGGTTCGGGGAAGAGGAGGAGGATGATAGTCGCACCGCGACTCCTTCGTCCATGCCCGATGGCCCTAAGCGTGGCCGCAGCCCTGTTCGAGGTATGTCTCTCCTTACCAGTAATATGCAGCCGTCCTTTTCTTCTGACTTATCCTCTTTTGCAGCAGATCCCCTCTCCGATGGTGTCAAGCGGCGCAAGAAGCGCAACCGCTGGGGCGACCAACAGGAGAATAAGGCCGCGGGCCTGATGGGCTTGCCCACGATGATCATGGCGAACTTCACCAGTGAACAACTCGAGGCTTACACCCTGCACCTGCGTATCGAGGAGATCAGCCAGAAACTTCGGATCAATGATGTGGTCCCGGGTGATGGTGACAGGTAGGTAGAGATCCTTGGACGCAAGACATAACATACTAACTCACATTACAGATCTCCTTCGCCGCCGCCGCAGTACGACAACTTTGGTAGACGTGTGAACACTCGCGAGTACCGCTACCGCAAACGACTCGAGGATGAGCGTCACAAGTTGATCGAAAAGGCCATGAAGACCATCCCTAACTACCACCCGCCCTCTGACTACAGACGTCCCACCAAGACCCAAGAGAAGGTCTACGTTCCAGTCAATGACTATCCAGAGATTAACTTCAGTATGATAACTAACCCTCTAACTCCTAACTGTCCCTTCACTATGTCTTTTAAGGCACTCTGCTCGACTCGAGTTGACGAGATCTCCTCGGATGTCCTCGGCCCGTTTCTTGCTAACCCTTGGGTGCTTGATATTGCACATTGCTTTGCGCGCTTTGCAGTTACCGGATGAACTAACACTTAGCTCTTTGCTATCTTTTTAAAGTTGGCTTACTTATAGGACCTCGTGGAAACACCTTGAAGAAGATGGAGACGGAGTCCGGAGCCAAGATCGCCATTCGCGGCAAAGGCTCCGTGAAAGAGGGCAAGGGCCGATCTGACGCTGCCCACGCTAGCAATCAAGAGGAAGATCTTCACTGCTTGATCATGGCCGATACCGAAGAGAAGGTGAACAAGGCTAAAAAGCTGGTGCACAATGTTATTGAGACGGTAAGCTTTCATTATCCTGTCTATTTACTCGTTCTGGATACTAACGCGTTATTTCCAGGCTGCTTCAATTCCCGAAGGCCAGAACGAACTCAAGCGCAACCAGCTTCGTGAGTTGGCTGCTCTCAACGGTACTCTCCGTGACGACGAGAATCAGGCTTGCCAGAACTGTAAGTCTATATCTGTCTCTTTTGTACCGACTGGCGTGGTTTCTAACTGTTTGACAGGTGGTCAAATCGGACACCGCAAGTACGACTGCCCTGAGCAGCGCAACTTTACAGCCAACATCATCTGTCGCGTCTGTGGCAACGCTGGACACATGGCCCGCGATTGTCCCGACCGCCAGAGAGGCAGCGACTGGCGCAACAACCAACCTGGTGGCTACGGTGCTGCTCGTGGGCCTCCTCGTGCCATCGGCACTGGCGATGCTGTTGACCGTGAGATGGAGGTGAGCTTTCTTTCCCGTTCCATGATGCTAAAGTATACATCGATGCTAACTCCGATTCTAGCAACTCATGAACGAGCTGTCTGGTGGCGCTCCCGGCGAATACCCGCCTCGTCGTATTGAGGCCGGTCCCGAGCAAGGTGGCTACTCTGACGGTGGTGATGCGAAGCCCTGGCAGCGCGGCCCGTCGGCTGACGTGGCTCCCTGGCAACAGAGAGGCCGTGAGAACCGCCGCGATGACTACGGATCCCGCGGAGGAGACTACGCCGCTGCTCCTCCCCCTTGGGCTGCTCCGCAGAGCCGGGGTGGAGATTACGCCTATGGAGCTCAAGCTGGATATGCTGCGCCGGGCACCGCCCCCGGTGCTGCACCTTGGCAGCAACCAGCTCCTCCTGGTGGCCAAGCGTCGTATGGGTACGGAGGATACGGGGGATATGCCTATCCTCCTGGCATGGCTGCTCCTCCTCCCCCTCCAGGCATGCCTCAGATGGTTTACGGCAGTCCTCCTCCACCGCCTCCTCCTGGTGACCAGCCTCCCCCTCCTCCTCCCAGCGATCAGCCTCCACCACCTCCACCTCCGGCGTGAGCTTCCCAGTCGAGAAAAGTCGGTGGATGATTTCGTTCCGCTCTGATACCGGGGAACAACTTGCTTTTATATCTGTCACGTGGTACTTCGATTCTCAATGGCGTCTTGTATTTGGAAATTTGTTTTTCTATGTTCGTAGTCACTATAGACGTGTACTCCGTATCTTATGATGCTTCGTAGCTTGGATGTGGGAAACTATAGTGATGCCTCAGGCTCCACATCCCATTCTTGGCTCTCATTTCTCCGACTTTGCCTCCCCCGCAAATCGATTCCTTGCAATATCTGTTTGTATTCTCCATTGATTGGCACTCTCAATCATTCCATATTCGGGGATCATTCTACTGTATCATCACATCTAGCTCAGTACTCCACATGCAGGGGTCGTCGCACGGGGACTTCTCCCTCCCCCCGGGCCCCGATATGCACGCTTCCACCTCGTCCTCTCAGCGGAAACCTTCTTGGCAGTCCCAGCGCCTCTCGTCTATCCGCTCCAGTAGGTCGGGTCATGGTTGGCGTCAATCGAATTCATCTGCAAACCAGCGGGTGCCTGCTCGTGAAGAGCCGCCGCATCGCGCATCGACGGCGACTTCCACCCAGTCGTCGCAACCGACATGGTGGCGCGTGCGTCTGTTTCGCGGAATGATTAAGGATGTCAAGCGCAGAGCACCCTATTACTGGAGTGACTGGACTGATGCGTGGGATTATCGCATTGTGCCGGCGACCGTTTACATGTATTTTGCTAAGTATGATTCTCCATTGGTTTTATTCTACGGTTCTATTCCCTTTGCTCCTTCTGGTCCGATATATGGCCATCAATAAATTTCCCTCGTGTCAATTACGATGGGGGCGAGGCCCTGGGCTGGATTTCATTCACGAATGTCTTCGCATAGCAGAGTGCTTATGATTGCTGTAGTATCTTGCCTGCCCTGGCCTTCTCCTTGGATATGTTTGAGAAGACAAAACAGAGTTTCGGTGTCAATGAGGTCTTGCTTGCCTCTGTTCTCGGAGCAGTCGTGTTTTCTCTCCTCGCTGCTCAGCCTCTGGTCATTGTGGGCGTTACCGGTATGGTTTGCCTTTTTTGTTAACCAAGTCCAAACTAAGATCAATCTAGGCCCTATTACCGTGTTCAACTACACAGTCTATGATATTATAACTCCTCGAGGCACCCCATACCTCCCTTTCATGTGCTGGATTGGCATGTAAGTTGCGCCCTCTTAACTCGCCAATGAGATCCTGACATGCTTTCAGTTGGTCGTTGGTCATGCATTGGTTTTTGGCTATCACCAATGCCTGCAATGGCCTAACTTATGTCACTCGCTTTTCCTGCGATATCTTCGGTTTCTATGTCGCTTGTATTTACCTTCAGAAGGGCATACAGGTTCTGACCCGTCAATGGGGCGCCGTCGGCGAGACTTCAGCCTACCTGGCCATCATGGTGGCTCTTCTCGTGTTGATGGCGGCATGGATCTGTGGAGAATTGGGCAACAGCAATCTTTTCGGGAGATACGTTCGGAAGTTCCTCGAAGACTACGGCACGCCGTTAGTCATTATATTCTTCACCGGCTTCGTCCATATCGGTCATATGAAAGATGTCGATGTCGCCGTTCTTCCTACTAGCAAGGCATTCTTTCCCACACTGGATCGTTCATGGCTGGTGCATTTCTGGGATATCGACGTGGGCGACATCTTTTTAGCCATCCCCTTTGCGCTCCTCTTAACAATTTTGTTCTACTTTGATCATAATGGTTGGTGGCCTTGCCCTGATCTCGTCTGTTTTGGGATTAACTTTCTCTACTAGTGTCTTCTCTCATCGCGCAAGGCACAGAGTTCCCTCTTCGCAAACCGGCCGGCTTCCACTGGGACCTGTGGCTCCTTGGTCTCACTACTTTTGTTGCCGGTCTGCTTGGAATCCCCTTCCCCAATGGTCTCATTCCGCAGGCGCCTTTCCACACTGCTGCGCTTTGCGTCACCCGGCAAGTGGCAGATGAGGACGACACCAACAAGGGCAAAGCTGTTCGCGTGATAGACCACGTAGTAGAACAACGAGTCAGCAACCTTGCACAGGGTCTTTTGACCCTCGGCACAATGACCGGCCCGCTTCTCATCGTCCTCCATCTGATTCCACAGGGCGTTATGGCCGGCCTGTTCTTCATTATGGGCGTTCAAGCACTCCAGGGTAATGGCATCACACAAAAGTTGATATTCCTTGCCCAAGACAAGAACTTCACGCCCGCGTCCAACCCTCTGAAGCGGCTCAATCGCCGTGCCGCCATCCGGGTATTCGTCATCATTGAACTCATTGGCTTCGGTGCAACCTTTGCCATCACTCAGACTATCGCTGCTATTGGTTTCCCCGTCATTATTCTTCTTTTGATTCCCGTGCGGTCTTTCCTCTTCCCCCTATGGTTTACTCGCGAGGAACTGGGTGCCCTGGATGCTCCAACTGCCAGTCCTTTTACTATGGAGAGCGTTGGTGGTACTCATGGTCTAGATGATGAGGCAGGGGAGGCGACTAGTAATGGAGCAAATGGATCTTCAAGTGGAGGCGATGGAGTCTTGACGGGCCGCCTATCTTCTTCCTCGGAATCTGCCATCGAGGACAATGCCCTGGAGAGAGGTGAGGCATATGAGCTCCAGTCTCGCTCATCAATGAGGAGGCGGAGCACGACCAGTCGGGACCATTGAATTGCCAGCCCGAATCTCACAGTGAACATATATAATATGTGTGGTTAGTTCGTTTGAATCCTTTGAAAAGAATAAACAAAGCTTTCTACTTTAAACCACCCTCTACGTTAGTCGAAGCAGACCGAGTTTATGAATGCACTCGAAATACCATGCAGCGTGCATACCTGGGTAACGACATCAGTAGGGACTAGCACTCGGGCAGCAGTGGCGCAAAAGGCGCTCTAGCCCAATCCAAGAACCAAATGTTCTAAACTCGCCTGTTTATAGTCCGAACGGGTCACGTGCCAAGTCAAAGAACAAAGTTATGTCGCCTTAAATACAAGGCAGCACAGTTTCACCGCCAGATTAAGATAACTTTTCTGCCGCAAAATTATCTCCCCCAGACAAACCATCAAGCAACAATGGCGACCTCGGAAGAAGAACTGAATTCCAAGCACTCATATGCATCTGATGACTCTGCAGAGGGCCAACACGATGTTCAAGACCGTGCACCCAAGCGCCGCCGTCTCTCCGTGTCCTCCAATGACTCGTATGTCGCGCCAGCACCGCTCCCCACCCTCTCCCGTATCAAGAAAAAGGACGACACTGTGAAGAAGCCCGAGGCTACAGACGAGGAGGAGCCTGTCACTATTGCCGATGCTCTTGAAATCGGACTGCGGAGCGAGGAGTCCACGTTTGGGGCTTTGAAAGTTGCACCGTGGCTCGTCGGTTCTTTGACGACTATGGCGATTCGACGGCCCACGGCTATTCAAAAAGCATGTATCCCTGAGATATTGAAGGGTCGGGATTGCATCGGTGGAAGTCGAACTGGTTCAGGAAAAACAATGGCGTTTGCGGTTCCTATCTTGCAGAAGTGGGCGGAGGATCCGTTCGGAATCTTTGCTTTGGTGTTGACGCCGACGAGGTATGTTCAGCTAAAGGATAGCTCCAACCATCCTGCTAATTCAGCATACTGATCACTTCTTCCCTTGTAGAGAGCTTGCGCTGCAAATCTACGAGCAATTCAAGGCGATCGGAGCGCCGCAGAGCATGAAGCCCATTCTCGTTACTGGAGGCACGGACATGCGACCCCAGGCAATTGCTCTGTCGCAGCGACCCCACGTCGTCATCGCAACCCCCGGTCGGCTAGCGGATCACATCAAGACTTCAGGTGAGGATACAGTGGCTGGATTGAGCCGGGTCAAGATGGTCGTGCTCGATGAAGCAGACCGACTGCTGGCGAGTGGCCAAGGTAGCATGCTGCCAGATGTGGAAACATGTCTCTCTGCGGTACCTGTGTCATCAGAGCGCCAAACCCTGTTATTCACGGCCACTCTGACAGCAGAGGTGCGGGCATTGAAGTCCATGCCTCCCACTAAGGGCAAAGACCCCGTCTTCGTGACCGAGATATCAACCGAAAATCATGGCAATATCCCGCCAACACTCAAGCAGACCTATTTGAAGGTACCCATGACACATCGCGAAGCCTTCTTGCATGTGCTTCTGTCCACCGAGGCAAACGTCTCCAAGCCTGCCATCATCTTCTGCAATCACACCAAGACGGCCGATTTGCTTGAGCGCCTTTTGCGCCGCCTTGGTCATCGTACCACCTCGTTGCACAGTCTGCTTCCTCAGTCGGAGCGCACAGCAAACCTTGCCCGGTTCCGTGCTGCCGCTGCCCGAGTGCTAGTGGCTACTGATGTCGCATCGCGTGGTCTGGATATCCCAGCCGTCAGTCTAGTCATCAACTACGATGTACCCCGCAACCCGGACGACTACGTGCACCGTGTTGGTCGTACTGCTCGTGCTGGCCGAGCCGGTGAGGCTGTCACGCTAGTTGGACAGCGTGACGTCGAGCTCGTGCTCGCCATTGAAGAGCGAGTGGGTCGACAGATGGAAGAGTGGGCTGAGGAAGGCGTCAGCATTGAGGGCCGTGTCACTCGTACTGGAGCACTCAAGGAGGTTGGCTCAGCGAAGCGTGAGGCTATGGGTGAGATTGAGGAGGGTCGTGATGTCCTGGGTCGCAAGCGGAATAAGCTAAAGAAGGTCCGGTAAACGGCATGCGGAGCTGGACATACTCTTGCATACTTGATATTATTTTCAGAATAAATAACTACAGTACTTTAGCGATGTTTGTGATTGAGTAATTGGAGCAATCGAACTTTTTTTATTTGAAAGGGGTAATGTAGGCTAGCTAGGAGAGATCGCCTTTACCTATGCTACTGCACTTTCAGTTGCAAGAGCTTTGTAAACTGCTACGTGGTAACTAACTAAGCTTGCCAAAGACCATTCTCTATGCCAACACGACTACCAAGCAAACTACATTACCCAAGTCCAACCAGAACGCTAAGTGACGGTAAATTGGGCAATGATAAGCTAATAAAGTGAGACATAGAGGTTGTTCATCAGGTAGTTCGCAAAGGGCTTCGATTTTTTCCGTCTCATGTCTTTGAAAAGAATCCTTTTGTGCACCGATGGGTTGCTCTTTCGAAGACGTACTGTCAAGTGGAACGCCCTCGACCTGATAGGGAGGGAAATAGTGATGGTGATGATGTATTTATGTATGCAGTGCGGCGGCCCACGTTTGAACAATAGTTCAAATCTAAGGCCGAGAACATTCCGGAGTAAGACAGATCCATCTCCTTGGTTTCAACTCTAGGTAGAATGAGACAGTAGGTATATAATATGGTCCTATGTACCTGCTTTAGGGACCATCCTACATGGATCAGACGATTAAAGAGCATACAAATGGTATCATTGGTTGTAAGTGATAAGAGTGTTTCTTGAAGGATGCCGCATGTGCCAAGATTAGAGCATCCATTTTTTCTCCAAGGCCAATGCTAAGTGACACAAAGTGTCTAAGCAGTAATTGATATATTCGTTGCAGCACGCTTCATCATTCCAAACAATGCTCGAGTATTGCAGGAACCTGGATCCTCCAAAACGCAGGATCTAGGGAATATACCCTTTGGATATCGCGGGTAGGGCAGGGCGCATTGTCAGCATAATTTCATGCCGATTTCGTATAATTACCCAGTCCACGAGATGGGGGTGCTGTTTCTCTCGGCAGTGCTCATGAGCTTGAGCAGCCCATCAACCGCGTCTCCTCTTTGCGATGGTGACTGATCGTCTTTCGTAGCGTTATCCTCGCGCCTTGCTCCCGCGGTAGCATCGCGATTGTGAGCATGGCGGACTACCGTGGCCGGAGGACTGCTCAACTGCATCGGAGATCCAAGAGTACGAGGAGGGGTGCGATGAGAGGTCTTCGCACGGCCTGTTGAGGATTGGGTAGGGAGGTCAGGTGTCTGTTGAAAAGGAGTGGAGCTCATGTTGGAAGTTGTGCCAATTCGAGGAGTACGGAATTGAGAGGGTGTGGCATGTTTTCCGTAGGGAAGAGGAGAGGAGAGGGCGGAGAGCGAGATGCGAGGGTATTTTCGGCTGTGTACCTCGAGCTCGGACACTCGACGATCGATTTGGTGGTCGGTGACATTGCGCATAGCGCTTTGGAGCGTGTTTCGGAGAAGGGTTGCTTTCTAGGAGAATATAGTTAGAACATGCCGCGTGGAATGATATACAATTCCTGGAGCCCCGCTTACTTCTTGTATGAACAACTTTCGCGCGTCGGGGTCTTCGGGAATGGGTGGTGTTTCTTTTTCTGAGCTTTGTGACGCGGTAGAAAGTCTGTCGGTATCCATCTGATCTTGAGTCTCGTCGCGTTCTGGCTGGGAAGATGGTGTTGGGACGCGAATTCCAATCGCGTCTGATGCTTGATCCAGCTATGGCGGGACATCCATGTTAGCCAATTGCTCTTCTGCTTTTTATTGTCCAGCTCGACTAGTCATATCTGCAAGCTTACCTTCTGGCTGTCATGTTTGACTGTTGATTGGGAGCTTTCTTCCTCAAAGCCCCGCAGCTCCTGCACATGTCCGTTGTTTACATCGGTCTCATCCACCTGATCTCTCGTCCGTTTTTGACCAGCAAAGTTTGGGGAGGGCAGGAGCTTCTTGGGTGATGTGTTCATGAACAGAGCCCGTTTGACCGGGGTTGTGGCGACCGAGAGTGGCTGTTTGCTCTGGTGGGCTGGCGACAGACACGCGTTGGTGTCTTTCTCACCGAGGATGCGGCGTCCATCCTTGACAGGACTAAAAGGCATTGAGGTTGATTGCATGCTGCAGTGTGCTCCAAGGCCGGGAGTTTGTAGGAGAAGCTGTAGAGGTCCAGAAAGAAAGATAGAAAGATACAAGTGGGGGAAGCGGAGCCGGGATCTCGTGTCCACGCGAACAATGCGAACAATACAAGCTTGGAAGCAGGAAGGCAACAATGCAAAAGCAAAGTGAAAAGCCAAGGGAGATCAAGGTGTAGAAGATGTGAAAAAGCTCAGAGAGCAAGGGAGTTTTAAACATGAAAGAGTCGCGTCAATCGCGTATACATAGTGATACCTTACTAGCTTTGTATAGATGCACGGACGCGGCTCCACTGGTCGTGTTGAGCACGCGTCCATGGCCCTAACTTCCAAACTTAGGAACTTTTAGACGTCTTAGAGCTCAATTAAACATATCTATTTGACTTGATAGATTATGGATAGTATTAATATCATAATTACTACCTAGGTGGGAGTCAATATGTGTGCCATGTTCCGAGTTATGGCAGGGCAGTAGCACGCAAAAAGGAATTCTGCCAGTTGCTTATTGTCCTTACCCTTAGGATGAAATATTCACGTCCAATGTCAAACTAGACTTCAAAACAGGTCAATGGTATTTACTCGAATTCTTCGCTATTGTCTGACCACCACGCTTATCGCGATAACCATAACCCCTGTCTAGGCATTAAGTTACCGCTCCATGTCTTGACGACTTGAAATAGAGGGACCAAGAGTCCACCTTTCTCCAACTCTTCCCACCCCCTTATCATCCAGTGACCATAAGCCAAGGCATTTCGCATCCATGATTGCAAGAAGTATTCTTCGCAGTCCGCACTTAAGCAACAAAATCAGTTTCCCTGGCCTGCGTAGTCTCATTCGCCCTCCCGCTCAAAAGATCCGCCTTGTGCATATAACGCCACCTTTTAGCCCTTCAACCCCGTTCTCGACAAAGATGGCTTCGCGATATGACCCAAACGAAC
The DNA here is from genome assembly GCA_027569385.1 of Penicillium decumbens. NCBI lineage: Eukaryota > Fungi > Ascomycota > Eurotiomycetes > Eurotiales > Aspergillaceae > Penicillium > Penicillium decumbens. Next base: position 249,495 of record JAPDEZ010000023.1, read on the forward strand.
TCCCGAAATCGAGAGCTGAATGAACGATGCCGACGAGCTCGAGAAACTTCTCGATAAAAGATAAATTCAAAATATGGCATTCTGGCCACCGTGCCGGAAAGCCGTGGTCAATGCTATACATATACATAGATATGTAACTAGAGTTTAGTTGGAGTTATCTAGGACATGTTTCTTTGATGCCTAAGGCAGCAAATATATCAATCTCGCAGCGCGTACATGTATCAGCCCGTTACAATAAGTACGGATTTCGTGAGTATCTTATCTATGGCATGGCCAGCATAGCCGTCTAGGCAGCATTATCTTAGCAATTGATTAGGTATAGTTCTATTCCGACCTTTTGTGAAGGATAGACTTTTGATATGCTACTTTAAGGGTCAAATCTCCAGGTGCAGCGTGCTAATCCCGAGCCGTCTCCACATGACATCATCGGAGTTACGAATGAACATTCGGTACATAAAGACTCGGACTAAGAAACAGCGCCCAATCAGCCGTGCATTCTGCTTCCACCAAACTATTAGAGCGGTACAAACAAAGACATAACTGGGGTCGAGTTGATCTCAGCTTAGCTCAAGCTCATCCTTTCCTCGCATTTCCGCATTTCCGCATTGACATTCTTGCGCCCCTTGGTTTCACGCTTCGTTACACACTCTCCTTGGTCTGTGGCTTTGGGCCAAGTTTCAATTCCCGTCATTTCAGCCATTCCTTCGAGGATACGCGGCCATCATGCAGCTGTCACTCGCCGTTCTGGCCGTCGCTCAGGCCGCCGTCAGTACAGCTTCAAGCCTCACACCTCCGGTTCTGCCATTGGCTGTGCGGAATCCCTACCTAAGTACCTGGCTAGGAAATGCTCGCGACGCACCCTGGTCTAAATGGCCCATGTTCTATACAGGAGAAGAGGTTGGGCTGTCGTTGATGGCTCAAGTGCCGAGTCAGGGTTTGGTATACCCTCTCCTCGGCAAGCCGCAGGATTCCTTGGGCTCGGATGGCGGGTATGATAAAGCTCCGGTGCTACCTCAATAACAAGATCACTAACTAGATGGTTGCAGGTATCAAGTTAAATACCCTAGCTATCTCGGAAATAATTACGACGCCTCAACAACCAACTTCACCTATCGTATTGACACCGATATCTCCAAACCCCTTGACATCACCATTTCATTCCTCTCGCCCATCACACCGACATCGACCCTGCGGCAGTCGATCCCGGCATCCTACATTACTATTGATATAAAAGGCGAGATCGATGTCAACGTTTACATGGATGTGGACGGACGCTGGCTGAGCGGAGACACTGGAAGCCAACTCAAGTGGGAGTGGGATACCTTGAATGTGGACAGCAAAATAGACAGGAAGCCAAGCCTTCAACGATGGCAAGTTCGCCGAACGACTGAGCTCCTCTTGACTGAGATCCGCGATCGTGGTGAATGGGGTACTCTCCACTTTACCGGACCTGCCAATGCCCGCTACGAGTCCGGTGAAGCAGACAAGGTGAGGCAAAACTTTGCCAGCTCTGGCGCTCTGCGCAACAATAATGATGATCAATGGCGCGCTATTCGTGATCGCACACCAGTCTTTGCCTTCTCCAAGTCCTTCAATCTCGGTCAACCAAGCGAGCAGGGTTCTAGCAGCGTCACATTCACCCTCGGTCTTGTACAAACGCCCGTTGTTCAGTATGCGTCTGCTCGTGGGCTCACCATGATGCGCCCTCTTTGGGAGTCCTGGTTCCCGACTACCGAAGAGCTTCTCACTTTCCACTATAACGATTATGCTGCGGCCAGCGCCCTGGCATCCAACTACTCCCGGCAACTGGCCGAGGATGCGTACCTTTCAGGGGCTGACGACTATGTTGACATCGTTGCTCTCAGTGCACGACAGGTAATGGGCGCTACCACATTCTCCGGTACTCCGGACAACCCCATCCTGTTCCTTAAGGAGATCTCTTCCAATGGTAACTTCCAAACCATCGATGTGATCTTCCCGGCTTTCCCCTTCTTTTTATACACCAACCCGCGTTGGCTGGCATATCTGCTGGAGCCGCTGATTGAACATATGCTGAGCGGACAATATCCCAATACGTACGCGATGCACGACCTGGGTACCCACTTCCCCAATGCTACTGGTCACCCCGACGGCAACGACGAGTACATGCCAGTGGAGGAGTGCGGTAACATCTTGATCATGGGTCTGGCCATTGCCAATTCGCTCCAATATGAGGATTCGTCCGAAGCTTCTTCCATCTGGTCTACCGAGGGATCGAGCTCCTCGGCATTCTCGAGCGAGTCATCTGGTCTCTTCCCGTTGGACAACCTACAGGCGCTGTCGGGTATCGCACACCAGGATGGCAAATGGGGCGGTGGTCTAGAGGGACAACACCTTGCTGAGAAATGGGTGAAGCGGAGCTATCGTCTCTGGAAGCAATGGACTGGATATCTGGTTGAATTCTCCCTGGAGCCAGCTAATCAACGTAAGTTACGAGCGGCGATGCCTTGCCGGTTGCTAACTAAGTCACAGTGTCCACTGACGACTTCGCTGGTTGGTTGGCCCTTCAAACCAACCTCGCCTTGAAGGGTATCGTCGGCATCAATGCCATGAGCAAACTGGCCGACTTGACTGGCCACGACTCTGATGCCTCCTACTTCAAGGTAAGATAAGCCTACCTCACCCATGCATATAGCGCCGTACTAATAACGAAATAGGACATTGCCGACAAGTATATTGCCAAATGGGAAGAATTCGGCATGTCCCGCGACGGCACGCATGCCAAACTCGCCTACGACTGGTACGGTTCGTGGACCACAATCTACAACCTATACGCCGATGCACAGCTGTGCTTCCACCTAGATGGCACAGATTCATCCAGCAAGACCGACTCACCCGGCTTCGTCCCTCGCCACATTTACCAGAAACAGTCCGTGTGGTACCACTACGTGCGCCAGAAATTCGGTCTTCCCCTCGATAGCCGACACCTGTACACCAAGACGGACTGGGAGTTTTTCTCGATGGCCGTGGCATCCAAGCCCGTCCGTGCTGAAATCCTCGAGTCTGTTGCGCGCTGGGTCAACGAGACGGTGACAGACCGCCCGTTTACGGATCTGCATAACACCGAGGGTGATGGCAACTTCCCCGGGCCCAACTTCTTTGCCCGTCCCGTTATCGGTGGCCACTTTGCTTTCTTGGCGCTGCAGCGGGCGTGTGGTGGTCGTGCCATGAAGGGGCTGTCCTTCCTGGACGCCGTTGAAGAAGAGACCGTTGAGGCTTGGGCTAAGAGTGCCCAGGCCGCGGCGGAGGAGTTTACCCATCCTTCCAAGAACCATCATGGCGATGGAGAGTTATAAGTCATTTTCATTGGTGGCATGATTGGGCTGAGAATTCAAGGGTTGAAGATGGTGGCTTTGACCATTGTCTGCACTTTTGCTTTCTTTTGATATGCCCATAGTAACTTACCTAGATTTGACTTTGGTTTTAGGGTCTTGAAGTTTTGGTATATAACCTGAGGTTCGAGATATATGATCACACAATGTTGAACTGAATCTTACACTCCAATATTGGTATCAGGATATCAGGATAACTTTGAAATTAACACAAGAAAGGATGGTCTCCCATACCTAGGTACGAGTCTGCTTCACAAGATTCATTCAGTTCTATGTACAATATTCGACGGTGTAGAGGGGAAGGGAAGGGAAGGGAAGGGGAAAGGTGCTCTCAGTTCCTCGGATTTTCAAAACACGGGCCAGCAGCTGTGAAGCCATCCAGCCTCATATTCACGACCTTTGGTTCATCATTTGAGCGCCCTCTGTGAAGAAGAGAAGAGAGGAAAAGAAGGGTGACGTGAGAGATATTTATAGTAGGGTCGGAGGTGCAGGCCTCAGGGTGATAATGGAAGATTCCGGGCCACAACCTACCTATTCCTCTCTTTTTCTCCCTCCTTTAAATGAATATCCTAGTTTCAAGCTACAACTGGATCAATAGATTATTCAAGCCGTAGATTCATTCATTTCGTGGCTCATCAACCCATCAATTCCGAGAAACAAAGTCAATATCCCCAGCATACAAGATATGGCAAGGTTCCTAGTCAGACTAGGAAAGTCGATTCTTACTTCGCTCGTCGCTTCCTTCATTGCTAAATTTTCCACAAAGCCACCTATTACGCGCCAGCGATCGATGCATCCATCCCTTTACTTATAATCGTTTCCAAGAAACTAACATGAAAATCAACATCCTCCGGAGATAGAACGAGAAGCATCCATGCCACCGCTTGCGATGTCCAGGACCGAAGCGAAGTAATATAACTGTCTCGATCTTTCAGTAGGACGGAATTCGGTGGCAGGGTAACATACTGGAGATGGAGGATTCGAGGGAAACTAGCCGCTTGCTGGATAGGCACCCTTTCAGAGAAACCCCAGTCAATAATACTTGGCTAGTGAGCTTCATCTAGGTATATACTATCGCCACGTACCCTGTTATATTGTGCTCTGCATTTATTATTATATCCTGTGCTTGCAGATCACCATGATCTATAGCGAAAGGCGCATCGTCAAGTTCGGGAGACAGAACATCAGGGAGGATATTCATTTGATCCAGACAGTCCCGTTCTATGATCTCTGAAAGAAGACCATTACAGACTCGGTGGGATTTGTTTTGGATTATTCTCGTGAAATGGTCCGTAGCAGTAGTAACCCCTTAAATAATATAAGCAAAGTGAGCCTGAATGGATGAAGGCTGAAGTGATAGACCTACTACTCTCCTTGGTACATTCAATCAGTGATGCATGTATCGTTCCAAGTTGGCTTGGGACTTTATCCCGAAGAGGTCGTGGGGAAAGTCGTCAGACCATGAAAGCCGATTACCTGGGATCCATGTTATGCGATGAAAGGGTATCCAACGCCAATTGTCGAATGTGAGACTGTAGCCCGGAGCTTTGCAACTCACTGGAAGCTTTTCATTTCAAGCTCTTCGAGAATACGAGCTTCGGATTCAAAGAGAAATGAAGGTGTCTCGTGAAGCGTCAAACTGTGGTACTCGTACAGCTTAGCTCTCGCCGTCCATAAAATCTACCTTGAAGACTCGGCATTAGCTACTATTATAGTGCTCTCTGAGGATAGGAAGCTACTTGTCGGCTCGAAGTTGAGAGATGGCTCGAGGAATTTCCTCTTCGTGAAAAGGTTGCTCATGACTTGAGTGAGGATGTGGCCTTGATGAAGCCTAAGAGTGGAATGTGTTGATGTTGTTGAGATTAGTTTTGGTATTAAAGGGGTCCATGTTTATTACGTTCCTGACTACGAATTGATTTACTCAAGGCACATCGAACTTGATCTGCGTATATCCCTGGACTGTAATGAGGTGAAAGGATACTGTTCTACGACATCGAAACATGTAGCTCATTGAGGTATACAGGTACATCCCTTGATTCAGATTACCCGGAGGAGGATGGTTGTTTTCTCGGTTGTCATAGTGGAATTGGGTATAGATCGCGGTTGTGAAGGAGAGTTGTGATAGATAGTAAGAAGATTATATCCATCAATCCGACCGAGATGTATCCTTGAATGTCAGTCGATTCATCCAGTAAGTCATGTTCTACAAAGTCAAGTCAAGTCCATGTCAAGTTCAGATGAAGGAGTTCATTGCGTTACTAGATTTTTCATGACTTGTGGGTTTGAATCAAATTACATGGGCCCGTTGAATTTCAGTCATCCAATTCACGTTTGCACACGTCCACATCCGAATAAACACGTCAAGAGCACACGAAAGAACCCGGCCGTCATATATCAAGACAGGAAACCAGGCGACTATTTTTTTTTGTTGAGGCCTCCCTGAACATCAGAAACCAATTCCCTCCTTCCACTCTTCATTCAAGTCGCATCAAAGAAAAAGAAAAACAGAAACTCGCGATAATTCCCGCACATATCGTCCGACCTGGATGTTCATGGACTCATGCAGATCAGAAAATCCTACCCAAGTGCTATACCGCACCTAGAGAACGGGCGTGACAGAGAAGAGGAAAAAAGGGAAGAGGCCCAGGGAAAGGCAGTCCCGTGGAGGACACTGGGAGCGTTGGGGTGATTTAGTTGCCGCCCAGGCTGGGGAAGTTCTTCTCGTCGACGGTAGGACCGGCGGGACCACGGGGGCCACCACGACCGCCGCGAGGAGCACCGGCACCAGAGCCACGGGGAGCACCGGCACCGGAGCCACGGGGAGCACCGCCGCGAGGAGCACCGCGGGAAGGACGGTCACCACGGGGAGCACCGCCGCGGTCACCACCACGGCCACCACGGCCACCACGGGGAGCAGGGCTGGAGCGAGCCGGCTCAACGTAGCGCAGGTCGACGTCAAGGAAGTTCTTCTCCTTGCGCTGCTTCTGGCGCTGGGACTTCTCACCACTACCCGGGATGTAGCTCTCCTCCTCCTTGTGCGCAATTTCCTTGGCGTTGGCCCACTTCTTGTCCTCCTTGACGCCCTCGTTGGGGGCACGGACGGGCTTGGCAGCCAGGCTCTCGCGGGCGGCCTTCTCAGCCAGGTACTCGCTGTAGGACTTGGAGTTATCGGGCTCCTCAACCTCCTCGGCGGGGGTCTGAGGAGCGTTCTCCTCGTCCTTGGCAAGCTTCTCGCCCTGGCGCTCGTCATCCCAGGCCTTCTCGCCGCTCTCGGCGCCCCAGCCCTGCTGGACCTGCTTGGGAGTGTCGCTGGAAATAATCGTTAGTCCTGATCCTAGAAAAATCCCGGCAACGTGAAGCGATCGATCTTCATCTCTGCTTGTTCTGCCTTCGCCGAATCTCAATGAGGGTCACTTACTTCTGACCAGTGCGGGACTGGCGATCGCCACGGCCGCGGCCACCACGGCCGCCGCGGGGCGGCTGCTCAGCCTCGTCGGTGGGCTTGGAGCGGTTGTTGTTGCGACCGGCGTTACGGTCACGGAAAGCTATAGGACCGACTCATCAGTTTCCTCCGGGGGCTGTAGGACTCTTCACGATCATATCACATACCGGCCTCGTTGCCGGTGGTCACGCGGCCACCACGGCGGTTGTTGTTGTTGTTGCCTTCGCGGGGAGCGCCGACGGGAGCCTCCTTGGGAGCATCGCGCTTGCCAACACGAGCGGCGGGGCGGTCGACGGCCTTAGCGGGGGGCGGGGCGGGTCTGTTAGGGTCGAGCTCAGGGTCATTGCCTGTGGTCCAAGAAGGAATGGGTTAGCGGACGATGAAAATTGAGCGTAGGGGAAATGTAATCCAGAGCAGGGTAGGTGAGGGGCGACGTGATTCGAAAACCGGGAAGAAAAACTCACCAAGAAGCTCGTAGAGGTTCTGTCGGCCGGACAAAAAGCAATCGAAGGTTAGCCACAGTTCCAATGTACCGTCCAAGCTCAATTGTGCTGTCGCAAAGCACAGCTCGAAGCTCCTCCCAGTTCAGCGTACCTTGGACCGGATTTCGGTCATGACGCCTGTCTGTTGCGGAGACCTTCCGGACAGGAAGGAACTCGACGATCACAAACAGATCAGTATAGAGTGTAGAAAACGGGCACAAGGCAGAACCTGCACAGGATCCGGCCTCGACGATGATGATGAAGGGTGGGCTTAAGGTGGTTCACAAGGTGAAAGAAGGAGGTTTGTGGTGCACGACGAATCCGGTTAGGCCCGATTTACTAAGCGAATCAGGCTAGGGCTTAGGGTATCATGGCGTCACTAGCAGAGCATGGCATCATACATTAATAAGTTATAGATATAGACATTATTGAGAGTTTAATTGACCTTTAATGAGCCATAAGCTTTTAAAACGTTACTCTTGTGATGGGTCGTTCATAGAATCTATGTACTTTGGTATCAATCCCAACGCCGGGCAATGCGAAATCACTTTTGTTCTCACGTCCGAGAATTATTCTGCTCGTAGTTAAACGGCGTCGGGAAATGCATGCTGGCACTGAGCCCGAACGGATCCGCATCCAACATCGGCTCGTACTGGCCTAGCAGCTGGTTCGCATTTCCGAAATCTCCAGGATTTCCGTCCCCACCGGGAGGAGCGTTGAACCCCGTCATATGAGATGCCGATACCACCGACTGCGGCGTAAATCCTGGTACGCCGTAGGACGTATTTACTGAGCCCTCGTGATCTTCGTCCACGAGATCGGCCTGTGCGTCATATTCTTGTTCTGCAGTGGTCAGCAAAGGTACAGACTGACTCTGGAATCTTGAACAACTTACCAAGTTGGTCGTAATGCTTTTGGAAAGGAGATGGGTAATATGCCGCAGCAACATTGCGTCCTCGTGCCCCCCGAGGCTTAGGTTCCGACAGGTCAGTCTGCGGCATGCTCATGCCCGGCGGCGAGGTCTGGTTGTTGAAAGCTCGCGGCTGTGGCAGGAGCTGTGGACGACCGCCCTGCGAGTCCACTCCAACTGGTGACATGCCACCCTGGAAGCCGAACCCGGGCGACTTAGCATGGGACGGCGATGATACGTGCGAGGTGGGTGTAGCTTGGAATTGCGGAGACGGCACACCGTATGCACCCTCCCGCTGCGACATGCCGAAGGCATCGGATTTGGAGGCGATGCCGGCGGGATGTCTCTGCCCAGGGCGAGGACCAGGAAGTCCTGGGGCCGACTTGGGAGGTATAGGGTTTGTCTTCGCAGAAGCGCCCGGCGCCCCCGTCTTCAGGCGTAGCTCTGCCTGTACATCAATACCTGAACGGTCAAGTCAGTTATGGAGTTCAATTGAACCGATGAAGGGGGAGAGTGGGAGATCCACCTTTTTCGAGGAGAATACGCTCTAACAAAGAGTTCTTATACCGCAGCATCAGACATTCATCTGCGGCGCTGCGGTGACTCTGTTGCAGACTCTGTAAAGAGTCTTCATTGCGCTTGATGGTGGTCTCGAGCTGACGAATATATTCAGTCCGTCGCTCGCGGAAGGCCGCTTGCGCCTGTCTGTTGCGCTGCTTACGCTCTTCCGAGGTGGCATATATCTATTAGAGGGTAAGCAAGGTGGATATGAGAAGGGGCAGTGACACATGGGAAGGCAAAAGAATGCGGGGCCCCGGATTACTGCAAGGAGAGAAGATGTTACGTACAGGTTTTCTGCCCCCCTTTCTCTTCTGAATCTGCGCGGTGTCCTGAGTTAAAGGCTCCGCTTCAGCATCAGGAGTTGACTCGTTCGAACTGATCGAACCCTCTGGCAACGGTTCAGACTTGGGCACGACGGAGTCCATGACCGTGTCATTATGCTCGGGGTGAGAGGTCTCGACCATAGAGACCATTGGAAGGACGATCTTCCTATTTGATCGACTCGTCCCAGTTTGCCCTATGTGCCCTGCCGGTCTTCGGACACGGACCAGCACAGTAAAAAAAACAAAAAAATCTGAAGCTCCTCCCCCCGCCGAACCACGGGCCCTGGGACAAGCAACAATGAAAATTCAGATCGGAGATCAGAAACAGGCGCAAGAGACGCGCGGCTAAGCGGCAACCGACGTGCGAGCGAATAAGAGGCGAGAGAGTGACATAAAAAAATTGGATTATGAGAAAGGAAGAGTCAGAGAATGGAGATAAACGGAACGTTGGGGGAAGGAAGGGAGAAATGTGTAAAGCAATTGACTAAACGAATAATAACGTTGTTTCGTCCGACCCCAAGGTTTTCTTGGAGAGAGAGGGGGTCCTCGCCTATTGACTTTTTTTTTTTTTTTTTTTCTTTTTTTTTTCCCTCGTTCCCCTTTGCGCCAACCAGTGACGGTAATGGGTCCACCTGTCCACTTGAGCCCCGGGTGAGTGAATTCAAGTGGCCAATTCGTAAGGTCCTTCCTTTTGTGTCATACGATGTGATCTGGCATTAATAGAAGTACTCCGTACCAAGGGGTACAATTGAGGGGGTTGGAAGTATCAAGGACACTTTCCGCGGAGAAGTGTCAATAGAAACGAAGTACATATGTACATGTACAAGCAAAACTCTGACGACCTTTCAAGGTTTGAATAGCCGATACCGGAATGTCGTTGTTCGGCGCTCTCCGCCTATACTCGTTCAGTTCACCGCGGGGTTTCAGGGGAATGTCAGGTGGTCTCGACTTGGCTAGGTAAATACGGAGTAAAAAGAGAGAGCATTCGAATCCTGGGGATCACGCGGTCGAAGCCACTTTAGGCCCGGACATGATGCAATGCTGGTTGCGTTGCAGATTCGTGTCGTGCGGGGGGTTTATTGGACGAGACCTTGACACTACTTTTATATTCTAGGAGTTAATACAAATGGTAGAAGATATTTGGATACTATACTCTGTAGCTATCTACATTAAGTTCGGTGTTAGTTACACATTTAAGTTATACACCATGCATAGAGTGCAAAGCAGTGATCCTCGGCGATCGGTGTTCGGTTCCCCGCCAACTTCAGCTCGTCACATGCCGTGACCTACCATCAATACTCGGCCTCGTCCCTGGCGGATCAGACAAGCTTTGTTCGGCTTGCTTTCCTCCGACCTGTATTCCCCGATCTCATTCATCATGGAGACCTCCGATCAGCCTGGCCAGCTCGGCCCGCAGCAGGATTCTACTTCTACCGCGCCTGTCCCCTCATCGACAACCGCCGAGCAGCCCGCTACCACAGTACCTGCAGAACCCCCACACAAACAGGCCCAACAAAAACGCAATGAAGATGACGAGGACTCGGACTTTGATGAACTTGACGGTGTGTCCCCCGTTATACCTCTCATCATACCAGTCGCCATACTGACATTACAACAGACGTGTTGGATGACTTCTCCAAGCCGAAAGCCCAACCTACACAACCTGCACCGGCGCCTGCTCCCACGGTCTCCGCGACGGGCGTCACCGCGCCCGATTTCGATGAGGATGCCTTCCTGAAGCAGCTAGAGAAGGACATGGCCAATATGATGGGCACCCCGGCGGGGCCCGGCGCCGCAGAACTGCCGGACTTCCAAAACGCCGTGGACCAGGGCGCCGACGTCTTCACGAAGCAGCTCGAGGATAGCGGAATCCCTCCGGGCGATTTCCTGAAACAGCTCCTGGCAGACGTGATGGCCGAGGAGGGCGGGGCTGGCGCGGGGTCTGCCGCGGGATCCAGCACAAAACCGTCATCGGCCGCTGCACCGAACCCCCCTGCTGGCGATGGACAACCTGCCGAGTCTTTCAATGATGCTATTCAGCGGACGATGGAGCGTATGAAGGAGTCGGGCAACAAGGCGACCGAGGCGGCGAGCACGGATGACGGCTCGGATGATATGCTGGCGCAACTGCTCAAGGCTGTAGAGGCTGGTGCGGCGGGCGCGGGCGAAGACGGTGACTTGACGAAGATGTTTATGGGCATGATGGAACAGTTATCGAACAAGGAGATGCTTTATGAGCCGATGAAGGAGCTGAATGGGAAGTTCGGACCGTGGATTGAAAAGAACAAGGCCGAGGATAAGGTCCCGGCGGAGGACATGTCGCGCTACGAGACGCAGGCAAAGATTGTAAAGCAGATCGTGCAGAAGTTCGAAGAGCCTAGGTATACGGACGAGGATCCCAAGTGTCGGGAGTATATCTGGGAGCGGATGCAAGAGGTAAGACGGTCTTGGATCGTTTTCGTATTCGGCGGTTCTCGTGCTAACATTGTCTACAGATGCAAGCTGCAGGCAGCCCGCCGGAAGAACTTGTTTCGAACCCGCTCATGGAGGATCTGGGAGGTCTGGGAGGCTTGGGAGCCGCGGCAGGTGCAGGAGGGGCTGGAGGAATCCCCGACTGCCCGCAGCAATAAAGATTGGAATCATTTCGACATTTTGATACACATCCATGTTCGTCGGCTTGCTCTGTACTGTACATATACACAACCACGTCGATACCCTTATTTACTCCGAGGCATCCATGATACGAACCCGAAACGCCACCCGATGCAATAAACCCATAAGAGAATCAGACAATCACGACATATCCATATCCTGGTTCAACTGTGCCGGATCCGAGATCGTCATGAAGATATCGTCGTATTCGTCATCACTGAAAGACGCATTCGGCCGAGCCCTCTGAGACTGACATTGTTGATCATTTGATCGCATAGTTTCCTGCATGGCCATTTGCATGGCCTCTTCTTCGGATATAAACTCATTCAGAGCATGCGCATCCGCTTCATCTGTAGCAAGAAACAATTAGCGAGCATTCCCGATGTAAAGACGGGATGAAACCTACCTGGAAGCATATTATCCTCCTCAGGCTCGAACTCCTGCGTAACACCAGCGGCATCTCGCGCCATTGACTCCTCCCACCGCCGCTTATCAGCCAGGTGCTCCATCATCATCATCTGCTCGCCCCGAGCCTCAAATCGACTACAGTCGCGGTCGTCCTTGACGCGATTCATAAACATCTTGCGTGTCTTGGAGCGTACGAGCGAGTTGGACGTCTTCATAGGGTTGGCAATCTGCGAGGCATAGCGTTCCGAGTATTTAGGGCGTGTCGAGGGCGATGGAGAAGAGGGCGACATGATGGAGGACTGCAGGGGAAAGAAGGATGTAGATGCGCCGAACACAACTGGAGAGGTTTGCTGCTGAGGCTGGTTCTCATTGTGGATTGAGAAAGTTGGAAAGACCGGCGAGCTCTGCGTGTTCCGGTCGAAACTGGGTTTTTGGGGCTGACCTGCGCGCGTCGGGGATCCCATTGTCCATGGGGGAGTGGCGATGTTGGAGCTGCGCAGGCCCAGCGGCGATGGCCGGGATGGGGAGAATTGGCTGGTTTGGCGAAAGGGGGTTGAGGGGGACGAGGGTAATTGTGATGCGAACATGGCGACGGTGGTGAATGGTGAGATTTGGCTCAGTGGGTTCCGTGGGTTCGGATATGGAAGCGTGTTGTGGTTTTGCTGAGTCCGAGGATTGGGGTTCTTTGATTTGACTATCAGGTCCACTTGGGTTACAATATGGATAGAATCTTATCAGTGGTGGGAATCGCAACTTTTTCAATAAGATGAGAGGCTGGGAAGATCGTCGCATTGTATCGCATCGCGACGCGCATTCCACGCCACGTGATGGTCGCGTAGGCACGTCAGGCGTCGATCTTGGGATGCACGTGAAATATGGTTGATCTTATCTGAACCGATTATCTTTGCTTGACATGTGTGATGACCCTAACTTTCGAGTATACTACATTTGACGAGGACACCGTCCTTAGCCGAGCGGAGCTGTTCTGACCAAGACTTACTCGACCAAGATAGAACCTTGGGAAAGGCCAGGGAAAAAGTGGCACGTAAAGTTGCCTATGTCTTGCGAAGATGGTGCAAATACAACTTTTCAATTTCCAAGTTCCAATACCAAGAAATGACCAAAGCCTGGAGGAAGTGATGTATTAAGTAACAAGATAGAATGACAAGAAACATGTATAGGGAAGCCAAGCGCTTTAACTGGGGAATCACACGGGATAATGAGGCAGTGCCGAGAGGACGGAGAGTGCCGCGAACAGATAATCGAGGTGAGATCGCAAGGAATGTGGAGGTTGCTGGAGAATAATGGTCAAAGGAGTGAAGTCGAGTCTATGTTACCGGAAGGAGTGAAAGGGCGAACTGTTCAGCCCAAAAATAAGGAAAAAGCTCCGCAACCAAAGAAAACAAGAAAGCAATCGTAACCTTCGCCTGTTCCTGTCCATAGCGCCTGAAATTACATGATGATCATACAGAGATTTTTACACTTCGAACGCCGTCGAACCGCCGCCATTTGGCACTGGTTCTGCACAGTGCCAATATCAAGACATATGATGCCTTAGAAGTTGGACGCGGCGTTGACGGGGCCTGGGTTGTGATACTGATCAAGTGTGCTCCGGAATGGGGTGGCGCCATGAGCCGGGCTAGGGGCCTTCTCGCGAGGGCCAGTGCCAACAGCGGTGCCGCCCATCAGATCATCGTCATCATCGTTGTACTGCTCGCTGCGCTTCTTGTGGATACGCCAGATCACGACACCCAAAACACCCAGCACGATGGCACCGCCGACACCAACCACCACACCGATGATGATCTTCTTGTCGGAATCCGATAAACCGCCGCCAGAGGAGCTCTTTTTGTCGCTGTTGAGCGAAGGAGACGTCGAGTCCGGGGCGGGAGTGGAGGTGGTGGTCATAACATTGGCGATGGTGCTGCCGCTGACAGTATGGTAGGAGGTGATGGTCTTCACGACGGGTTTCTGAGTGGTCGAGCTAGTCTCGGACGCGGATGTGGTGGTGCCCTCCGATTTGCTTGCGGAGCTGGTGGGTCCATTGGTGGTGGAAGTGGTCGAGGGGGCTTCGTTGGAAGAGGTGGTGGCGGCAGGAACAGTCGAGGAGGTGGAAGTGGTTGAAGAGGTCTCGCTTGCACTTGAAGAGGTCTCGCTTGCAGTGGTCGAATCTTCAGAAGTGGTCGAAGGAGGAGAAGAAGAAGAAGAAGAAGAAGAAGAAGAATCAGAAGTGGCGGAAGTGGTAACGGGAGCCTCCGTGGTGGTAGGTTCAGACGCTGCACTGGACGAGGCGTCGGTGAGATCGCCGAGCAGATCGGTAGCGGCTGCACTCTGAGCCGCAACAGCGGTCAGGAGCAGAGCCTGAATGATGAACGAGAGTTTGGCGAGATGCATGGTGGAAAACGAGAGACACCTCAAAGGATGAGGTCAAGGTCGGGGTAATAACGATCGTGGAGGAAGAAAAGAGGATAAAAGGCAAGTAGGAGGAATGGGGAAACGGCGAAACAAAGCAGGGCGCCAAACTTGATCGGGCCGGTTAGTCCGGCCCTAGTCTCGGATTTGCCTTCTTCTATTTTATTCTATTTTTGCTTTTTTAGGCCACCGCTGTCATCTTAGGCTTACACTGTGAATTAATATACTAAAAATCTGTCTAAATGATCGTAGTTGGTCATATTCTCCATTAAAGTGCCTATTCATGCTTTTTGTAAAATATCAAGGGCTGGTGTGTGTGTGCGAGGGCATTCGCGTCCCCAGTACCAAATGGGATCAACGTATCCACTTCAACGCTCATTCGGTCCATTCGGTCCATTCGGTCCCCACCCCTCGCGCTCGATCATCCCATAATTAGCAACCCTCTGACATGGTCTGCATCAGGGCATCAGCACCCTGCAGCCCAATACTACCATACTGCGGAGTACCTGTCTGTACCGTGTCGATCATGGTTATGCTATGCGCTCAGCGGCTGTGACTCGATTCCCATGATCACCGCTGTCCTAACCCCCTCAATGGTGCAAGCCGACGTAGCCGATGACTAGCCCTAACTAGGCCCGGTGGCGCTGGCGTGCATTGATTACATGGCGAACATGGGTTAGTCCGAAACTTCGAAGATTTGACACGAGGGTTCATGGGAAGTCTAGACCAGGGACAACTCCTGGACTATTGGACCTGTCCTACAGTGGCATAAACGGAGTCATGTACTGTGGAGATATCCTTTGGCCCTGAACATGGACCCCTAGAAGTTTGCCCGGCCGGTTCGAATTTTTCCATTTTTAATTGGGCTCTGTTCGGGTAGACAAGGGATTTACAACTGATCTATGCGCTATAATGCGGGTTTTATCTTACCCAATCCGACTCGTGTAGGAACCTAACTAGTTATTGCAATTTAATTAACTCGATCTTATTAAGATCGTCTGTATGCGCCAACTTTCAAATCCCAGCTGTACGGTGCATTTACAACCGAGAAAAGCGGAAGGGGCAGTACCGTTGCTCTGCGGACATGTATACAAGGACGCATTTCATGAAGACAAGAGATACATCCCACTCTATGCCCGGCTTTTACTATTTCCTCTGAGAGCAAGAGAGAGAGAAAGCTACAAAAAAGAGATCGTGTTCAACCTGGGGTATAATCCAACTTTTTACCGCAAAACGCCATGCCGATGCCGACGCCGATACCTCATTCTCACAATTTGTTTCGAGGGTTGCCCTTTATTTGGTCCTTGATCTCCTCCTTAAAGTATGCCATAAACTTGTTGAGATTGGATTCTAGATATGAATCAGCCACGCTGCATCGGAGCTCGTCAGACGAAGACATACCGCTGTTCTCCAAGCTTGTACGTGATGGTTCAGGTGGAATCCCATGACGAAAATGTTGCATGCGCTGATGGACTTGACCGACCATCTGATGGAAGGTGCGACTCTGCAGGAGCTGCAAGAATGGTTTAGTTGAAATCACCGCTTCACCGGGGTTGAACACGTACTCTGGCGGTTAACCAGACCTGGGAACGTCAGCAACTGTAAAACTCTTACTGTGGAGAGTACTTGCTTCCAAAGTTCTCAACCAAAACTGATTCCAGGCCATGTTGGCGATGACGCGGAGTGTTGAATCGCCAAAGGCGGAGGTCGAGGGAAAAGGCCGAGATCCTTAGTAAGCCCCGCACCGAATGTCCGAGACATCGACGACTTTCTTTTCCCTACGCCTATCATGCTCGGCAGTCTTCTGGCTTCGAACGCACAAACTTCCCAAGTCAGCGATGACCGAATGGTCCCGCTAAACCTGCGTCGTTCGTGACCGTGATGGCGAGTGGCGCAGCATTCGTGGCTAGCTTCTGTATACTCCGCAACATTCCACTCCGTCGATCATGACCAAAGGTTGCTATACCTGTCGCCGCCGCCGCATCATCTGCGATAATGGCCAGCCCACCTGCAGGAAATGCCGCGATGCGGGGAAAGAATGCCTCGGCTACCAGAAGCCTCTGGTTTGGGTCAAAGGGGGCGTGGCTAGTCGCGGCAAGATGATGGGCCGCAGCTTCGACGATGTGAAACCACCGGCAGACAGCTCGAAGCCTCACACTCCCGCTCAAGCGCAAGCGCAATCCTCCACGACACCGAATACTGGCTTTGGGATTTTCTCTATAGCCCAATCGTCATTCGATGACACCGAGTCGCCGGGATCAAGGGCCCATATGAGCCCGGAACAGGATACTTGGGCTCTGGAACCGTCAGAGGATATAACCCTTGAGGCTGGGGACGCAGAAACACTTCTGAATATCAATACACCAGAAGAGACCGAAACCCGGGTGGTTCGTGTCCCTCCAAGTACCGTTCAATCTCAGTACATCCCGGCACCGTGGGGACTGGTAGATCCCATGCTTAAAGATCTCGGCCAGACTGCCCGCTTTTACATCTTTCACTGTAGGAACTGCCCCATGCCCTCTCAAATCCTCCAGAGTGTATTAATTCTCCTAGATAATCAAAACATGGCAGAAGACTTTGTGGTGTATGACCAGACTAAGAACCCGTGGCGAGATATCATTGCATTGGTTGGCAACTCACCCGTTATCGCACATGGCTTAACTGCGATGGGAGCACTTCACTACTCGCTAATGACGAATTCGGACTCTTCAGTGATGCCTTGGACATCCTACCACCTCACACCCGGTGCTTCCCCCATGTCCCCAGAGGAAATCGAAAGCATGATGATGCCCGTCAGCGCACGCCGGCCTACTTCCCGGCCATATCAACATTTCCTTGAATACAAGCAGCGAACACTTGGTCAGCTGTCTAGGGACCTGACAAATCCCGCAATGCAAAATGATGACCGGACATTGGCTGCTATCGTTGTCCTCGCTCTTTTGGATCTCGTTGAGTCGGGCAGCGGCGCTTGGAGCTATCATATTGAAGGTGCGAAGAAGCTTCTTCGAAATCGACCAGAAAACGAACTTGGCAAAGGCATTCTTCAAGGACTCGAGACTTTTGCAATTGATGGGTGTTTAATGTATGTTGATGCGGTGCCCCTGTACATTAGCATTTCAACTAACCTGCCTTCCAGAATGGAAATCATGGGATCTACCCTCGCGCGTCCGGGCGTTCTCTCCAAGCCCTTCTATTCCGATACCCTGAGACCAGCCATGCTCAAACGACTCGAAGTAACATCCTGGGTCGGTTGTCCAGCCTACCTCCTCGAAGTGATCTTTTTCGTCCACGACCTCTGGTACCCAGACTCCGATTCCACCTCCAACCCGCACCCTACTGCTCTCCCCGAATCCATGCAGCAAGGTCAGAAAATCACATTAGAGTCCTTCGCCGCGCTACTCCAAGGCATCCGCAACTTCGACCCAGCCGCCTGGGCTCAAGAAATGCAATCATTCTACTACATCCCCGACCTTTCCTGCCGCACCGCCCTCGCCGCCTCCTACAAAGCCGCCGTCTACCTCTACACCAGCCGCGTACTCTCCCGCGCACGGGAGGGCTTCTCGCCACCCTGGACCGACATCGGCGTCCCGGTAGACCACCCCCTTGTCTACAGCGAACTCATCACCCAAATCTGCTCCATCCCTTACTCCGACCACCACTTCAAATGCCTAATCTGGCCCACCTTCATCGCCGGTGCTGAATGCCCCCGCTCCCAGCGGGCCCTCATCCTTGAAAAGCTGGGCGCCCTCTACAACGCAGTTACTAGCGTCAACGTCCGCAACGCTGCCTGGGTCCTCCGTCTCATGTGGGAGAAACACGATCTTAAACGGTCCAAGCGCTACGACAACATTTCTTCCGGATTTGCGGGCGAACAGACGGATAGTGGCATTTCTGAATACGATAATAACAGCTACAACGACGATATTGACAGTACATTTGACTGGATCGACCAAATGGACGAGTCGCGCCTAGATTGGCTCTTCATCTAATCCATTCCGTGAAAGCCTCAATATACAAATTCCCGAGGCCCAGGGAGGGCTTTTTTTCACGAAGTATGGAGGTTTATAATGCTTGTACATAATGCAATGAGCGTACCTAGGTAACTATACGTACCATATTTCCTCTGCCGGGTGGGCTTTCCTATTCCAGATGCCGCCGCTTTAATGAGGGCGCTCAGAGTCAGGCTCACTGAGTAGATTTCAGTCCGGACTCAGACTCACTGAGCTGCTCAGAGCCAGTCACGTGATAGATTAGTAAGGCCCTCTGAGCGCTCAGAGTGTGCTCACTGATTACTCAGAGATTGATCAGAGGCATCTAACTAAGTTACGTGTTGATAGCTTAGGTAACTACATTTTGAGGTATTACTAACAGATAATAATAACTATGCGATTAGGAGAAATATATAAGATCCAACTGCCGGCCAGACGAAACGTTAAGCCACTTCTGCGCGATAAATTGATAGAAACGCTGGAAATTCTAACGTGCCGAACATGTCTATAAATCTAAAACCGAACAGTAGTTACTCATATTCCGTGCTAGAATCTCCTGCTTAGCCTTGCGCTGCTCCTCCGATTTCGAAAGTAGCTTATCCCCGGCTTTCGACCTCCTTTTCCGCGTGGGATCTTGTTTCGTTACCGTCATATCGCGTTCCTTCTGCGCCTCAACGATATCGTCGTAGCTCATCACTTTCGTATGTCCTACAACCGTCTGGCCACTGGATTGTCGATAGGTCTTTTCATTGTTCTGCTCAAATAGGATCCGGTTCTCTTCTAGCAACAAGGCGCGCTCCGCAAAGACCTTTTCGGCCGCGTGGCTTAGTATCTGCAGACGATGTTTGCACATACTCTCTAGACTCTGGGTGTCTTGTTCTATCTCGCTGCGAAGCAGGGCGAAATGATCAGAGGTGTTTGGCATGTGACAGAGATTAGAGGGCACGGTCGGATGGTCCATAGGGACCGTGGTCTGTATCTCGGGCCGGGACGCTTGGAACTCTCGGAGGACGCGAGACGGATCGAATGGAAAGAGGCCGCTTTTCGACTAGGCGGATCGTATATTGCGGGGTGTAAATGCCTCTTTTCGGGCGCGATCATAAAGATAGGTGAGGTGTGGCTTGCCGATGGTACTCACCCCAGCCCGACATACCTGCTCAACCTATGCCCGGTATGCCGTTTTCAGGGGACCAAAGACACCCACATCGCACGGCTGCGGTTTGTGAGACGTATGAGAAGGGAGACGACACAGGATAATGCGGTTGGCAAAGCAAAATTCCATGACTTCCAGAGACTCATGGGTGCCAAAACCATCGCAGATTAAGAGACGTGGCCGATCGCCCGCTCGGTCTCGAGTCTGCGGATCGAACACATGTTCCACCCAGTACAGACTGATGTCTGTGTTCGTATAGACTGTTTTGGAGCAGGCAAAATGCCATCCGGGGGTGGCGTGAGTGGTCCACGAACTATGATGGGTGGCGGCCGGCCAGATAATGAGAGGATGAAGGAACCGACCATCGGCGGAAATGCATTCAATCGCTGTGACTAGCGTCCGCTTCACCGTGGTCCCTCGATGCTTTTTCAAATCGTCTTTGTTGACGAGCACCTAGTGGGAAGGACTCGAGGAGAGGGGAAAGGAGAGGTTGGGGGTAAATCACACGGCTCAGTTCGGGTATCTATCCCTTGATTGCGGGAGCTAGATAGCAAGGATCCTTTGCCTTGAACTGCGGCGGTGGTCGATGATTGGAGCTCATCGTGACCCATTTTGCATGAGCGGCACCGCACAGGACGGTGCCTTGCCTACTTTTGGGGCCAATTGAGTATTCGACTATTAGGCATAGGCCTGATGGCGAAAGCCCCCGATGGAAGTGTGAAAGAGATTCCATATGCTGGTAAGGGTGGGTGCGCCGAAGGTAGACCGGAGGGCACGGATAGTTACGTACGAAGTGCTGATAGAAGGGGCTAATGCACTATGTAGCAACCAACTATCATCCCAGTGATATCCGGATGGCCGGAAAGATGTGGAGCTCAACCCTGCATCAGTCTACTTTGTAATATCTTACCGCTAAGGTAAGCCCTATTCTTTGCAGATATAAGGATGACCTATCTGATCCGAAAATAATGGTTTTAATCTTTGTTAACGCTAGAGATCCCCATCTTGTTGCAGTCTGGTTTATTGACAGAATGTCTACGGCCTCTGCCTTGTCCACGCACACTGCGCCTTGAACGACGAGGAGATAATGCTCAGCAGAGGAAACATATCCCAGCCGGAAAAGTTCGCTTCGCTAGGGAATTACTACCCTGAGCGCTGGCTGTCTTCGGGGGCGCCGTATGAGTTCACAACTCAGCCCACCGTCCCACCGCCGGCTGAGCTTGTTGACGAATTCAACCAGCTTACCGCTGATATTGGGGTTCTGGGCCTGTACCATATCGATAATGAAGTCGACAGCAAGATGATTGAGCACACTGAGGGACCCAAAAATATCCTGACGCCCTTTTCCGGCACAGACGAGTCTCAAACAGCTAACCATACGGAGACAGCATGGAACTTGGGCAAAGGCGATCCCGTCACTATGGCTTGTATGATTGTGTGTGACTCACGAACCACTAGAGGCGGAGCAGTCCACAAAAGTATGTATAGACTTCCCTGCTCTAATTCCGTGAGCTTACCAAGACATCAATAAAGACACGAAGTCCCGTATTTAATAGTGGGTGATACGCGCTGGGAACCTTCTTGTCGGGCAAAGTATTCGGCCGGTCTGGGACAGAGAATGGTTATTAGCAATCCTGAATTTCTATCTGAATTCGAATCTTCCGAATTTTGTACAAGGCATTATTTGCGGTGGCCATTGTCTCAGTTACTATATTGGCTTGTCATTGTCTGCACAAGTAGCTCTCATTTTTGCTGACCCGTTGAGTTACGTTTAAGACAAACCAAATCTTTCAGACCTAGGAGCCGCAACTGTCAACTTTAATAAGAAAGGTTTCGCAAACTGCGAAGTTGGTTGTACAAATTATTATTCTGCAAGTGGGTATATGGTCAATTCTTCATATATTATTAAGTAGTCATCTTGATCTTGTCAACCATAGAGTATAGTTCATCCAGACTTGGGCGTTCCTCAGGCCTATTTCGGATACAAGCCTCCACAACGGCATCCAGAGGAGGGGGAACAGGCCATTCCACTGCGTTTGTAATCGGGACGTTTCCGTATATCATGCCCTTGATAAGATAGCCGAGGTCATAGATGTCCGACTTCTCCGTCCAGCCAGCGTCTAACACCGGCTCGCGAGAAACCTCAGGTGCCAGACGATTTCCCCAACGACTCTCGAGATCGCAAATAAGCACGCGAGAAGTATCAGAGGAGAAGACAACATTGTCGATGCGGAGATCACGATGAACAATCCCAAGGGAATGAAGGCACTTCAGTCCGGAGATGATCTGCAGAATCCAGTCTTTGTAGGCAGCGAGAGGATAGATGTACACTAAGAAGTAGCGGGGCTTGAATTTCTCGAAAACCAGCTTGCCATCGGGCGACCTTCCCAGTAATTGAATGATGTGGGATGACTTTGGCACTCCTGGGCAGGATCCACCTTGACATTTGAGCAGATTCCGAATCTCACTCTTATATTTGCCCTCCTTGACAAAATGCTTGCTGGAATCGACTTCTACCACAGGGAGCGAGGCAAGAACCGGACCGAGTTCCTCGAAGTCGTCGTCTGGCTCTGGAAGCGGTGGCGCATTTTTGAGGGGACGTATTTGGTCACCGATGATTTCGTGGTCGCCGTCTAAGACAGGCAAGTTTCGTTGTAGGCGGAGAACATCACCAGAAAGGGTGCCCGGTATATCAGCCAGCCGGATGCACTGGCCTGACGGTTCATACCAATAAGTGTAGCAGGAAACACCATCAACCACTCCCAAACTGAGGTCCATGATCTGTGGGCCAGCAGTGGGAACCAGATTAGACTGCGCTCTTTTCGCCTCGTAATCAGCTCTCAGCCGTTGAATTTCCTGAGTCAAAGGATCGTTGGGTGGTGATTGGCTCATTGTTGGTATTAGAGGGGGACTTTAAAGGTAGAAACACGAGGAACTTTTTGTTAAACAGAAAATCTTTGCAGTGACAGATACCAGGGGAACTTGAAAGGTCAGCACCCAGTGCCAGGTTTATGTACAAAGAGAAACCCTCAGGGTGGGGCATTGGGGTTGTACCTCTATAGTCGGTACCCATAAGTTTCCGACCAACCTGATGTACCTTTCTTTCACGTCTCGCTAAGGTGGCTATACCACCCCTTGAGATCTGCTTAGGAGTGGCCAGTCTACAGTTGCCAGCAGGGTAACTTGAATTCAATCTAACTAGGCCACATGCAGTTTACCAAAAGCTTGAAGAAAACATGATCTGATTTGATTTGATTACTATTTAACGTCTCTCGGCGGGTCACGTGACCCGCGACCTCAACCATCTATCACTTTTATGTTCCAAAATAAAACCGAACAGGACGTGAGGGAACTTTTAGAATGAAACCTTCTTCGATGGATTGTGACAGACGACATCGCCTTCACCGTTATTGAGTCTCCGGCGTTTCAACAAATATTCAAGGACTTGCCTGATGTTCCTCTTCCATTCAGCTCTTCTTGAACCATCGTTCGACGCATCGACTCGGATTTCGATTACTGTCGCATTCAACTAATAGATGAGCTGGCGCGAACTTGCTCGACAATTGCCCTTTCTTTAGACGTATGGACCAGCAAGAACCACAAAGCCATATTGGGGGTTATCGGCCATTGGTTGACCCCTAACTTTGAATACCGCGAACGGGTCCTCGAGTTCGGCGAGCTTTTCAGATCACACAGTGGAGATAATATGGCAGAACTCCTTCAGGAGATGCTTGCCGAGCTTCAACTTGAACATAAGTTGCTCACGATCACTGCGGATAACGCCACAAATAACGAATCGTTGGTGTCTGAGCTCTACTTTAATCTCAAAGCAAAGTATTGCTCCAACGATTCGAATCCGACAGATAATCCATGTCTCCGATTTCAGGGCGTTGATAGCTACATCAGATGTCTAGCACATGTTCTCAATCTCATTGTCAGAGATATTCTCTCGATGATGAAATCTGGGGATCATAAGTCCGCCCTAGATGCCTGCGACCTCTTACAGGATGACAAGAAAATCGGACAGCATTCCGCCCTAGCTCGACTTCGAATCATGGCTCTCTGGATATCCAAGACCCCCCCAACGGCGGCAACAATGGAAAGTGGTTTGCCAAGAAAATGGGCTAAAAGATAAGTTCATCGAGTATGATGTTGAAACACGCTGGAACTCCACATACCGCATGATCCGAGATGCCTTCCAAGCCAAAGTGCAGATCAAGAAGTGGATCGAGCATCAGAGCCAAATTCCCACCATTTTCTCCAGACGACTGGTTGCAACTGCAACAGATCGAAATGATCCTCTCCAAATTTGACGAGTTCACCCAACTCATTTCGCGACGACAGTCCCAGATCAGCCTAGCGATCCCGATTTACTACGAATTACATGACATGCTCGAAGACGCAGCTACCGCACAAGGAGACTTTTCGGGGCTCAGCCCTGATATTGTCGGGGCCGTTTCTGCAGGGATGAAGAAGTACAAGTAATATTATGAGCTCATGGACTCGCAAGATGCCTATTACATAGCTCTTATGCTTGACCCGCGTTCCAAAACACTCTTACTGGAGAAGGAGCTTGGGCAAGAAACAGCATCAAGAGTCATCCGATCTGTGAAGGAGGCTTTACATGAACAATACCCATCAAAGCCTGCGCTACATATGCCCATGATGGTAATGAACCATGGCTACAAACGACAGAGTCTTGAAGCTCGCGTTCTGCAAAACCTGCGACCTCAAGTGATTCAGCGCTCGGACATTGATCGCTATTTTGAGGAAGGTGCTATGACAGTGGACGAGTCCAAAACAAAAGAAGAGGGCTGGTTATTCTCGTGGTGGAATACACACAAGGATGAGTATCCGCGGATAGCAGCAGCAGCAAGGGACTATCTTGCCATCCCAGCAGCTGAAGTATCGGTAGAGAGGTTGTTCAGCCGCGTTAGGGATCTCCTAGGGTTGCGTCGAGACTCAAAGGAGGAAGGTATACTTATTTATATATCCAAGTTGGAATAACGCCCCATATTTCTGACACGCTAGGCAGTTGTCTTAGGGGTCGTAAACGGCCTAAGTTCCTAGGAGTCTGGTTGACTATAAGCGAATAGGAAATTGGTCTAGTAAATTAGCTTGCGTGTCTTAGAACTATCTAAGGTCGGGCCGGCTCCTAGGAGCTAAATGCTTGAAGCCTCACAGAGATGACGATTGCCTATAGAAGCACGAGCTTATTGGCGCGAGCGGTGGCTTTATCGTCAAATCCCGCAAACTTTGTCACCGTTGGTCACGGACCCAGAGTAGAATACAAATGTCAAAGCAGACTCATCTAATTGCCCTTGATACCAACAGTCATCCAAAGCCTGATTATGAGATCATGGAGGTAGTAGGAGTGTTCCTAGGAGCATATAGTATAAAATGTAATACTGAACGGTTGACCAAGTAGCAGGCTCTATTGTGGCGCAATTGACTGCAGTAAGATTACCAGGACGAATGGTCATTTTGATGATGCCAATGCTTTTTTGATGAGACAATGGGGGTAATTTAGTGAGGGAAGATGGCACGTAAGTCGGGCTAGCGTGGTGCATTTTATTGAGGTCGCTGCTCACCCCGACGCTCAGGTTCTGCTTAGTGAGCGAATTAGGGCGCTCAGACGCGGATCAGTAAGCAGATCAGACTGCTCAGCTGAGTATCAGGTGATTCTCACTGAGCAGATCAGAGCGCTTACATAATGCTCAGTGAGCCGATCAGACCGCTCAGAGGCTTGCTCAGATCTGCTCAGTGAGCAAAAAGCGGCAAGGTCTGAGCACTAATACGGAAGAGGAACGCCAAGAAGTGGCAGAGGAAATCCGGTACGTAGGTACCTGTGTATTGGACGATCCAGATGAAATTGGAATTTCGAACTTGGAAGTTAATACCTGGGTAGCCAACATCGTGCGATTCATTAGTTTAGGAAAATCGGACATAAACCTTGAGTGCCATCTCGTAGCTGCGCACGCAAATCTCAACCAAATGACCCTGAATTTGTATCCAAGTACACGAGAACCTGCGCAAATAGACGCTATTCGTCCGCTAAAACACAGCCACAGGTGACCTCGAGAGATTCTGACGGAAAGAAACCGGGTATATCAATTTCTTGGTTTCGGCGGATGGAAAGGAAAGTAGGTTGTTGGGGAGAAAGGAGATGATCATGTGTGTATAGAAAGAGGAGGGAAGAAAGTACGCCCAAGTTGAGGACGAGTAGGAGAAGAGAAGACGTAGCAGCCAGAGAAAGGAAGCTAGAAGAAAGACAGGCGAGAGAAGGAAAGGAGAGAGGATAGACAAAGAATGAAGCGCTTGATCGGGATCTTTTTGGAGAGTTATGACGAAAAGAGAAAATGGTTTCTACTGCCGCTTGGTAGCGCAACAGTATCAGCATCTAGGGGAATCCAAAGTCGCTAGCGGAAAAGGAGATGAGATATAGGGAATAAGGCCTGAGGTTGTCGAGGAGAATGCTTCAGATCAAATCAGGGATATATAACGGTTGACAGAGGGGGGAAAGAGACAGAGGAGATTCGGAAGACCAAGAAGAAAAGACGAAAAAACGACGCTCCCTCCCAGATCTAAATGCAGAAACATGTCCCAACACGACAAAACACGCTCATCACTGTAAAATGCAAGGGCAGGGAAACCAATATGCAGACAAATCCGTCCTCTTTTTTTTCTGTGCTGCTGGGCGGATGGTTGAGAGAAAAAAAATAAACAAGCTAAGACGCTGCATCCATCCATCGATGGCGGGGAAAAGCCAATGCGCCATGAAGTAGCTCAGCTACCTATAAATACGCAGGTGCTGTACGGGTAGCAATAACTAGCACTGGTCATAGCAGGGCGAAGCGAAGTGTGTAGAGCGTATAAGCAAAGTAGGGAGTCTGTATAAGACCGGAAATTGCTTAGAATACCGCGGCGAGACCGTTCTTGGAGTGACGTCTGC
This sequence comes from Penicillium decumbens, assembly GCA_027569385.1. Taxonomy (NCBI): domain Eukaryota; kingdom Fungi; phylum Ascomycota; class Eurotiomycetes; order Eurotiales; family Aspergillaceae; genus Penicillium; species Penicillium decumbens. The sequence continues at coordinate 276,150 of JAPDEZ010000023.1, forward strand.
TAAATCTCTTCTTCCCTTTGGTCGACTCCGAGTCAGTGGCCTGGTGTTTAATGAGACGTCCCGGTTGGTGAGAGCAATGGTCGTTCTGTAGCTCTGAGCTGCGTTCAAGATTGTTGGCGTGACTGGAGAACCCAGAAGAAAGATCGCGGAATGCATCATCGGCGGAATAAGACCCGCCTTGTTGAGCCAATCCCATCTCTCGAGCCCGGTCCAGTGCGTCTAGCCATTCTTGGGCTGAAACTGCAGTGGATCCGATGTTGCTCGAGGATGGTTTGGGGTCCTCGAAGACGTAGTGTTTCTCCCTCTGTTATCCAAGTTAGTAAAGACTACCCGTTGCCATGGGTAGATTGACATACCGTATCCACAATCCAGGACGAGTGCCCTTTGGCGTCGGTCGTACTCCGATAATGGGTACCTGGAGCGAGGAGAGAGATTTCCAATTTCACCTTCTTCTCGTCGCCACCAGCCGCAGCCAGGATGACACGTGCGGACGACGTGACCATCACCAACCGCTGTCGCTTCTTGATCGCTGTACTCGAGAAGAAACGAGAGAGCTTTTTCGGAGCTTCGATCTCGCTACTGCCGTGCTTCGATGTTGGACTGTGAGATGCCGGAGAAGTCACCACCACCAGATTTCCCAGTTTCAAGATCCGCTCGTTAGATTTGCTCAGCACGGGCGACCATTCAATGTCAAGCTGACTAGGCGGAGGTAGCTCGGTGACGACCCGAGGGAGGGCGCGAGCATTTGCATTTGGCGCGTTTGATGGGGCCGTTGAGATGCTGGGAGGGAAGCTCTCGGCACCTTCACCGCCGTTCAACTTGATAGGTTCACGTGCAGGTGGCACATAGGCCTTCAAACGAGGGGCCTTTTGCTTCCACATATCCGTTCCCCATGTGATACCACGGAAGAATTCGTGATTCTTGATGTGCTCAATTTGTAGGCGCTGGGCAGGATCTAGGACGAGGAGGCGCTCGACCAGATCTCGAGCAACAGCGGGAAATCCGACGGGATATTCATAGTCTAGGGCAACGATCTTCTGGAACGTCTGGTACTCATTGCCCGCTTTGAAGGGCGGTCGACCAGCTAGTAGCTGGTAGATGATACAGCCAAATGCCCACAGGTCACTGGCCTTGCAGGCGTTTTTATCTGTCAACAACTCGGGGCTGACGTATTCCGCAGTGCCCACGAATGAGCTCGCTCGTTCCTCTTCGGGAACATCGGCCGAGTCGATGGGCGGGATGCTGCTCGTGCTCTCGTCTGGTCGTCGTGGTACCCTGAGGATTTTGGCGGTGCCGAAATCGGTGATCTTGACGTGCATCTGATGGTCAAGCAGCACATTCTCCGGCTTTAAATCCCGATGGATAACTCCACGCTTGTGCATGTAATCTATTGTGTCGAGAATCTGGGCGCCGTAAAACCTCGTACACTCTTCATCAAAGGTGGTCATCCGTTTGAGAACCCCAAGAAGCTCTCCTCCTTTGCACAGATCCAGCACGAAATAGAGCGATCGCTCATCCTGGAAGGTGTAGTAGAGTCGTACGATGCCGGGGTGGTCAGTCAGGCGATTCAAAGTGTCTTTCTCGATGTTGACGTATTTGACCTTCTTCTCCTTGATAATGTGCCGCTTGTCGAGGATCTTGATTGCGTATTCCTTCAGCGTTTGTCGATCCGTCGCAAATACCACGGTACTGTAGGAGCCCTCTCCGAGGGTATTTCCAAACGAGAAATCACGGACCCCCTTCTTGATGAAGCGAGAGACCGTCTTTCCATTAGCATCGACCTCTTGTCTCACAGATACCGCGGCACCGCGGTCCTGCCAATCCTCACTGCTGGGCAGCGGTCCATTCTCCATGCCATAGGGTGTGCGGGACATCTGAGGCGTTGCTGAACCTCGGGCGTGCGCTTGGGAAGTTTGACGCATCACAGCCGGCCCATTGGCAGGAATCTGTGCTGTTCGGTAGGAACGGTCGCTGTGGGAGTTATCGCGCGCGAGGACGCCCGCTTGCAAGGCTGAGTTGCCGTCACGGGCGTTTATCCGAGAATGTGAGGTCGAGGTTGATGAGGCCCCAGAATCGGTTCGCATTCGATATGAATTATCCCTGGGAAGGGTGGACGCAGAGCCGTTGGTGTAGATGGAGGACAGGGGGCGGTTGAGATTTGGCGGTGCTGAGTTCGGTAGTGTCGAGTAGGCCTGGTACTGACCCGCGGGGTACTGCGGAACTTCGGTGAAGGGCTGAACGGCGGAAGATCGATTCTCGGCGGATATAGGAGCCTCGAAGGGGGCTGGAGGAAAAGGTGCAGGACGGTCGTCGTTCGGTTCGGGAATCTGGGAAGGTGTTGATGCCGCACCGCCCGCGGGATCTGGACTCGCACCAGAGTTCGCGGTCGCCTCCTCCGATGGAACAGGTGAATCATCTGGGTTTGCTATTCGGAGCCCTCCCAGGGATTGGGATAGGCTGAGATCCCCGCCCATGCCGGGCATGGTGAAGGTGGGCGGAGGGGGGTGAAATCCGTGATGGAGGTGGAAAGAACACAGGAGGAAAGATGTAAATAGCCGACGAACTAAGGCGGCGATCGTGATGACAGTGGAGACATGGTCCAACGAAAGTGGGAAGGTTGACGTTGGAGAGAGCGAGAGAGAGAGAAAGAGAGAGGGGGGCAGAAAGGATCAACAGGAGGCTCCTTAGTAGAAATCGGGTCTAGTGTCGAGAGGGGCTGAGCATGATAGCTATTGGTATGTGAGTGAGAAATGTAGAAACATAGAAATAAGCTAAATCAAGAGAAGCAGAGATTCAGAGAATCAAATACAGCAAAACTCGATTCTACAGCTATTATATTGTTTGAGGGGCCGTCAAGGGGTTCCTCGCTGCCCTTTTTGTCAACGAGGGTCAACCATGAACTTCAACACAATCCGCTGTCTCATCCAGTTGTGGCCCCTTCTACCTTCTACGAGACTGTGCAACCGCCTGTTTCTCTCATAGTTATACGCAACTCTGCTGATTACTGATAAACATTCCTATAAACATACCTGCCTCGAGGTGCAACCATGATTCGACGGCCTCCCACCAATATCTCGCTAACCGACGAGGAGCTCAAATGCCACCTCCAGCGTGCCTTCTTACGTACGCTACCTGCTGACTTCAATCGCATGCACTTGGAAGACACAGGCCAGAGTGACGACGGTCATACTCTTCCCGTTTCCTCTCCTGAAGATGGCTGTGCATCTTCTGATTCTGATGGCGAATTTGATTTTACTACCATGCCCGATTCGACCGGAGCTTCATCCTGTATCGGGAATGACCTTTCTTCAGGCGGAACTCGCTCTTTGACAGCTCCAACTGCACTCTCTGCTGTCGCGATGACCGCATGGCTCCACCAAGCTCCGAAACCAAACAGCTGTCCCGCTACCGCGAACCAAATATCGGCTATTTTCCCGCGGTATCGGACGTGTCAATCTCGCGAGTCGCTAGGCGCCAATATGAAATCGTCTATCTCACGGCGCGAGCTTGAGATGCATAGCATCGATACTCAAGGGAGGGAAAAGAAAGGTCCGTCTCATCTGCCGAAATGATCGTCAGTGGAGTCTGATGATCGGGTCATTGACTTGGTCATTGCGCAGAAAATTGTCGACGAAGCCGCGTTCAGGCAGAAGCTCCAGATCATGATGCACGGCTTTTCGCTTCTCAGAGTTCCCGGCTGTCGCCCGATTCCTGTCCCGAACTGACAATCTCCAGTGTCCCACTTCGGGGCCTAACCTTAGCGTCTACAGAGTCTTACGAGGTAGTCTTGGCCGACACTAAGGGCTCGCCCATTGTTGCGGTGGACACCGCATGGGAATTTGGTGCCATCCAGCCGGATTCGATCTTTGAGGGATTCCGTGAGGATCGTGGATGTGTCTAGGTATCCAGCAGTGGAAGCTTGGCCTATACGGTAATACGCGTTGTTTACGCATGCTGAGCACACTAATTCTTACGACCGACTATCATTATTCGAGCGGTGTAGCAAGGGTCTATAATTATTTTTTTTCGAGATACTTGGGCCACAGGCTGAGCAGTTGTCACTGCCAGTCAAGATACAATATCGTTATTTTCTTCATATCGTGCACGTTATACTGCACCCTAGATGAGCCCTGTCCGATACCCAGGCTATTTCCAAAACATACACTTTCCTTTTGGCAGTCACAAAAATAGGACAATTTAACCCTAGATTTGGGCTGAAATATCGATTATGGGAACCCAAGCTATCTATAGCTCGAGGGAGGGGAAGCGCTGTCTTTGACCCAGCAACTGACGCGTCCCTGATGCGTCCTCTTTTCCACATAATGTGACCACTCTCCGTCGTCACCGCTTTATACTACTACTAGCGCACTAGCGCACTTGACATTTGATTCTCCTCTACAGTAACACGTCCATATCTTGGCTTGACCTGACTTGGCACTTTGGACGTTTCTTTCCGAAAGTTCCCTAGGCTGCAGCCAAGCTTTACATTTGGATTCAGCGAGGGACTCCTATCTTGATAATAATAGAAGCAAGGGTGCCGACAACATGTACTATGATGCCAAGAGGACGCATGGGCCCCGCAATCTTGGCCATGGCCTTGATTGTGTCTTGAAGCTGAACAAATTTAGGAGTCTACCTAGGTAGTGGCCCAATGAGATTCGATCAAAATCAGACCCACCGAAACACGTTTTCCACCACCATTTTCATATCCTATAAAAAGACAAAGAGAAACATATTATATGCAGTGCAAGACGATATCGCAATGACCTGGCCAATTCTGTGATCGTCATCGTCATTGCTGAGGGCTAAATCTGTCTGTGACACAGGCTTGTCTAGAACTATGAATAGAATTGCCGGATTCCTGTGCAATATCATTAACTCTAGGGTTATCCACCGATATCATCGTGAGATATAAGGCAAAACTCTGTCCTGAGTAAAGTAAATTATATATCGAATTTCTAAGGTTCAGTAAGTTGTGTTGGGCTTACACCCCATCTTAGCAATAGACCAACCACACCCGGGCTATTGCTCAATATCATGACCCGACAGTGGCAAAGCCGATAGCAAACAATATCCTCCCGAATTCAAATCACGGTAAAACGTTCCTAAGGCCAACTGAAGCCTTGAACACCCGACATTGCCCGTGATAGTACATTCACTCAAATTCCTCGAACCTGTTTTAGGCTAGCCTGCTGGGCACTTAGCATTTCGCGAAGAATCCGGATTTCAGTTCTCAACCACTGATGTAAAGTCGGTCGAATTTGAACCAGCTTGAGCTCGCAGTCATACTAGTCCATAACGTCCGAGGTAATTGGCGGACTTGACAACCACGACAGCGAAGGCCATAAAAAAGGCGATTGCGATCACAGCGATCACGAAAAAACACGCGGAGTAACTAGTGAAGATTAGAATGGCTTTTATAGCGGACTGAAGAATTTCGCAGAATTCGTCGAATGAGTCTGGAAAAGAGTCATCTATAGACATGGTAGCGAGCTGAGTGCAGTAGAGGCCGATAGAAGATAGGTAGTGTAGGAATAAGATGAAGTGGATAGCGGGGGTATGACTAGACGAGGAATTTGTTAACACAAGTTTCCGCTACGTAACGTTTACAGGATGATACTAGCTGACTGTCTATTCTGATCACCGATTCCTAGCAAAGGATAGGTAGTGCTGTTCCAAGGTTGTTGCGAACTTTAACGAGATCTAGGTATCCCCTGAAAGTATACATGCCGGTATGAACACATTGGAAAGATATCTTCCTTGCTAAGCTTTTTGATAATTGGAGATCGTCCACAAGGTAAAATGACCAGTATCTCATTCAATAACGTAGCTATATAGTCTTAGCATAGCCGTCTTGCATATACAGATCACATCTTAGTATCTGTTCCCGCTTATAGACAGAACGCTAGGAAGCACATGTTCGAGTTCGTGCATGATCCCGGCCGAAGGTGGCCAGACTGCATCGATCAGCCACCAGTCAGGGCATGACATTGGCCCCAGACCAACAGGCAACATGCTTCCCTGATAATGAGAGAAAAGTGCAAGGTCTAATATTAGCACGGCAGATTCGAGAGAAAACATCATAGAAATCATGGTAGCCTAGCTGATGTCGGACCCGTCCGCACGGTGCCCCGCGCCTTGGGGCCAGCAGATCGTTCTTGGCACATCAATGCGAGGCAGTGCAATCCAACACCACAGAGGCGGAGATAATATTCAAATACTCATAGGACCCTCATAGGACCCCGACTGTCTTCTATCCTATACTTTGAGTGTTTAGACTTCCAAGGGTTGATGTTCTTTGCGAGAGCCGGGCTCTTAACCTGCATACCAACTTCGAAACTCCGCAAATAGAGACCATGAAAGACCAAACCTCCTTGAGCTCCGAGCTTCACCGACGCAATAATACTTCCATCAGAAGGAAGCCACTTAACGATGACAACACGAGAAACTACGGTAGCGAGGAAGACGATGGCTCGCCCGGTTCAGCCTCGAACGAAGACAACCAGGAAAGCGCATCCCAAGACACGGGTATCAACGCCATTATAGAGTCTCTATGGTGGTTTCTCAACGCCAATATAAAGGCACTATGGTGGTTTTTCAACCTTCCCATTGTGGCAAACGCCATCTTTGCTTTCATGATAATACAACTCGCCATTTCTATTATGGAGAAAAGGCAAGCGGCAAGGAGCGCATGCACAGATCGAGAGCATAAAGCTCTATCAGAGGCGGTTAAGGCGTTGACAAACCGCGTGAATGATCTTACTGAGAGTATGGGGGCCATGCTCAAGGATTTCGAAGGACTATGAGTCTGTCGTCCGGGCAGAGTCCCCGTCGGACCGCAGCGTCTACCAACTATCTCCAGGGCTTTGAAACAAGTATCGAAGAATATTTTGTGATTCTTGACGATTACCCACCCTGGCATTAACCAGGCAGCATTCTTTCTATATCTACCACCCAATATGGAAATACATTCGAAGCACTCCCCGTTATAGAAAACCCCGGTAACCCGGTAAAGCCGAGCACGACTCCCACATGGACCAGGCCAAATTTGGGCTCGACCGTTACACTAGAGTTCCGAGATAAATCCAAGTGTCACGATATCAACCCCACCAACTACCATTTCCGGCGAGTACTATCTGAGTAACAACGTTCAGTAAGACCCATCTGCTCCGTACCCAAGGACAAGTGAGGCATGACCTCGACCAGAGAGAGGCTGTAATCTATTACTATCTATAGGTTCTAAATTTTAATCTTAATTTTAATTCGGTAGAGAGGCGTATTCCACATGCTGGGCTTGTGGACCCACTCTCGACGCCACTGCAGTAATCTCGAACCAGAACCAAACTACCGTGTCTTCGCCCATTAATTCGATTAGGTTGAGACATGCTCTGATCGAGTGTCCAGGGGTCAGACTTTCAGGTACGCGGTTGAGTTTCGGCTGGGGCTGTTCCAGGGTCGGAGTTGAATGTCTTCTCGTGGCAAGGACAATAGCCTGGGGCGAAACTTCGTAGACTAGGTGGGGTATTGTATTGAACCGGGATATGCATGGTAGAATGCGGTGGTTGTCAAGGCCACGACATAGTCCGAGTGGTCGGTCAAAAGTCGGATTGCCCTTCAATCAAGACATGAACACCGATTGAAGGGATCCCGATTTGAAGTAGGTAAGTTAACTAATTAGTCAGTGAGTTTGCGGATTTGTCAACATGTGTCAATTGGAAAATAAGCAAGTCAGGCAAGTCTAGAAAAAAAAATGTATTGAGAACGCAAACCTCCAGCAAAACCGGCTCTAGGTGAAAGGAAAGGGAAGACATTGTAAAAAGGGTAATAGTAGTATGGGGGTTTAGAATCACATGAAACGCCAACGAAGATAGTCTCCCAGATGCCGCTTCAGATGCTCCCTTCGCGTGTATATCTTTTTTCCCGTGACATTGTGATCTCGTATAAATTGTATCAAAAAGAAAAGGACGAATTATCTACTGCTGGTTCTTCTTGGCAAAGATCTGAGCACCGTCGACCAGACGACGCTCAGTGTTCTGGCGACCGTTGACGAAGTCGGGGTAGTTGAGAGTCAGCTCAACGGCACCGTTGACAATGTTGTCGACAGCCTCGACACCCAGCATGAAAGAGTGGTCCTGGTTGCCGACCTCGTAGCGCCAGCTGCCGAAGCGGCCACGCGACCAGATACCCTTCTCCTGCAGCTTGGGCAGGATCTGGGTGAGGGCACCCTCACGCTCCAGGGAGGGGGTAGGGTAGCCGTGGTCGAAGCGGCGGTGGTAGGTCGAGACGATCTCGTCATCGGCCTTGAGCATGTCGGTGTTGACCAGACCCTGGATGGAGTCGGCCAGGAGCTTGTCGTGGTCGACGGGCTTCATGGAAGACTCGGAAATCTCCAGCATGATGGACCAGTAGGGACCCTCCTGAGCCTCACTGCTCTTGGGCTTGGAGCCATCAGCCAGCTGGATGGTGGGGAGCTTCTTAGATGCCTCGGGCTGGTTGTGGGGGGAGTAGTTGGAGAAGATGGTGGCACGGTAGAAGGGGCAGTTGTCTTCGGGGAAGTACAACCAGCACTTGTCACCGATGCGCTCGGGGCGGGTACCACGGATACCAACACCGATAACGTGGGTGGAGGAGTAGAAGAGCTGCTTGGTGAGGGGCATCAGCTCCTTGTCATCCATGGCCTCGGCCAGGAAGTCGACGGCCATGGTGGAGACCAGCTTCGAGTAGCCGATGGTGGTGCCGTCGACCAGGGTGACGGTCTTGTTGTTGGCGTTGACCTTGGTGACCTTGCCCTTCTCGCCGAAGCGGGTGTTCTCCTTGGGGATGGTGTTGGCCACGGCAATCCAGATACCACCGGTACCGTCACGGGCGGGGAACCGGAAGGTAGCATTGGGACCCCAGTTACCGGCGGTCTTGTTCAGGATGACGTTGGTGGTCACGGCCTTGAGGTTGGGGGCAGCGACACGCTCACCGAGCCAAGCGCACTGCATCTTGGTAGTGGGAACGGCCCAGACCTTGTAGTTGTAGGGACGCATGAAGAGGTCGGCAATACCGACACCCATCATGCGGACGATCCACTCGTCGAAGTTCTGGGGCTTCTTGTTGGCCACGCGAGCCTCCAGAGCGGCATCGATCATGCCGTCAATGCACCTGACCTGCTCCTGCTTGGGAAGCATGGAGATGTTGTTCTGGAAGGGGTAGGGGACCCATTCGTTCTTGCAGCGAACGTAGGAGATACGCTCGTGGGTGTACCAGTCCTCCTCGTTGGGGAGGGCCTCGTCGATGCAGTCGTCGAAGTACTTGTAGTGGGAGAAGATAACGTGGCCACCGACATCGTACAGCTGTTGCGGGAAGTCAGTTTATTTTTCTTTTCCCGCAAGTCCGCAAGTTTGCTTTGGCGGGGTTAACCACAACAAAAGCTCAGGAGAAACTTACGAAGCCCTCAGGGGTCACATCTGTAGAAGCAAGACCACCGGGGGTCTCGTTGGAGTCGATAATCAACCAGGAGGGGCCATTCTGCACAATTGGTTAGCTTGACTGCCTCTGTACCCCTCCATCGCCCTTTGCCCCTATTTTTTTTTTTTTAAATCCCGCGGGGAAATCTGCTCCCCTCCACAGAGTAGGATCACTTACGATCTGGTTGAGACGCTTAGCGGCACCCAAACCAGTAGGGCCAGCGCCAATGACGAGGACGTCAACGGAACTATTGGAATTGAATCAGCCTGAGGTAGATGAACGGAGGGAGTAGCAGTTCCTTACATGTCGGGGTGGGTCATCCTGCCTTGAAGGAGGTCCTGGAAGCTGGGCACGCGTTTAAAGGTCTTGCGAGCGATGTTCAGCATAGAAGAAGAACGGGAGCAGCAATAAAACTGCGGTTGAAGGCAGGGGAGAGGGAGATAATAAAGGATGATGAAGAGGGAAAGTGGTTCAACCGTGGGTAAAGGTACGGAACCGGCACTTTGCAGAGCGGTGTCGAGGGGTGGAGCAAAATGTTCTGTTTCAGGTTTACATACGGACTAAATAAGTTAGCACAGATTTGATTATTACGGAGATGGAGTACAATATCTGCTTCAGACCTCGATCTGAGTCTGGACACATTGTCCCAGGTGCTATCCCCACTGGTCCTGGCTCAGGGGCCGCAAACAGATTTGGCCCCACCATGTTAAACACTGACCACTGAACACGTACACTTTCCCCTTTCTATTTTTCTATTTTTTCTTTATTTCTTATTTCCCTCGTTCTTGCTTTTCTCGGTCGACTTCCCATTCGCTGTTACGGTACCACTTGCTAGACCCTGGCTTTTAAACTATCGAATCTATCACAGACCGTGCGGGACCTGTAATTGGTCTCCGGGTCTTATCGTGATTCCCAAAGGGGGGATGATGCTGGAGTGTATCGACATTCGCAGAATCCTTCATGGCGGGGTTCTAGGATCCACGAATCAATGATGCTCTTTTATCTCCCTTTGCCATCTCGGAGGATCTTGACTCGCAAGTCCAATTATTGAATTATCGAAGTGGTCTTCTCGATTGATTCAACGGGCAGGGACGCCACTGACGTCTTCTGGCACGTTGTAGCCGCAACGGATGTTGTGACCTGCCTGGACGCTTTTGTAAGACCTCTGGATATAGGGATTTCGTATAGGGAGTCAATTGAGTAACTGTGAACCCCTGAACACTCGCAGGCAATTCAATCGGGATCGTCCCTTCGATCGAGCGGTGTCCGAGAAACTCAAGGGTACATGTGTATGGAGGCGAGGGTTCCACTGCCTTGCCCTCCCCAAACAAGAAACAACAATGATGATCGTCTCATAAACGACAGCAGACATCGATTTTCTGGTTGATCGACAAATGACCAAAGAACTTCTCGAACCCGAAATTGGCCCCATCGTGTACATACAAGGTTTTGTCCTGGTTACTCCATCACGGTAGAGAAACGACCAAGAAAAAGCTTCTCTGGTCTGAGCCTATTCCCCACCAGTCACGACTCCAGCTATAGCCCTCTGTTGGCCTCTGTTTGCCCCCGGCTGGTTTCACTTCACTGGCTCCCGGTCCACTGGGGAAGGGGCTAAGGGTCCCTGAACGGGAGGGCGTTAGACACAGCCTCCTAAGGCGATCGCCGCATTCCCCACCCGTAAGGGACCAGATGGCTTCCGAGGGACGCTGAACGCGGGTCCAGGTGGGTCTTGGCTAACAGCTGCTTGCGTAATGCTGCGAGTGTCAACGATCCATTAATTTGGATCAGCGTTGCCCAGGACGGTGACAGGGTAGTTCTATCTCAAACCAATGCGATGCGTAAAGCAGAAGCCGGTCACATTTTCCTTCTTTTCGTGCCGGATTGGGCAGAGTATCAGTAAACAGAATAGCCCATGTCCGAATGTAGTGAAAAGTAAAGAGAGATTAAGACTCGGACAGCGACGGCAAATGTTATTGGTGCGAGCACTCAGGGAAAAATAGGAGTCGCCACGAGCGACCGTGGATTTAGCTGGGGTGTATATATTACAATATGTATCACGGTATGAGTATCTGCATTACACCACCCTATGTGGGTAAATATCGCCATTTAACCTGTGAAGGTGTATAGGTGGCCTGAGCAACACACGTAATGGTCACAATGTGACAGTTACCATCGATAACATGCCCCATTTTCCGTTTCAACTCTGTTTGCAGCTTCACTGGACTTATCTGCGGATCCTGGACCTTCTTATTTTACAATCGTTGCCTTCATTTCATTTTTCTCACTCAGGTGAAAGTGGTCCAGTCCCTCTCTGCTCCGTCGTCGCATTGTTCTCCCTCCCTTCCGAAGTACGTACTCCATTCCGTCCCTTCAACTTTCCATCATCATTTCTTCATCCGCTCGTTCACTCGTTCATCCAACTCCTCGTCGCACTCGTTAACCAGATACCTAGTGTCCCTTAGCCCTCTGTAATCCTCTTTTATCCCTCGTGGCTTCCTCCGCCTTCAGCCAAGGAAGCCTTATTCGGCCCCGGCCTTTCGACTTGAAACAATTCTTCTCTGACCAAACTCGCGCTTTCACCATGTCCGAAGGCGAGAAAGTCCGCGCCTCCGGCGAGACCCCGCGAGAGACCCTGCCCACCGTCAACCCGGCGGCTGAAAAGCAGGAGGCTCCCAAGGCCGCTTTCCACCCCGCCGTCTATGTGAGGTGAGATTTAAAACTCGACAGGCACGAGGGAAGCAGATTGGCTGATACCGACTAGTGTCTGGATCACTTTGAGCTCCAGTGTTATTCTCTTCAACAAGCACCTCCTCGACTACGCCAACTTCCGCTTCCCCATTATCCTCACAACATGGCACTTGACTTTCGCGACCATCATGACCCAGATTCTGGCCCGCACCACCTCTGTGCTCGATGGCCGCAAGTCCGTGAAGATGACCGGCCGGGTCTATCTGCGAGCTATCGTCCCCATCGGTCTCATGTTCAGTCTGAGCTTGATCTGCGGTAACATGACTTATCTGTACCTGAGTGTGGCCTTTATTCAGATGCTGAAGGTATGTTCATTTCACGCGTTTTGCTGTGGATTTCGAGTGTCGCTGACAATCGGACCTTTTGCAGGCTACTACCCCCGTCGCTGTCCTCCTGGCTACCTGGGGTATGGGCATGGCCCCAGTCAACTACAAGACCCTCGCGAACGTTTCGATCATCGTCATCGGTGTCATTATTGCCTCCTTCGGTGAGATTAAGTTCGTCATGATCGGTTTCCTGTTCCAGCTCGGCGGTATCGTCTTCGAGGCTACCCGTTTGGTTATGGTGCAGCGCCTACTCAGCTCCGCTGAGTACAAGATGGACCCCATGGTCTCTCTGTATTACTTCGCCCCCGTCTGCGCCGTTATGAACGGAAGCGTTGCTTTGTTCCTGGAGGTTCCCCGTCTCACCATGGACCACATCTACGGTGTCGGCATCTGGGTCCTCCTTGCCAACGCCATGGTTGCCTTCCTGCTGAACGTCTCCGTCGTCTTCCTGATCGGCAAGACCTCTTCTCTGGTCATGACCCTGTGCGGTGTCCTGAAGGATATCCTCCTGGTGGCTGCCTCCATGATGCTCTGGCAAACCCCGGTCTCCGGCCTCCAGTTCTTCGGTTACTCCCTCGCCCTGATCGGCCTTGTGTACTACAAGCTCGGTGGTGACAAGATGCGCGAGTACACCAGCCAGGCTGGCCGCGCGTGGGCCGAGTACGGCAACACCAACCCCGCCCAGCGCAAGTTCGTCGTCTTCGGCGCTGCCGCTCTGGTCTTCTTCCTCTTCGTCGGTGCCATGGCCCCCAGCTACGCCCCGGAGCGGGTTAGCCAGGTCAAGGGCATGCTGGGTGGTGCCGCTACTGGCAACGCTTAAATGCGCTGATCTTTTAGAGGTTACCTACCAGCATTACTGGACAATGGATATTGGTGCCTACAAAAGGAAGTGTCTCACGCCGAGTGTTGTCCACGACTCTGAAATGATCTTGGACTTTTAGTTGGAGTGTTGGGTGCGATCCTGGAGAACATGGTGGTTCTCAAACACATTTCCTTTTCTTTTTTAACCATGGGCCGGGACCGGCGAATGCAGGAAATCCAGCCGGCGGTCGGCCCTTGTTTCCGGAGTCCTCGCACTGCATGGAAAAGCAAGCCACAGAGGACTCCGGTTCCTTCCCCGTTCCTTTCTCGACCGCATTACGGTGATGTATACAGATGAACCATAGGGTGGTCTTGCTGTTGTACTTTTTCCATTTTACTCATTTCCTTTCTCGACGAACATTGATTTGGTGTTGAGACTTGCACGAGCTCTGGTGTCGGATTGCTTTGGACTGTTTTATCGGTGTTTTCTTCCCCTTCGTTGTCTAAATAGCGTTCCAATAGACTTTTTGAGGGTTCTTCTTGTCCATTTTCTACATTACCGTATAGCCTGAATGATGGCAAGATGATGTCCTGACTTCCGTGAGAATGAGGTAGTTAAAAGGCTGCCATTTGATCATGTGACCCATTTCGGTAATAGCACCGAGATGATCTTCCCAACATCCTTAACCAAAAGCGGATGATAGCTACTCCGTTTGCTCTATGATATTTATATTATGAAGGCGATATGCCCCTATTACGTATAGTTTTACACTATGTATATTTTATAAGTCGCATTAAGCTTCAAGTCTTTGGTTTAGTTCCGGAATTTATCCGGAGCAAGTCGCAATAAACACCCTTTATTCCCGTATACTATCTATGAAAGGTCCAAGATCACAGCATATATCTAAAGAGTGGAGACCGATCACCCATCGAGTCAGGATCCGACGGATACTGCGAAGGATCAATACAATCTCTGTTTCGGTTGATGCGCTGATACGTAAATCGCATGAGGACACCCGTGATCATGCCCACGACCACGAACCCAAGTTCCAGAGAATGACCGAGTATGTATTGAGGTGCATCCTGGGCACGATAGAAGTTTGAAGCCATAGCTGAGCAGATCACCCATCAGCTATTATATTTAGTTCTAGATAACTGTTAAACTCACCTCCTGCGAGATTTCCAACCCCGATGTAAATTGCCATCCCGGCAGCGCGCTTATAGTCGCCTGCTAGGTTGACACTTATCCAGGTGACGTTACCAGGGAAAGCAGGGTAGATTCCTGGTGTGCTCAATTAGTCTTTTACATCTGGCGACACGAATGTTAGGCGGGGGTTACCGATGACTGCAATGAATACTCCAAAGTATACCACGCCGGGTACGCTGCGGCCACTAGATGCGAGACAGATGATAAAACCAATAGCAATCAAGCCCATGAAGAACAGAATGAATGGAGATCTTTGCTTGCGGCGATCCGAGAACCATGCCGCGCAGACAGCTACCACGGCTGCCGTAATGTAGATGGGCACCTTTATTCCATAATTAGCGAATGCTCAAAAAGAGTGTAATAGATGACATACAGTAAGCAGTTGAGCAGTAGACGACTTGTACCCCAGATCCTTGATGATAGAAGGAAGGAATAAAGAGATGCCATAAAGCGGACAGGTGATGCCCCAGTACGCTGATCCCCGTTAGTACTCACCACGCAGCTCGATAGATAAGACTTACTAAAAAGTCCAAGGTAGATTTGCCAGTCTGTAAAAGCATCAATCACATACTTGACGCGAAACTCAGCCTCATCTTGTACCATTTCGCGCTCGTCGGCGGAATTCTGGATCCGTAGAGCATGGATTACGAAGCGACGTTCTTGTTCTGTGAGAAAGGTCGCTGTCTCGGGGGAGTCGTGAATGGCGAGTGGTGAGAAGAGCGCTACTACGATCGTGAGCAGACCTTCGAGGATGAAGATCCAGCGCCATCCCGCGTATCCTCCGACGCCGTCCATTTTCTATCAAAGTTAGTATAAGGAAGTGAACTCAACTTCGGAGGAGATGAGACGTACTGCGATGCCGTATGCTAAAAGTCCGGAAAATGCACCGGCGATACTGGCCGCGCTGAAAAATAGGGCTTGTCGGTATTGGGCTCGGTGGCGTGGATACCATAAGGTGATATAGTATGCTACGCCGGGGTATAGACCAGCTTCTTTTTGTTGCATTAGTGGAAGGTACTGTGCTTGAGAAGGGATTAGGATGTACCAGCAACTCCGAGAAACAGGCGGGTTGCGAGAAGACCGCTGTAGTTTTGTACAATACCCATCAGTGTCTATAACTCGATCTTGGTTAATATCATTGAGATCAACCATTGAAATGTGACCTACCATCACAATTCCCCATGCTACCATGATCAGCGGTAGCCATCTCGATGGTCTGAGTTTCTTGAGAAGGAGATTGCTCGGTAGTTCGAAGATGCAATAAGTAAAGAAGAAGACGGTCACTTTAACGGTTAGTTCAAAAGCTTAGAATATTTGCAAAAACACATACAAGTCCAATTGTACTGCGGGCCCGTCATGTTCAAATCTTCCACCAAACCCTCAATCTTGGCGTTGCCAATATTGCCTCGGTCTAGGAATGCAAGGAGATACAGCACGCTGAGCATCGGAATCAACCGTAGGTCCATCTTGTGTAGTACTGCTGCTTCATCTATCGATGAAAACTGGTCCGGACTTTTCTCGTGTACCACCATCTTCTCGACATGGTGCTCGGAGAGTTTCTCCGTCCCTGAAGAGTCCGACATCGCAGAAATTGAGACAGATAGGGTATGAATCCAGGATTTCCTCGTATTTATACTTTGGATAACCCCGGAGTTGACCCCCGCGTCGTGAGTGAGGGGGTATACAAGCCTCATGCTGGTTGGACAGTCTATTCGTCCCTCCACACCCCGCACTTTCTGGTCAATGATTAAGGATCACCGGCGGCTAGTGCTAAAGACCCTGGATATTTGCTATTGTGTCGTCTTTTAGCGTGGGGTGGCTTGGTTACCCCTCGGCAATTCGGTGGGGGACTCGCAACGGTATCTATGCGGTTCAAACTCCTTAGTCCTTAGTGCTCAAAAAGACTTACCTAGGTACTTGATAAAATCAGTGAACATTGGTTCTATCCAACTACTATAGGTATCTGCGATATGAAAACGGCCTGTAGAAATCATGGCCAGTTCGGCTGGAGATTAGGGCAAGTCCAATAAACAGCTAGATCAAGGTCCATGACAAGAGGACAATGCAACTTTTTGGCTTAAAGGGTATCAGGTTGTTCTCTATTTATAAACTGGTTCACAGGGCATATCGACAGTCCACACGCAGGTCCAGCGAGCACCGTTCACTTTGCGAGTCAGACAATGTGAGTCTTCTTATTTCGCGATGCACGTGCCCCGGACCTCAGCCAATTGTGAAATGAAAGCGAGGGCATGTACACGGGCCTTGAGAGCAAAGGAGAAAGGAAAACAGAGAGCAGTCAATGAAAAGGAAGGGGGTGTGGAAGAATAGGTATCGTCGCAAAACAAAACTAGGGAGGAGTCAAGGCAGTCATGACAAAATATTAGGGCTTGAAGCGAATTAAGTAGGAAAAGTGAAAGACAAGAATAATCTGAGCAGCACAAAAGTGCTCTTGGTATACTGCAACGGTCCAATGACTAGACCACGGACTGGGTATAAAAATATTAGACGTCGTGCGTTTCGGGGTTCGGCCCGATCATTAGGGTATATGAAGGCCGTCGTGACAATGATTATGGAAAGGGAAGTGTGCAGTGGAATAGGGCAGATCGGGGAATGAGCAGGGAGATTAGCGGGTATTCTTGCGGCGGTGGACTTTCCATTCTGCTTTGGCGACACGCATGAACAGTTCAACGTCCTTGATGGGAACCCAACTGGTCAAGACTTTCATGATGTTTTCAAAATCAGACTCAAGTATAATTTCGCGCATGCCGTCGATAAGCGCGGCCGAGGTGGCGTGGAGCACATCAAGGCCCTGGCCAAACGTGCCAGATTGTGGTGCAGGCCCATCCTTCTTGCCTCCTTTCCCGGAAGACGTGCTTGGTCTCGTGGGAGCAGAAAGGTCCTCGGAATCTCCAAGAAGCATGAAAACGTCCCACACCCGAAGCTGGGCTGGGAATGGGATGGAATAATTGAACAAAGTCAAATACCAACGAGTACCGTAGGCAGTGGGTGGTATTCCAACTTCCGTCTGCATTAAAGATCTGTCAGCCAGTGGCTTCAAAGGTCCAGTTTCGGGGATATTTCTTACTAATTTGGTGGCTACCTCACCACCAGCTAGCCACTCTCGTTCAAAGTCGTCCAAAGCCTCCATCAGCCCGGCAAACCCAGACCTGTACAGCTCCTCCAGGCCGCGCAATCGCCAAAGTCGGGCAAGCATGACAAATGCATGTTCCTCGTCGTAATAGGCCAACAGAGTCGCCGCCAGAGCCGCCATACCTTGTACATAACCGGTATCAGGAAAGTATAATGACATAGCGTGAAGAACTCGGAACAGCAGCCTTTGCCCACCGCGATAACGCCGTCGGAACATGATGTGGCTAGTGATAGTGCGCGGCACATCGATATCGATCTGAACATCATCCGGCGAAGAGACGTACTGATACTCGTGGAAAGCATCAATAAGTTCATCCTCCGGCGGGCTGTCTGAGTGCCTTCTTGCACTAGCCGCAAGGAAAGAGTACCAGGCCGTTGCTCGCCACCGGTCCGGTATACCCTTCCAAGTCCGCTCAATCAACTTCGGATCCTGTGTATCAAATTCAAACGTCATGCCACCACCATCCCTGCTCTTCTTGGTCGGCTTCGCCATCTTGGTCCACTTGTCCTCACGCTCCCACTCCTTTTTGCGAGTCGCGCGCGCGATGGGGGTGTCTGGCCCGTCGCTGCTAGCAGCCTCCGCCGGAAGAGTGAGCATGTCGGCCGCCTCGTCCGTGAACTTTCGGTCCCTATTGTGAGGGAGACGATTGGTGGCAGAACGCAGACGAGATGTTGAGCGCCGTATTGGCGCACTGGTTGTGCTTGCCGAGGAGGATGGACGGGGTCCCGCAGAGCTCTGAGACCCCCGGGTTGGGGAACGGCCATGGAAGGATCGATTGCTAGCCAGAGCAGACGGGGGTCGAATGGAGCGCTTGCGGCGGGGCGACTCAGAGGCAATTAGTAAACTGGTAGTGACTCGTTGGATAGGATGAGGCTCTGCGCTGTCCGGGGCCGCATGGATGAAGCCATAGCGATCTACATCCTCTGCGCCAACGTTTTTCCAATACTCAATTCCTCCTGCCAGCTCCTGGGTCTCCCTCTTCATTCTGATGCGTTCCACTTCGGCAGATGCCCTGCCATTCGACTCCGACTCGGTAATCCCATTCTGGACGCTCGGGTTAGGGCCAGGAACCGAGGCGGTTTCTGGGTCGTGTGCACCCTCCTCCCAGAGTACGCCATGATCTGATGCCAATGCTCTGGCAACGTCTGAGTCTGTAACATCGTCATCGCCCTTCTCGTACATGAGCCGCACTCGGCGGGACAACATGTCCTCGTCAGCAGAGATGGCTCTACCCTGGAGACTCGGCTGTCTTAGGCGAAGTGCGCTTTGCGGTCTTGGACGTCGCGGAGTCACCTTAGGCATGTTCTTTTCAGGGTCCGTCTGCCCCACTAAGGAAGAGTGGCCCGGTGTAATGTCAATGTCTTGCTGGATGGATTGCGCCTCCGACGGGAGTTCGGAGCTTATCTCGGAGCGCTCGTCGCTTGGCTCTTCAGACACCTGCTCGGGCCTAGGTCCTAGTTGTGAGGGTTTCCTGTTCTTCTTGATAAGGCTGCCACGATTGGAGAACTTCATAGACTGTCCCAATCCGTCCAAAGACCCCGTCGGGATATCCAAGCTAATGCCACTGAATGAGGGTTCGATCTGAGGCACCGGCGGTAGGTCCTCCGCGCTCCTCTTCCGTTCCAATTCCGCCGATCTCTTCCTCAAGCCAGGCCATTTGCGTTCTGACCAGCGGGACCCTGGCCGGGAGCCTGGTCGCGAGCTAGGACGGGAAGCCACATCATCGACCACAATGCTGGGCACGCTGCGCAACGAGGGTGTACCAGAACGGTCGCCCTCCGATCTCAACGAGCGGGTTCCATCTCCTCCGGATGTAGACGGTCTCAACCATTCGCGCTTCCTGGAATAGTTCACCCCCGCGACGGCGGTGGCGGGGCGGGCATTGGGACCAGGCGACACCGCGCTGGTGCTTAAAGATCGGCCACTGACGTCCTGTGGCGCATCTTCAGATGTAGGGAGTGAGACCGAGCGAATGGCGAGCGGGCGCTCAGGATCAGTGTCGTCGTAGGACACAGCGCGGATGCTCGAGCGCGACTCCGGTACGGATAACGATGCAGAAGCCTCATTCACCATGATCCCGGCATGGCCAAAATGGCGCGAAAAGGACTGTAGGGTCGAACTCGAACTGGATCACAGGGAAGAGTAAAGGAGCGACAGGTGATCCTGCATCACCGTTTCATAAGGGACTGGAAACTAGAATGGAAAGGAGAAAGATAAAGATATGGAGTAGGTGGAGCCTTGGCGCGGGCAGCCGTTTTTATCATTCCACGTCAAGGAATGAAGGTCAATCTCTGCAGGTCGATGAAAAAAGGAGTGGATTGTTAAGACAGACGCGAAATTTCAATTCTAGGGGCGTCGCATCTTTTGTCCCACCAACGAACTTGGGCCGCGCAGCAGTGGGACCGGACGAGACCAGACAAGGAGACTATGTGGAGCGCGCTAGTAATCCTTAGATTAGTTAGAAACGGTTCAGGGTTCAGGCTGTACTCCGTGTTTGCTCCATTCTATATTTGATGTGTGCTTTTTATAGCCACGTTGTATTGTTGCGGGGTGAGCTAGCTCTCATAGTCTCTCTAGTTGATCTTTGATCTATGCCTGCGCAAATCTCAAGGAACGAATTCAATTTTCCGTCCAGCACCCCGCAACATGTATACACAGAAAATAATGCAAACTCCAGTAAGCCGAGGTGAAAGTAGTAGACCTTCAGCTAACAATGCAAAAGGGGAAAGGCCAACTATTCCGGCTATTCTTCCTCGGATATCATCATGGGCGTAACGAAAGGGAAACAGACAGTCATTGTGATCCAGCGGCCCAGCGTCAAGTCAATTTCAAGCCACAGCTGCCATGTTGACTCCGGATTTTGACTGAGCAGGCCTGCTTCGGTCCACAGGCTCCTTGGGCAAAAGTTCGATTTGGCGCACCAGAAAGCTCTTCTCATCGGTGAATTGGTCGTCGTCGGTGCGGTCCTCTAAGAATTTAGGTAAGAATCTAAGGAGTCGGTCGCGGTTGTTGATGAGAATCCGTTGGACGGCCACCGATTTGTTCGGATTAGCCACGAATACCTACGCTGGTCAGTGCATGTTCATTCCCCCTGGATCGGCAGTATAGGTATTACCTTGAAAACGTGGAAACCTTCGTATTGCACCATTTTGCGATCATCGCGCAGCAATTTCATGCACAGCTTGAGGTTCTCCCCGCTCTCCACATAAGCCATCATTACGTTGTAATTCGCACGATCCAACAAGATCTCTCCCAGCAGCTTGATGCTCTGCCGCTTGGTCACATACGAGTCCGACTGTACCAGAATATTGTTGAACCGCTCGAAGAATAGTTCGAAGTTGGTCGCGAGATATGCAGTGACGAGGCTTTTATGACGGGTCAGGATTTCCTATGGCAGATGCGTCAGCATCAAGCATTTTCCCGATTACTCGCTATCCGGCTCTTACCCTGAATGTTGTAAATGCATCAGCGCTAACTTCGAAATTGCTCTTGTCGATCCAATCGAAAAAGCTCCAGAACACGCCGTCGCCTTGTTGGGGAAGGTTGGGCTTTAAGTCCGACAGGCGCACGGCCGGCTCCCCTTCATGCGACTGATCATATAGGACCACCGCAGCGACCACGTCAAATTTGAGCGCCTCTCTCAAGATCACACCGCACGGCATGGCACTTTGACTCTGCATATAGCCTCGGCATAGCTCAATGAGGATCTCCGGTCTGTGATGGACAAGGTATGAGATGACGGGAGGGTCTTTGGGAGGTTCTTTGGCATCCTGGTAAGAGGCGGGTTTGAAACGCAGGATATGGGAGAATATAGTTTGGGTGTCTTTTCGGGCTTCGAACGGGAGCAAATGGATTGACCGTGATAGATCGTAGAGTAAATCTTCCTGAACACTTGCTTGAATTAAGGCGTGGACTTGGTCCGGCGATGTGTTGACCTCTACAGTTCCAAGGGCGTCAGTCATGCATTCCAATCCGGTCCAGAAGGGTCAGACGGCAGAATATCCGAAAGAAAATGGGCGACCAACCTTGTGTTCCTTGCACAATCACTTTCATGTGGCTGAGTTGCTTCGCGAGATCTTCTTCGGCCTACTCCGCACGTTAGCAGTTTTGTCCCAGGAATGGGGCTCGAGTTTCGGACCTTGGGTGTGCTGGGTGCTTCCTGGAGTCTCAGTAAGAGCTCTTTGGTCGAACGGACAACATCGGCCGGTTGCCGCGACCGCCCACGATTAAAGAAGAAAGCCATGACCTCGAATGTGTAAGAGTAAAGGGAGGATCGAGGATCGAGGATCTCGACGCTCAAGGGTCGGAAGGGCGGTACACGGCGATACGGCGGTAATAAACAAACCGGGGCGGGGCAACCATTGGCCTGAGGCCGAACACTCTGATAACGGATTTTTTTTATTTTTTTTATCAGCGAATTGATGCCCCTCCACCAGGGCCGTTTTTGCTTTCTCTTTCTTGTCAATTGCACTTGAATCCATTATGGCATCCTCCAGTGCTGTTCAACATCCTGTGGATGATATTCCAACCGATTTGCGCTCTGTGTCGGACGATTCCGACTCTGGGAATGAGGAAGGTTGGGAAGATGTCGAGCCCGACGATGAGTCGCAGCCCGTTGTCGGACTCTTCAATGAGCAGGTCTTCCCCGACGTGCGCTCCATGCTGCAGGATTGCAAGGAGAAGCACCACTTCGACCTGCTGAAGATCCAGAAGGACCTTGGTATGATTTTGACAAGAATCGTGAAAGGCTATGAAGATAATGAGACTAACGATATATCTCGTGGCAGATCTGGACTTCCTGGATACCATCAAATTGATCAACTACGTGCGCTCAGAGGTCAAGGCCGGAAACAAGACCCCCGATGTTTCGTCCAAGGCTAAATTTGCCGATGATGCATTTATGAAGCCCGTGCTGGAGGACGATGCTCTTTTGTACAGTCTGGATGATATTGCGGAGGACGAGGAGGCCGAGGCCGCACCCGGTAACGAGGCGGAGCGCCGAGTTATTGAACTCCAGGAAGATCTGGAACGACTGCAGACCCAGTTCTCCGAATATAGACTGGCAGTGCAGCAGTCACTGGCAGACCAGTTGACCGAGGAGGATGAGAAGCTTGAGCCCGGTGCCTCTGTGAAGAGGACCCCGGCTGACAAGATTGGGGAGGCCGATGAAGACTACTTCACTTCTTACTCCTACAACAGTACGTTCTGGGCTTTCTGGGCTTTATTCCTCGTTTCTCTTGCTAACATATTTTTTTAAAAGCAATCCACGAGTCTATGCTGAAGGACACCATCCGCACCGATGCCTACCGCGATTTCGTCTACGAGAACAAGCATATCTTCAAGGACAAGGTTGTTCTGGACGTCGGCTGTGGAACTGGTATTTTATCCATGTTCTGTGCCAAGGCCGGAGCGAAGAAGGTCATCTCGGTTGACAACTCGAACATCATCGATCGGGCCAAAGAGATTGTGTACGATAATGGCCTCGGAGACGTTATCACGTAAGGGGTCCTTACTGTATATGCCCGTTAGGTTATAGTTCACTGACTATTGGATAGTTGCATCCGCGGCAAAATCGAAGAGGTCACCCTGCCAGTGGAGAAGGTCGACATCATCATCTCCGAGTGGATGGGCTACGCTCTCCTTTTCGAAGCCATGTTTGATTCCGTCATTTACGCCAGAGACCGTTACCTCGCCCCTGACGGTCTCATGGTCCCCTCGCATGCCACGCTCCGGATTGCTCCCTACGCCGACCCGGATTTCATTGCGTCCCACGTTTCCTTCTGGAATAATGTCTACGGCTTCAAGATGAACAGCATGAAGTTGAACATCTATGATGAGGCTCTCGTTCGCAGCAACCAGCCCGCGTCCATTGCTGGTGACTCGGCCGTGTTCTTGCCGCTGCCCCTGCACACCATCACTGTCGAGGGATTGACCTTCTTGAAGGACTTCCAGGTCACTCTCAAAGAGGATATCGACGCTCTTGATGGCTGGGCTATCTGGTTTGATATCTTCTTCATGCCCTCTAGGGACTCGACGTTGCCCGAAAATGCCGTGCCCTCGGACATGCAGAAGAAGGGCATCGTGGCCTTTACTACCGGGCCTGATGGAACTGAAACTCATTGGATGCAGACCATTTGTCTCATCGATCACGAAAAACATGAACCCAAGCCTCTCAAGAAGGGACAGGTCATCAACGGCAAGATTGGCTACGAGAAGAAAGAGAAGGGATCTCGCCTGCTGGACATCACCATCGAATGGCAATATGAAAATACCAACCGTAGCCAGCACTGGTCTCTCCAATAATCGGTCTCATGTTTAAAATGTGTTTGAATTGTTCATGGTCATGATAAATACAAGGTTCTGTGACGACTTGCAGGAATAGAGATGAATATACCCACTGCCCACCTGGGCAGTGAATAATATAACATTCTACTATGCAAAAGGCAGTATATATTATTTTGTTCTGGTCAACGCTATCCCACGCCCGTCAATGTATACAAAACGATGGATGAATCCGCCTTCAGCGCTCAATACCATCCCCAACCTTGCCTTGGAACTCACATCTACTCCAGACACGGCTTTAAAGTAGACATCATCCCGGTATGTACCAAGAAGATATGTTTCTCTCTAGGCAGATCGACGCATCCATAGATATAACAGAAGTGGTTACGCCAAAGCTGGGACAGTGGAGCATGGTATTCACGTCTAGATCATATCTGATGCAGATAGATGACACTCTGAATCCGAATGGGCCCTCTCCACTCCAAGCACTATATCCAAGACCCAAAGAGTTATCGGCCCATTTGGGACGAAAATCATCGAATTTATCCAAAGGAGTTAACTGCCACACTGTTTGTGTTGTGTCTTAACCCCGTATCCTCCGATGGCATCAACCTACCAAGCACCAAAAGGCCCAAGATACTGTTTCATATCCGTAGCCTGCAGCCCATGGTATTTAAACCCTGGGTGGTAATTATTCCACCAAATACAGCTCTCCCCATCATCATTGATGCAAGTGGCATTCGGATACCCGTATTCCTGAGGATTATCCAGGATGTTGGTCATGAAGGACCAAGAATCATAGACGACGGTCTCAACCTAGATACTGTTAGTTACCCTGCACCATTTCAACCGAATACGGAAAAACTCACGTCGTCATGCTTCGATCCAAAATCCTTCACCATCAAATTAAGCCCATCGTTATAGGCAGTAACCCACGCCGCATGCGTCTGAGACGCCTGTGTGCCTTGGTCAAGAATGAATGAACTCCGGCTGGTGGGTGGTGCATTCACGAACAGAAACATGCGTCCGCCATCAGAATAGATCTCTTCGACTAAGGACTCGTATCGGGCCATGAGTTTAGGAACGAGGGTGCTGGCGTTGTAGCTGGAATACGCGTTGCCGATACTGGAGTAAAAATCACTTGTTAGAGTAGCTCAGGAAGGACCTGTCAGCGACGACGATCATACTCATTGATGCCAATCCAGAAGGCGAACATGGCATCATCGGAAGTCCACGGTGCCGCATTAGGCTTGTTACCATAAATTGAATGGAAAGACGCAACCTGCGTCGCCATATCCTCGACCGTGGCATTGATGATAGTATTGTCAATAGTAGCACCTCCAACAGCAAGATTGTAGCTCAGGACGACCGATGAATTATCCTCGGTTGCCAGGTATCCCACCCAGTTGACACCGCCACTCGAGGTCCCGGTCCCTGAGGTGTATAAGTGTCCAGCTTTGCTATATTGTGCAAATCGAACTGACCTAGAGTAGGATTCCCCATTGGGTTCGAAGCAGACGGCTGTGTACCATCTACATTGAAAGTAGTCGTGGTATATGAATTACCGCTAACATAGTCACTATTAGCCAGTGTCATATCCAGATGCGAGTTTCCTTACAACGTGAAGAAGTAATTGGCCGAAGACTGCGATACCGAGGGCATGGCAGCGGCTGTAGCCATAACCGCGAGGTAAAGGAGCTGGTTCTTCATACTGGATGTGGCTTTCAAACTCAAGTTTTCGACGTACTCATATCTCAGAGCGTTCAAAAGGCTAAGGAAGCTATCGTGCTACTCGGAGAATTATATCATCACCCCTTCGCCCCTTCCCTGGACTGCGAAGCCAATGTACCATCTTGTGACGGACAATCTCCTGGCAATCCCCGCTTTAGGATCCCTGCTAATATTTCATGACTTGTCGTGTCGGTCTCCTTTTGGCTCCGTTATTTAGCCGTCGGTCATGCAGGACGAATTCACCGGCGCGGGGTTGACTCTTGATTTTCCGGTGATCTATTCCTGCGATAAGCTACAGCGTCGTGATTGTGAAATGTGGTGGTACCCGCTTTTATCCTTGCGGAAGGGGGGTGTCATTTTCTATGTACATACGAGCATCACATCGTCATCATGCAGTTCAAGCCCTTAAAATTTGATCCGTAACATTTCCATACCGACACCGCAGACTAGCAGCGTTCCTTCGTGTTCGGATGCCTTAATCAGTCCCAGAGAAGATATATCAGCCACAGCACTATACCGATCCAGCAAAAGTTCTACGCGAATTCCCTGCGCAGCATGTTGCGTAGGATCCGCAGTGATGGCCCAGATCTTGACTCGGTGGTCGGTACCCGAGGAAGCCACCGTGAGTGTTGTGGGTGCAGTGCCAGACCCGGCAGCGGGGGATGGTTGCTGGCGGAGGACTTTGAGAGTGGTCGTTGCAGCTGTATGGGCATCTGGTATCAAGACTGTAGCCACTTGCGTGCTTCCATCTGAGCCTATCTTCAAAAGGGATGCAGAAATAGCGTTATCATCGCCTCCAGCCACTATAATAGCGGCGGTGTCGGAGAGTGGCACCAGCTCCATCGCTTTGACGCTGTTGGAATGGACTTGATATCGGCTTTCGCAGGAAATATCTTCAGGCGACAAGGGGGAACTTCTGAGAGACGGCTTCGCGGTCAAAGAAGACGAAGCAATTGTGTAGAATGACTCTAGCGTTGTGGTCAAGTCCCAAAGAGTAAAGAAACCATCAGTAGCGGCTGTGATGAGGCTCACTGAGGAGTCTTTCACCC
This sequence comes from Penicillium decumbens, assembly GCA_027569385.1. Lineage (NCBI taxonomy): Eukaryota > Fungi > Ascomycota > Eurotiomycetes > Eurotiales > Aspergillaceae > Penicillium > Penicillium decumbens. The sequence goes on from JAPDEZ010000023.1 coordinate 302,898, forward strand.
AGAAACGTCCTTGAGTCAAACAGTTTGTCATGTATCTTCCCCGGGCCAGAATGGTGAATTTGGCATCAGACGGAGAGAAGTGGAATATCTAAGCTGCGTTAGTTGTTTCCTACAAAATCAACTTATGCGAGTCTACTGACCTTAATCGTGGAGTTGGAGAGCGTCAAGCATAGGAGAAACTCCTGCTCAACTCCAGAACCTGTAACCTCCACCACGTCGAAACTGGTCACTCTGAGTTCCGAGGCCGGGTCATCCTTCGGACTAGCAGCCAAAAGTCTCGTTGCAGGGCCAAACGAAGGGACATGTTTGACTTTCCAGACGAAGAACTCTTCGTATGCAGAGCTTGTAAACAAATATTGGCCATCCTTTGACCAGCTGACTTGCTGAATACCGGCCCTGTGAGTGTCCAGTATGCGCATGCACTCAAAGGATCCCCACGGGCTTGCGCTGGCCGGGCCTGATGGTGCGAAAATACGCACTGTGGTATCTTCTGATCCAGTAGCGAAAAGTGGTCGTCTGCCCTGAATAGAGTCGATACTGCCCATAGCTTTGATTTCTCGCCCGTGGCTCCCAGCTCGGAGGCATCGGTTGCGATCAGTGCGGATGCGACGGGCGTACATATCGGAGCTGTGTTTCCAAACAAACACAGCCTCATTATCAGCAGTTTCTGGGTGAAAGGCCCAGCCTCGCCGAGCGCCGCCAGAGGGAATAGAAATGATGTCCTTTTGCTTCGACTCGTTGCGAAGAACAAAAGATTGGCTCCGGAATCCGTATATCATCAGATCACCACTTGCTTTTTCGAAATAGGCGCCTCCGATGTTCCCGTCAAGACCAGAAAATGATCTATGCAGGATCTCAAATGAGACGGTATTGCTATCGCTTTCGCTGACCTTTACCTCAAGGAGACAGAAAAACCCATCACGCCCGCAGGTCAACACGTATTCTGGGCTGGTGTCACCCGACTTTGCCATCGATGGAATCACTTGAATATGGTTGGTGCCTTCACGACCATGAACACGTCGATCTTCTACCAAAGGTTGCGAGTCCATACCAAGGCCTGAGACTCGATACACAGCCAGACCACCAAGCTTTGATCCAAGCATTAGATACTGGCCGTTGCATATCAGGGATGCAGAAGAAACCGCGAATGGCGCTAATGGGAGGCTGAAAGTAACAACTTCGGTCTTGGGACACTCGCCTTCCCATTCCATGAAGGTCACCAGTGTCGCAGTATTGTCCATGGGATAATAAGCAAGGAATGAGAGACATTCCGGCTGCGAGCTGTTCTCAAGAGCAATAAGACCGATGGGCCTCCCGCCTATATCCACAAGATAAGAGAGCGATCTGGTTTCATGGCGGTACAGTTGAATTGAGCCTTGCGCACTGCCAATTAAAGCAAGTTGTTTTTGCGGGATTCCAGCAATCAATAGGAATGAGCGAGGGTCTTCGGCGGTACACAAAGTCTCCCAGGTAATACTCGCATTTTCCTCTGCTCCGACATGGCCAATTTGGAGCTCAGCGTTCGCGGTGCAGGCAACGAAGCAGTCTGGCGTAACGAAGCCAAAAGCCTTTGTTCCAATTTTCGAAGGCCGGCCCTTTGTTGAATCGTGGTCATTCGAGGGTGACATCTTGCTCGTATCGGTATCTTTGACTATGAAGCTGTTCAAGGCGCCATCAGCACCTCCTGCGTATACAGCAGTCTCTTCGCCACGGCTGCAAAGATCTAGAGACCATAAATGCTTTCCAGAATGGAGACGTGAGGAGTAAGTCTCGCGTAGCTCATATTTCGTTGCAGCAGACGGATCAGACTTCCATGTCAAATCCCAAACGACACAAGTAGCGTCCTCACCTCGCGACACCAGACCCAGCTTATTGGGCTGGTTCTCTTTGAAAGGCCGGAAGTTCACGCTCCAGATGCGAGAAAGATGTCCAAAGGCTTTTGCTACGCATGACTCGGCTCCGACCTCAGAATCGTCCAGAGTGGCACCAAAACCAGTGCTCTGAAGGTTGAAACCATCCGTAGAGTATGCGGAAGGGTCCTGAGACGACTTGTTCTCGCAGTCGGAGATGTCCCATATCCGGACAGTTCGATCATCACTGCAGCTTGCCAACAACCGACCAGACTTTCCGCCGCTCAAAGCTGAAATCTTGGGAGAGATGCGCACGCCGAAGATCGATCCGTCGTGACCAGTGAAGAAATGGTGAATGGAGCAAAACGCGTCGACGTTAGATGGCGCACGTCTCTCTATGAAACAAGACCAAACGATAATTCCTCCGAAACCTGTGCCTGTGGCAATCAGGATATGAGAGGAAGAGAGTGCGATGAGGTCTACGGCGTACAAGATGCACTTGACGCTCGTTGCCAGTTGATAGATGCTGATTGTGAAGTGATATTTGGGTGACATAGACTGTGTAAGCTTCAAGCTCAACAATGCGTTGTTCGCTGTGACGAGATATGCTGTGTCTGGCTGCTCAGGGACAGCAGCACATCCACTCATAATCCAGTCTGGAGCAAGGAACTCGGAACTGGATACGGACAAGGTGACTTCACTGTTAGTCCCCAAGATGAGGTTTACAGCACGAATGGACTTTCCGCCCCAGGCTATAATGTGGATGATATCTTTCTTGTCTTCATGTTTTTGTTGAGAGAGGACGATGAATCCATGCACATTGTTTCGTCTGAATATTTGAACTTGAGCAGCTACATTCCCAGTCCGGTCGTCAACCACTCGAAAGAATGGACCTTGGCCTTGGAAGATGAAGTTGCCCGTGTTCCAATCAAATGTCTTTAAGGCTGTTATGGGGAGACAAGCATCCACAAACTGCAATTTTGAGTCAGCGGGGCATTTTGATCAACGTGGTATTTCCACACAGACACAAACCTCAAGAGATGGTGACATTTCCACGAGCTGCGCCAGGCATTGAGAAGCATCGCCTTTTTAACAAATCGAGTCAATTGCAGCGTATATATTGACCTCCACCTGAGAGATATCAAAATTGCGCCTTCGTTCCTCAGGATGCTTACTAATACTGAGATCTGACGCTAGTCCTAAAGCGGTAATATTGATCAGTCATCATCTTCCCAGCTCGCTGCCAAGACATGACGCATGACTTGATATTCAAACTCATTTGAGTGACACTTCACTCTATGTCGCCATGGGTGTTACCGGGCTTTGGACAGTTGTTCAGCCCTGCGCTCGGCCTATTAAACTCGAGACCCTCAACAAGAAACGGCTAGCCGTCGACGCATCCATCTGGATCTATCAGTTCCTGAAAGCAGTACGCGACAAAGAAGGCAATGCACTGCGCAACGCCCATGTCGTGGGCTTCTTCCGCCGGATATGCAAACTGCTGTATTTCGGTATTCGACCCGTCTTTGTCTTCGATGGCGGCGCGCCGGTTCTCAAGCGACAAACGATCGCGGGTCGCAAGAAGAGACGCGAGGGTCGCAGAGAAGATGCTGCAAAGACGGCCGGGAAATTGCTTGCAGTGCAGATGCAACGGACCGCTGAGGAAGAAGCCGCGGAGCGCCGTCGAAACCGGAAACGCGCACAGGAGGCCGAGGAGGCTGTTCCCGATGCGCCTGTCTACGCGGATGAGGCTCTCATGACCGAACGGGAGAAGCAGCAAACACGCAAGTTCAAGAAAAAGGACGCGTATCATTTACCCAACATGGATGTTTCTATAGAAGAGATGGGCGCTCCGAATGATCCACGTATCATGTCCCAAGAGGAACTGGAAGAATATGCACGGCAGTTCCACCAGGGACAAGATATCAACCTCTACGATTTTTCTAAGATAGATTTCGACAGCCCCTTCTTCCTAAGTCTTCCTGCAACAGATCGATACAATATTTTGAATGCCGCGAGGCTCAGGAGTCGTCTGAGGATGGGTTATTCAAAGGAACAACTGGATACCATGTTTCCAAACCGTATGGACTTTTCGAGATTCCAAATCGAGCGGGTCAAAGAGCGAAATGACCTCACGCAACGACTAATGAACATCAACGGCATGAATGGCGAAGAGGCATTTTACAACTCCGGTCAACGAATCGCTGGCGAGCGTGGCAGGGAATATGTCCTGGTCAAAGATAGGGAGCATGAAGGTGGCTGGGTACTGGGTGTGGTTGGAAACAAGGAATCAGGGCAAGAAGATAGACCCATTGATGTGGATCAATATGGCATGCCAGAAGTCCTTTCAGGGTCAGAGAACGCGTCGGACGAAGAAGAATTTGAGGATGTTCCGATTGAAGGACTTAATAGGCTGCCGAAACTCCCATTTTTGAAAGAAGGAGTCTTTGACCAGTCACTCCATCAAGTGCAGGAGGACGCCGACATGCAAAGGGCACTTTACGAATCTCGCCAAGGCAGACAAGGCTCTATAGCAAATGCTGACGACGATGCACTTTTCGTCCAAGATGAAAATGACACTGATGACTTTTTCAAAGACGACGGAGATGATGACCTTGAAAGAGCAATTGCTCTCTCACTGCAGCCGAATGAAGGGCACGACAAAGATATGCCCGACATCAGCATCAATCGCCCGGCAGACATTGCAGTACCCCTTGAGCCTGTGGCAGACCTGGCTTCCGAGAGCGATGACGAGGGAATGGATTTTTCAGCTGCGATAGCACAGACAAAGGTCTCGAAGAAGCCGCAAATGCAGAATCCATTCAGTGGCCCCCTTCCCTTCGAATCCATCAAACTCAACAAGTCGGCGAAAGCCGCCAGGCCTGCTCACAAGCTTGATGAAGATGCTGGCGGTTTCATTAAGGAGTCTACAAAAAAGAAGAAAACCGATCCGCTTCCCCCATGGTTTGTTGGCGAGGAATTGGATCAAGATTTCATTGTGGATAAGCCACTCGACGATCCAGAGGATGCGACAGAGCATGATCATGTGATTTTCTCTAGTCGCCGATCGCCAGAGATCATCGATGTCGACGACATGTCCGACACTAAGGAGGCCGTTGATCTAGAAGAGCCGGAGGGAAAAGAAACAGAGACCAGAGCTCACGTTGAAACTATCCCAGATGCGGAACAGGCGAAGGATGAACCCGCAGAGGCTAAACCTTTGGATGAATCAATTGGAAAGAAAGCTCCCGCCCAGGTACTCCAGATCGAATCTACATCCAGCAAGGTAGAAGAGCCCAGTGTTCAGTCACTTCATCTTCAGACTGAGCCTTCACCCGAACCAGAGTTTGAAGATGTTGTGGGCCAGGCACCAGCTCCGGGTCCTGAAACCACGATATTAGCTGATCAACGCAAGCCTACTCCGGACCAGGCAGAAGAGCTCGGTGTCTTGGAACGGTCTTCTCATGTTGAACCCTCACCTGAACCAGGCTTTGAAGATGTCCTGGTTCAACCACCAGCCCAGGCTTCGGAGATCACCGTGGTCTCCGATCAGCATCCCAAGGCGCAGGATGAGCCCGTCCGACCCGATCTATTTGTCGAAGACGACGTTGAATTCAGCGATCCGGAAGACGAAGAGCTTATGCAACAGCTTGCTGCCGAAGGGGAAGAACACGTCCGATTTGCGCAGACCCTCAACTCGGCAGCACCCATCCAGGATGCCTTTGACTACGAACGAGAACTGAAGCAGCTCCGAAATCAGCAACGAAAAGACCGGCGTGATGCAGACGAAGTGACCCAGATCATGATCAACGAGTGCCAGCAGCTACTCACGCTCTTCGGGTTACCATACGTTACTGCCCCCATGGAAGCCGAAGCGCAGTGCGCCGAGCTCGTCTCACTAGGGCTGGTGGACGGCATTGTTACGGATGATAGTGATATCTTCCTCTTTGGAGGCACCCGAGTTTATAAGAACATGTTCAATCAGAGCAAGTTTGTGGAATGCTATCTTACGTCCGACTTTGAGAAGGAGTATGCCCTCCACCGGCGCAAGCTCATTAGCTTCGCGCATCTCCTGGGCAGTGATTATACGGAAGGCATCCCGGGAATCGGACCGGTCACCGCGCTGGAAATCATCACCGAGTTTTCGAGTCTGGAAGAGTTCCGTGACTGGTGGGGAGAATTCCAAATGGGCGTGAATAAGCCGGACGACGTTCACCAGGCCTTTCGGAAGAAGTTCCGAAAAAAGGCCTCGAAGATCTTCCTGAGTACTTCCTTCCCTGATCCTCGAGTGGACGAGGCCTACCTTCAGCCCGAGGTCGACTCCGACCCATCACCATTTCAATGGGGCGTGCCAGACCTGAACGGTCTGAGACACTTCCTCATGACCACGGTCGGTTGGAGTCAGGAACGCACCGATGAGATCCTGGTGCCGGTCATTCGGGATATGAATCGACGCGAGCAGGAAGGCACGCAGTCGAACATCACGCAGTTCATGCAGGGACCACAGGGCGCCGGGGCCTTTGCGCCACGGGTCCGAGGTAGCGGACCCAGCCGCATGGAGAAGGCGTTCAACCGACTGCAACAGCAAGCTCAAGGGGCAGATCGGTCCCACAGCGAAGCCGAGGGAGAAGATTCAGGGTCGAAGGGTAAACGAAGGGTATCCAAGAAAGCGGGCACCAAGGGTGGCAACAAGAAACGCAGAGTGGATGATATTCCCGAGAGCTCTTAGCGTACTCCGTACCAAACAGTGAACGCAAATCCCCCACTGATCCACGAAATAAGCAATGTGCCCTATCCTCCTCCACTGACGATCGTCAATGACTCCTTCAGGAACCATCCTGTCATAAAACTGCTCCTCAATAAAAGTTTTGCAATGTAACTCTGTGGAATCATGACATGATGCAGTCAGGTCAAAAAATTGGCAGATGTCATGACATCAACCAAATCGGAAATCGATGACGTCGGTGATCGTGAAAAGCGCGATGTCACAGTCCAAAATCGACGCTATTGGATCGACCCTTCTTAGTACCCAATTGAGCAGGGAAAGAAGAGACACTAGTACATGTAGAGACGAGGCGCAGTAGATCTGCTGATGCCCAAGCTCATTTATGAGATTTTTGAGGAGTTTTGTAGCTGGTTACCGGGGTATTTTGATATCTCAACTTCATCGTTAACCACCGAAACGGGTTTAAGTGTCAGATAGAATTGACGACGTCAACTTCTTCAGGTTGCAAAGTTCCGTGGTATCCGTGAAGAAAAAAAGAAAGAGTAGCTTCTTGAGTCATTGAGCTCCCCCCTCTTTTTAGCTCACGTCACTACTGCGCAAGGCACTCTTTTCTTTCTCTCTGGCTCCTTTTTCTGACCCCTGCAAGGTACCTTTCACTTAATCTGATTATCTACCTATCTCCTCCTCTCCTCCTCCCCTCCCCCTTTTCTTCGTTACCCTACAACCCACCGCCATGCATCGCACCTATTCTTTGCGCCAGTCGCGCGCTCCGACCGCTGCGCAGATTGAGAATCCCCCGCCACCATTGTCTACGACCAAGTCCAACCGATGGCTAGGAAAGGGTGGTCTCGGTGAGTGTTTGGAGCTCTGAGAATCGTGATCTGGGGTGGTTGGTCGCCGACTCATTTGGGCCCCTCGTGCGCAACCGGGAAAACCTGGTGCTGCCTGATCGGGGATCCGCCTCCGCCCGGGGAAAGCGACGGGGGAAAGCCACGGGATCGCGAACTCGACCAAAACCCCGTGATAAAATAATCGCTAACTGAGCACACAGGACATGCATTCCGTAAGAATACCGCCGGTGCCTTTGGCCCGGACCTCGCACGGAAGCTGTCGCAGTTGGTCAAAATGGAGAAGAACGTCATGCGCAGCATGGAGCTCGTCGCCCGGGAGCGCATGGAGGTCGCTGTATGTCGAACAATCGATCGTCCCCATTGACCCGAGTCGGAAAGCTAACGGAGTGTTCATACATACAGCAACAACTATCCATTTGGGGTGAGGCCTGCGATGAAGATGTGTCGGATGTCACGGACAAGCTCGGCGTCCTGATCTACGAGATCGGTGAGCTGGAGGATCAATTCGTCGACCGCTACGATCAGTACCGCGTCACCATCAAGAGCATCCGAAACATCGAGGCCTCCGTGCAGCCTAGCCGAGACCGTAAGACACCCGACCTCGGGATCTCGATTCTTGAGGCATTGGCATTGACATTGACTGACTCGACGGAACAGGCAAGCAGAAAATCACCGACGAGATCGCCAAGCTCAAGTACAAGGACCCTCAATCGCCGCGCATCGTCGTCCTCGAGCAGGAGCTCGTGCGCGCCGAGGCCGAGTCCCTGGTCGCCGAGGCGCAGCTATCGAACATCACCCGCGAGAAGGTCAAGGCCGCTTTCCAGTACCAGTTCGACGCTCTGCGCGAGCACTGCGAGAAGGTTGCCATCATCGCCGGCTACGGCAAGCATCTGATCGACTTGATCGACGACAACCCCGTGACCCCCGGTGAGACCCGCAACGCATACGACGGCTACGACGCCAGCAAAGCCATCATCCAGGACTGCGAGGATGCGCTCACCAACTGGGTCAGCTCCAAGGCAGTTGTCAAGTCCTCTCTATCCACGCGCTCGCGCACCCTGTCCCAGCGCCGCGCCAATGCCATCAGGTCCCGTGATGGCCATGATCTGTCCGGCCAGGATCAGCCACTGGAAGGTGACCGGAATTCGTGGCTCCCTGCTGACCAGCACCCCGACTACGAGGACGGCGAGGACGGCAGCACCATCGAAGGCGAGGCGCGCGGCCGTGAAGAGGAGCGGGAGCCCATAGCCGCATAAGCCAGCTCACCTATCTCCAGTCACGAATTTGACGCCCTCGTCGTTTTCTTGCAACCTTTGAAGCTGTCAGAAGGGGGGGGCAACATTCCCTAGTTTCCCCTCTAATATTTTCCCCACACTCGTTTATCCGCGTCACAGCTGCCTCGATGGCGCGATCGGTACATGCAGAAATTCCCCCAGTCGACATCGGTAATTTCTCGGTTCCAACCGTCGCGCCGGTCACGCAATGGCTGTTCTTTCGAAAACCATGCGCTTGTTCACCAGTTCTTCATATGCTTGAATGTCGTGATACAACACCCGTGGGTCTTGCTCGTGGCGCCCCGGTTTTGTTTGTACGGTTGAGGTGGGTCGATTTCGTTTTACCACCTCGTCGACCAACCGAAGCAAAGGAGTTATAAACACGACCGTGGAAACAGTCATGGGTTTCTGGTTTGGCTTTGTGCTTTTTTTCTTCTTTTCCCTAATGTAATACCATCTTGTGCTGTGCTTTTTTCGGCTTGAGGTTTTGTCTAGGCGGATAGGATAGGATAGGATAGGATAGTTGGCCACGGTAATCTACTAGGTGTTAATGAAGTGTTTGATTCGAGTATTCCAGTCAGTAGAGCATATAGTGGAGCATATGGTAGAGCAGAGCCCTGGAGCATCAAAGCAGGCTATCAAGCAGGTTCCGAACATCTAGAGAAAGTTAAAAAGGTAACTACGACCATTCAAGATAAGCTTGGAAATGAACAAAGACCCATGGACTCAATTGCAGTCCGAGCAAGGTCTGTTATATATAATGCAAGCAAATCCAACCCGAAGACTATAAAACACGAATCCCATAGCAAGATAAAAGGAGACCGAGACCCAACAAGTGCACTTGCAACAACACCACACCACACTACATCTAGTGTCATTCCCGACCCTGCACTAGGGAACGAGGAACAGTAACCACATGTGGAATGCGCACCGGAAAGAATAGCATAGAACCAAACAGGATATAGAGAAGATATTGAGGGCCTGGGCAAGGAGATGATATAGAGCCCAGGAGAGGGAGAGGATAAGAGGTAACCAAATCCAGAAACACGAAGACAAGAAAGATATCGCTTGGGCCCAACGGCAGTACGGACCGTACAGACCATCCCTAAGAATCGCAGGAGCCACAGTCGGAAGGGGGAGTCCCGAGGTGGAGAACGAGAATTGGAGAGAAAGGTCGTGACATCGTCATGGAATGATCCTTCTTTCTGTGATCTTCCTATTATATGATATAGGGAAGATGAGATGGGGAAGGGAACGTTTCCAAACAAAAATAGTAGAAAATGAAACAGACTGGAGCGGACTGGAGAGCCGAGATGATACACCAACGCAAGCCAAAAAAACAGCATAACACAGAGAAAAGCAAGAACTTGGTTTTAGCTCTTACTCATTGGTGCCGACGCCCTTCTTTTTAGGCTGGATGTGTTTTTGACCTGAGCGGCCACCGCCAGCTTTTGATTCGAGAGCCGAGCTATCTTTAGGGGGAGCCGGCATGCGAAGGGGAGCAGCCTCATGCTTTTCAGTGAGGAGGTTCTTCAACCAGCGGTTCTCCATCTCGAGCTGGGCAACGCGGGCTTCGAGAGAAGCGTTCTTCTCGGTAGTTTCACGAACCGTGCGCTCGAGGACCTGCTCACGCTGCTTCTTCTTCATCCGAAAGCGTGCACTGGCGGCCGTATTCCGACGGCGGCGGTCCTCTTCGGCAGCGCCACGCATACCCTCCTCCTGACCCAGAGCCGCTGCAATACGGTCTCCGGGAATGGAGGTCGAGTACTTCGTGTTGCCCATCTGTCCGTTGGGCGGAGAGATGGACGACGAGACGTCCGAGGGGGTCAGAGCCCCCGGAGCATGGCCCAGATCATCGGGCGCAAATGGCACAGGCGGGTAGATGGAGTGAGCCGAGTAGGGCATGATGTGGTCGGGAATCGAATAATTGATCGACTTGTCTCCCGGAGGGCCTGACGGATGGAGTAAGCGATCGATTCGAAGAGAGGTTGATGAATCCATTAGGAAAGACAGAAGGATGGAACATTCGCAACCCCATGAGAGGCGCCGGTGAAGTGCACTCGACCATTTCTTGTAAATAAACTCGGGGGGAAAGGGTTCACATAACGAGGGGAAGATGTGCAAAGAACAGCAGGGTAGGCTTGCGGTGTCATTTCCATGCGGGATTGCGTGCTCGCTATTGAATCACCGGTGATCTCATCCCACAAATGCAATGGGTGATGCCTGGCCATCTGTGCAGCACGAGCTCTGGACTCAAAAATAGGGAAGCCCGACAGTTTGGGGGGAAAAAGGATCGGGGCAATGGCATGAAACAAAATACGGGGATTTCAGAAGGCGAATGCATTCAGCAAAGGCCCAGCAATCAAGAACCACGAACCATAAGCTGCGATGGCGCAAGAAATACAATCTCTGACAACAAATCAAAGCTTCACGTACCGTGATAGGGATATCCCCGGAGATCGAGAGAAGCGCGATCACTATCTATACTGTCATAGGAGCTGACAGAAAGACCGCCCATGCCCTCGGTCTGATCGTGTTCCATGTTCACATTGGTAAACGGGACCAGCCCGGTATCCGCGTCGAAGGAATACTGTCGATTCCTAGCAGCAGCCGCCGGGTCGGTTCGAGATAGCAGAAAGTTGAAGTTTTCGAGCTTGTCAAACGCCTGCGGTGGTCGCGAGGCGTGTTCCTCCGACATGGTTGAAGAAAGAAAGAAGTAATAGGGAAGAGAAAAAAGAGAGTTAAACGGTCCGAGCTGCCCTCTTGCGCTTAGAGCTCCTCTGAGAGGCGGAAGGGAGTCTTTTCGCCGTAAGACGTGGTGGTAAGAGAAGTAGGAAGTGGATAGAAGTCTTTGGACCAGGTGAAACTTTTTTTTGCTCTACCACAGGAACCCCAGATCATAGGAGGGGTGGACGATCTCGGGAACAAGCCAATAATTGCATTAAGGGGATTGGATATCGTGGACGTTCCGGCGATGACCTTTTACAGCAAGTACAAGAGTACGCGGTGGAATCGCATAACGAGCCACACACACGCACACCACGAATCAGGATTCAGAACGAGATTGAAGAGCCAAAAAGGGAGGTGGGCGCCGTCCGAGGGACAGTAATAGAGAGGGGGGGGTCTGTTTCTGAGAGTTGATTGAGGAATGATCCAGCCTCAGCAAGAGATCGCCTAGTCGATGATCTGATAGAATGGAGAAATGTCGTGATCGCGCATTCTGGTTCGTCGGTTCGCTCCAGGCTTTTTTGGCCTCACCGCCTGATTCTGATTTCTGACGGGATTGTATAGCAATTACCTATACATAGCTGGGTATAGGATGCAATATGTGAAACCTAGATTAGATCTCTATCTCTAGTTCAGATTTTCAGTTTGATTTAGGTGCGAACCTTCAATGTTTTACCGAAAAGAAAAAGGGGGCTCTTCAACTCATCTCCGCTCGGACGGAAAGTCTGACAACTGGGCCGCGGATCTCCACGAGCGATGACGCGGACGGAACCGTTACGAGATTTCGGCGTAACAAGGAAGAGCTTGGCGGTACTTTACGTACCCCGTAAGTCTAGAAGATGCATCAATGCGATCGGCTCTCTCCTATGACATACTACGGAGTATTTTTGATGTCGTGCTCACCCGTTCCTCGCTGGGCGATGATGCTAGCTGCGTCCTCCACACTGGTTCCCCGTCGTCGCTGCTCGACACGTTCTTGTCCGAGTATCGTGTCCTCCGCCACGGCACGGTAGACCTCGGCGATTCCGCCATAGACGCTGGTCCCGACTCCGTTCCATCCTCCCTCCGAATCGAAAGTCTCGCCGATGCCACGCATCTCATCCACCCATCGATACGCCTTGGGGCTCATTCCAATGACGCCGGCGCGGGCCAGCGAAGCCGTATGTGGAGAGTAAGTGTCGAGATGCTCCAGCAGCTCCGGGAGAAGCGATTCCCGCTGGGCAGTGGAGAAGGACAGGATCGACAACGCCGTGAGGCCCTTCGTCAATGCCGCGAAAGACATCTTGAGAGTGGACGCCGCGCCAATCCGCGGCGATACAAGCTTCATGTTCAGCGTGTCGGCCAATGCTGCAAACGTGCGGGGCAGGTCCACCGCGCCCGACAGCACCACGCTAGGCTTCTTCCACTCTCCGTCCGTGAGCTTCGGCGGGCCCCCAATGATCCCGCCGTCGAGGAAGTGGCTCCGCGGCCCGGTTGCCGTAGCTGACTCGAACAGCGCCGCCATCTGCTCGGCCAATCGGGCTGGCTTTGCATTGAGCTCGAGGTACAAGAGATCGCTGCGGTTCGACCGATCGTTGACGTCCTCTAGCTCCTGCCGTCTGCTTGCTGTATCGGGCTGTGTGCAGGCCCTCGCAATGCGCTCCGCCGTCGCCAGAGCATTCCCCGGAGGCACGATGGATAATACGTAGTCCGCCTGTATCACAAGTTCATGGTCTGACGAAAATGCCTCGATGCCGGCCGCGTGCACTCGGGCCAGAGTGTGCTCACTGTCGAATCCATCAGCATTGGCTCTTTTAGTTGTAGGAATGTACCTTCTCACCTTCTCCCCTTTGCGACGGTGATCACCCGGTAGTCATGGGCTTTGAGCAGCTTCGCCATTCCCAACCCCATGTCTCCGATAGAGACGATCCCGACGGTAGTGACACGCATGTTCAGTTGCTCGTTGGAATGATGTCTAGATCCGTGGGCCCAGTCAGGTAATCTTTACAGTAAGATAGTTACATCTCCGTGCGGGGGAAGGAGAGCAATTTGTCAGCGGGTGACGTGCCTGAAGACCGATAACTAGTTATATAAACTCATTAACTAACTAACTAGTTAGTTGTCTGTTTAAGCTTAGATATGCTTGACTATCTTCGTCTGTGCTACTGGTGTGAGGACGTGCGTATCGGAGTTTTATGCCTTTGGCCAGTCATGTCTGGTGTACAGTGATGCCGTGCACAACGAGTAATGCAATGTTACTAACTACTAATGGATAGCAATGTTATGCAAGTAGCAGAAATAAGTAAAATAGGTTTGAACCATAAGACTACTCCGCAAACCACGCGGTTAAGCGATCTCTAGCGTGCAACATAATCGCACGTCGAAGCAGAAAAGCATCGGGATTCGGGAGTGCCGAGTTCCCGACCTCGACCACCTTCCTACATGTTCTTCGCCTTCTAAACCCCACGCCGTCCGTTTCCCACATTCTCTGCGTGAATTGTGATCGCGCTAAAACGTTCGCATTCTCGATCTGGCATTCGTTCCCCACATACGCTGTCAGACAGGGCCGGAAAAAAAAGGTCTTGGCATGAACAGGCGCGGGTAACTCCGTTCGGGGGAAATGCACAACGCAATGCGACAATCGGTTGGCATAATCCCCCATGCTTCAAACCAAGACTCCACCCACTCTCCCAGTATGGCCAAGGGCATGGCCTCTAGGTGGAGAAGTCAACGGGTACGCCAAAATTGATGGATCTCCCCTGGGCAGTGGCTGACTGGATCCCAGGCATGTGTAAGCTGTTACCGGAAAAAGACCAAATGCGAAGTCGAGGGGTCTGGTCTTGCGTGTGTCCAATGTGCTCGTCGCGGTATCAAATGCACATTTTCCGGACCGGAGGCTAGCGACGACACCCAAAGGTATTTTCGTTCCTTTTGGTGTCTTGTGTCTTGGCCCTGTAGCTAATACGATATTGATAGCGATGAATATGTGAGATCCTTGAAGGATCGCCTGGAAAGAGTAGAGTCCCTGCTCAAGACTGCAGGCATTCTGCATGAGGAGGATATGACACTTGATGAGCTCTCGGATGATGAGACGGAAGTGCTGAATGAGAAATGGAGACCAGAATCATCTGGCATGTTATCAAATCGCTCCCCCACGTCTCAGGATTTTTGGGGTCTCGACACGGAAAATTATGCCGGTGGTGGCGACCTCGAAGCGACTTCTATTTTCAAAGGGCATGAGCAAGATGACTCGCGATATTTCGGTCGGTCTCCTCGCTGTATTCCTGACTGATGAAGCTTGGCTAACAGAAAGAGAGGAAACAGGACGATCATGCTCATTATCAATCCTCTCTCGGGATGGTGTTGAGTGGATCAAGAGTAAGACTGGCGATGTCAGTTTCTTGAGTATTATATCTCCAGATTCCGTCCATGACAATCCCTGGACTCAATGGCGACCCGACGTCTTCCACGACCTTTTTGCCTCCCAGGTCTTTAAGCCTCTTCCACCCCGGTCAGAAGTGTTTGCTCTCATCAAGGACTACTTTCAAACGGCGAATCGGCTGTTCCCGATCTACCGTGAAGCCTCCTTTATGCAGATGGTCGAGTGGCAATATACACAGCAGACCTGCGATGACGCCGCCCGATGGGCCAGTATCAACATGATCGTTTGCCTGGCTTATGAATACCGATTCTCAGACAGTGCGAAACCGGAGAAAGACCGGGAAAAGGCCCGATTCTACTTCAAGAATGCCATGTCGGTTTTCACGGACCTGGCTTTGCGACGCACCGATCTTCTCAGCGTTCAAGCCTTGCTGAGTATGGCCTTTTTCCTTCGTGGGAACTCGGGCACACAGTCTGCGTTGCCTCTTATCACAGCCGCTATGCGGTCATGCCAGCGGATGGGCCTCCACCGTAACATCTCAAGACCGGATCTGAGCCCCGCGGAGCAAGAACAGAGGAGGCGTGTATTCTGGGTTGCCTTTACGATTGATCAGAGGTATGCAATAAATTGCAAATAATACGACTGACTTTCTACTAACAATTATGCGCCAGTACCTGCTTACGAGCTGGAAACGCCCCATCCCAGCATCCCGATGACTTCGACGTCCCTCTTCCCGAAGAAATGGAAGATGACAGAAAGCCCGGATCACCAAGCAATATCCCCTTCTTCCGACAGCTCTGTCGCATGTCACTGATAAAAAGTCGTATCTTCTGCCGTCTATACTCGGCCAAGGCAATGCTCAAGCCACCTCGCGAAATCTACCAGACAGTCAAAGAGCTACACACAGAGCTTGAGAACTGGAGAAAGGACTACCCTTTCGACGAGGAACCTAGACTCAAAGTTGCTGAAACCGAGTTTTTGTTCGGATTTGCGTCCATTGGTCTCCATTTTGTCTATTATAATGCTTTGATCATGATCCACCGCGTACCGCTTCTGCTCCACTATTTGATATCCTCACGGGAGGAAACCCCAGAGCTCAAATCCCTCAGCATAGCGAATGCTTCAAAATCAGGAGTCATCTGCGTACAGGCCGCACGGGACACCCTGAAGTTGGTTAACAATATGCCATGGGGAGACATTGCATGGATTTGGTAGGTGCAATGCCAATTGCTAGTTCTTTTTATCACTGACACCAACTCTCAGGTCCCTCCTATACTACGTCTTCCTGGCTGCAGCCACGATATTTTCAAGTATTATTCGTGATACTCGTAGCCCGCAAGTTCGCGAGGATCTCGCAACTCTCAACATGGCAGCGGCCTTTTTCGCAACTCTCGTCCCCGGTGACGGGCCAGCCAACTATGCAGGATTCATGGCTCACATGAGCGCCAACCTCGAGCGCATTGCCAGATCAGCAGTCGACAAGGACGCAAAACGGATTCGAGAGTCAGGTGAAGCAGAAAACAAGCACCGGCCATCCGACGCGAGACGGCACGAGTCTCGGACCGCCTCGGCATCACATTCAAAGCCTCGTCATCGACGTTCAGCTCTACGGGCATCGATGGACCCCGATGCCGTAGGCTCTCATAGACGCAGCATAGCCACAGCGCCTCCAACAACACGCACATCAACCACCTCTTCCCAAGTGCCAGACCTCAGCATCCCCGAAGCCCTAGAGGGACTCCCGCCCGTCAACTCCTCCGGCTACGTCGTACCAATGAGCCCAAGCATCACCAACGACTTCACATCAATTCCCCGACCACCCACAACCACAAACAACCACGTAACAGGCCTCGGCCTAGACCTCAACAGCGCAAACACCAGCGACATGGGCTTCCCATCTTGGCAACTCGCGGAAGACCACTCCGTCACGACCTCATCCCCATTAGACAATATCCAATCTCCCTTCTCCCAAGACAGCAGCACCAGCACAGCAACAGGCAACATGATTCCGGAGTCATGGCAAGTCCCTCTGACTGCAGACTGGGAATTCGGCGACAATCTCTGGGCAGGTCTCTTCCCCACTGAAAGCATCGCCGCATCCGCACAAGCACCGGGCATGTACTTTCCCTTTGCCTCCGCCGAGTCTTTCCTCGATGTGCCGCCGGATATGGAGCCTGATACTGGGATAGGATATAATGCTGCTACTGGTGGTGCGGGGAGCCCGTACAATTTCACAGCTGGGCAGCACACGACAGAAACTCAGGATCCGTCACAGTCGGAGCCAGCTCCGACTTGGCCGAATGGATTTTTGGGCCTCTTCTAGCTGATGATAGTTTAGGTCCCGGGCCTATTGTGATCTTCTGTTCGTCTTTTCTTGCATTGAATGGTTCGGTGTCTCTTTCTTTGGCGTGGCGTGCTGGCGCTGTTTGGGTATGACATGAGTGAAATGACAATGCATCTCTGATAGTTGGTTGTATAGAATGGACGAAATGAACTGTAATCAAGAAGCATAAGTCGCTCAAACCCAACTAGTTCACTAAAAAGGGTAATCCATGGATCAATCCCTGACCGCATAAACGCCTTGTTCCATATCCACCAGTCACAATCCATCCGGCGCCATAAAAACAGAGTAGGGGATATCAAAAATCCGAAATTAAAACACAGACCCAGTTAACATCCTAACAGCCTTGCACCAAACACCGTTACCAAGTGGAGCATCGCCATCCTGACGCTCAAGTCCCTTGTCCAAGATACCTTGCATTTCCTTGTCAGATAGTCCGGACTTGTTCCCGGATCCGAAGCCGTAGACTTTGGTGGCGAGGACATCGATATCAAAGTCGAGAGACCCGATATCCTTCGAGTCTTCCGGCACGATGTGCGTGCGGACAATAAAGTCGACGTCGATCCGCTTAGCGCTGTTGTTCTTTGCTGCGCCTTTACGGCCGGGCGTGGATGATACCGCGGCTTTGCTGAGGGTGCAGCGCGCGCGGAGGCAGGAAGAGGCTTCGGTGGGCCCGGAGAGGGTGAGGCGGGTGACGCCGCAGAATTCGAGCATGCGGGCTTCGTTCTCGAGACCAAGGGCGCGGTCCCATGCAGACGAGACGAAGTACAGGAGCTGCTTCGGGGCGACGTTGGATTGCCGGATGGTGGCTAGGTGGCTCCGCAGTGAATGGAGAACGAGGGATGCGATTGGAGAGGCCGGTTTGCCGTTGATGAAGCTCAATTCGAGAGGTAGATTGGTTCTGTCGGCATTGGGGTTCTTGGTAGCGAACGCTCCAGGGTGGAACTTGATTTGCAGCTGGCTTCGGTATGACATGGTCAAGATGGGGTTAGTGGCCTCTTTGTCAGAAGCTGATGCAGATATAATTGACCAGCCGGTTTGACGCTCGATCCGCTGGACAGAAACTGTTTCCTGGTTAGGTATGAATGAGAACAGTGGGGAATCACGGCAGAACTAACCCTTAAGCTCGCTGATATCTCGAGCACTCCATCCTCGGCACTCCTCCTTGACACGCTCCGCCTGCTGAATCTGGGCCATAAATTCCTCACGCATCTGCGTTCCAGCCTCGATCGTGTTTGTCCTCTCTTGGGCTTCTTCCTGCAGCTGCTTGAGCTCTCGTTTCTTGGCTTCGATCTCATCCTCGACGCCAGAAAGCTGCGTGCGGGCGCTGCGCAACTCGTCTTGATCACAGCTCTCCATCTCTTCTACTAGCTGCTGCAAGTTGTTCGCTTCCTCTTCCAGTGACGTGTGCTTCTCTATGAGAGTAGGCACAGCACTGTTGAGGAGCTCCTCGCGTTTCGAAAGCACTTCGTCGTCGGCTTTCATGTCCTTCACATTTCGGTGAAGACCTTCTTTCAGACCTTCAAGGAGCTTCATACGCCACTCGTACCATGTAGCCTTGCTGAGTAGTCGTGCATGGGTTTTGACATTTCGGAATTGGTTGTCCATAATGACTCGGATGTCTGGCGGTGCCGTAACATACTCCCGGAACAGAGGAGGGTTATCTTCGTAAGTCTCAGCCTCAATAGATCGGATAACCTGTCGGCCTTCCGAGATATAAGACTTCAACTCGCGGCAGGACTAGAAAGGTTAGTGATATGAATCATCGAGGCTACGTTATCAGTCAAACTCACATGTTGGTACAGCTCCAACATAGGCACTGTACAGAAACCAGCAGCCACGCAGTCGTCGAAAGTGATGCTTCCGGGCTTGGGCATCTCACTCGATCGCCGGCTGCGCTTCTTGGCAGCACTTCCAGGGGCAGTCGTGTGCCGTCTTTTGGTGGTAGTGAGTTCCATGAAATGGATGTTAGTCATATTCAGGAAGTCTTGCAGCTGAATAGGCCCGGCATCAGCAGCTGGTTCTTGAGTGGCGACCTCCTCTGCCTCCTCCTCGGGCTCCGGTTGTTGGATATCAGAGGCAATGTGCAGGGCATCAATACCCTCCTTCAAGGGGGCGGCACCTGTTTTGGAAGCATTGCGTGGTTCCTGCGTAGGAGTCGTACTGTTCTTGAGAGGAGAAGAGCTGGTAGCCCTACGAACCGGAGAACGAAGCGACCTACGCGGCCTGTTTTGGGGCGTTGGGGCTTGCAGCTTGATACCCTTGACGGGGCTTACATCGTGCCCGCGCAGTCGCTTGGGTGAGTTCTCGGCCTCCTCCTCTTCTATGTCGAGCTCAATTGGGCGCTTGCCGAGAATGCCCCGAGCAGCACCTACATGAAGGCTCTTTCGGCCTCTGACCTTCTTCGGGCTGAGACTTGAAATCATATCCCTCAGGTTCGAAGTGACGTCCCGCTCATCGGGGTTAACAGGTGGGACATGGCCATCCTCTCTGAGTTCTTCTTGTTCGCGGTCCCGCTCTTCCTCTTCCTGCATCTTCAATGGGTCCTCAAAGCGAACACCGCCACGGGTTCGCTCCTGAGGAGCAAACTGCGGAGTGCTTTCGCCCAGGGACAAGCGCTTGTCAAGCATAGCAGCTACACGAGGTGATCCAAGACCTTCCCTGTCGATTCCAAGCCCAGAAGAGCGACGCCCTTCACGGGGTTGCAATATGATGCGAGGAGTTGACTGGCCAGTAGCCGTATCTTGCTCGAAGATGCTCCGACGAGGGGACTTGCGCCTCTCCGCCGACTGCTTGAGCTCAAGCTTGAAGAGCTTCTTCGGAGAGGCGCTTCGGAAGGAGACATTGGCAGACGGGGGAGTTTTGCCGGGTGTGATTGGTTTCGTTTGAGGTGTTGACTGTTTCGGAGGTGTTGATGGCTTCTTTGGAGGTGATCTCTGCCGAGTAGCAGACTGCGGGGTGCTCGACGGCCCTGTAGAGCTACGACGTGTCCGTCTAGACCTGACGCTCGCAAGGCTGGGGCTGCCACCCTCAGAGGCCACAGCAGCAATGTGGAGGCCGAGAGGTGATTTGGCTGGAGATTTCGCTGGAGGTTTCGCTGGTGACTGGCGGACGCTCTCCTGAAAAGGCGAGCTGGCCAATTGCCCCGAATCGCCCTCAAGCTCCATTACCATCTTTGCTTGGGCTCTGTCCTGGGTTCCTGGCTCCGATGGGAGAATGCCACCAATGGCACCAGTCATTTCCATATCCATGTCGCCATCTGACTCGTCATCGCGGTCGTAATCTATACGGTCCGACTTTGGAGTAGTGTTCTGCTGGCCAGCACCGATGTCCGCATCCTGTTGTCCATGTCCGCCTTTGCTCAAGACCCCGCCAACGACTGATGTGAACTCCATAGTCATCTCTTCATACTCGTTGTCATCGTCATCGGGGACTTCGACAGAGGCCATTCCTGCAATACCTCCGACCATATTGGTCATCTCCATAGTCTCGTCGCCATAGTTGGTTTCCTGGCCGATCGACTTGCGCGGAACGGCACTCTTCCGTCGCCCAGGAGACTTTCCGAGAATACGCCCAACTGCGTTTGTCACATCCATACTAAGATCTTCGTCCTCGTCGACACCGTCCGACCCTGGGACGTTCGCAGAGGCAGCTTTGGAAGGCTCAACATTCTCTTGGTCATGACGAGCGCTGATATCCTCCCAGTCAAAGCTTTGGCGCTGACCCTTTTTGATCCAGGGCTGGAAAGCACCGGTGATTTCTTGGTCCGCTATTTCCATTGACATTTCTCCATCTTCTTCATCGGTTGCTTCGGTTCCGGCCTCTTTTGCAGCTTGGCGCAGTGCGTGATTGAGTCGGGCACTCGAGCTGGAACTGGAGGATGCATCTGACTGCATGGAAACGGCAGATCGAGCAGTCATATCGTCCATGCTCATGGCAGTGCTTTCAGCATCGAAGCCATCATCAGATCCCGAAGAATGATCGTCCTCCTCTTCAGCCATCACGCTATGCACGTCGGTGTCTTCGCCACCAGATGCCGAGCTTCCAGTGAATGGACTCGAAGACAGGTCTGTAGGGCCTTCTGTCGAAGCCGAGCGTTCTCTCATCTGCTCTAAATCTTGTTGACGGACGGGAGAGAACCCAAATTCGGATTCAGCGTCACCCTCGGGGGAGGAGGGTGCCTCGTTGGCTGGTGCGGGTGTTTGTTGCTGGGCGTGAGAGTCGGCTATAGACGATGCGCGTCTGGTAGAGTTTGAAGTTGATGATGCGGTCGAGTCATCTGGGATCTCCACCACGTTCCAAGTGTGCAATGTGGCCTCGGGGGCAAACGATACGCGGCGGTTCGCTGTTTAGACCTTGTATTAGTGCCATTGCTATTTCTCTACTCCAATTCGGGTGAACACAAACCCATAGACTTCCGTCGCGCCTCACGCTTCTCCATGATCGTTTGGCGTTCGCGCTCTCTGCGCTCTTTCTCATCCCGATCTTTAGTTGCGGCCATTTCATCACGGATAGCGGATGTCGCATTGAAGGTATCAAAAGGGTTGGCCAAGTTCTCAGATCCTGTAACAGGAGGCTGTGCCGGCGTTGCAAAGTCGATCAAAAGTCCTTCTTGCCCATTGCTATCTTTATTGGAATTCTGGCTCCGCGCATCACGGGCCGGGGTGCGCCGACGCGTTTCCTCGAACGACGGGATGTTTCGTACCGGAGAGACGGGAACGGTAGGCTTGAGGATTGATTTGAGAGGAAAAGAAGCCGTAGACTGCAAAGCGTCGGAGTTAGAGGGCGTTGTTAATGTGCGTGGAAAGGTGTCAAACGATAGCCTACCTTGCGACGATTACCGTTAGAGTTTTGGAGAGCGTCAAGTCCGCCAGGGCCTAAACTCTTACTACGGGACTTCTTGTCCTTAGTCGGGGGTTTCACATTGTTCCCAAAAGGCGGTACAGCTCCAATATCAGCCGTCGCATTCTCTTTATCCAAGCCGGACATCATCTTAGATCGAGGTATATGGGCGATGGAGCGACGCGAGCGCACGCGCATCGCAGAATCCTGTCGACTCGACATTATGTCAAAGAACGGCAAATGTAATCAGGAAAGCATGGTCCGCTCGAGGGGGTTGTCGAGTGTATAATGGTGGTAGATAGCAGCTACAGACGCATGCATGACTATTGCATCCCCTCAAAGAACGCGCCGTGTCACGTGATAGTAAACAAAGCGCAAGCCCTAATCCACGCCCGCGCTAGTCCGAATCTGGATTAGCTGCACACACACAAGAGCAGCGCGAGTTTAGCGAATCTTTCCACTCTCGACGACCCATTCGTGAACCTCCGACCACCGACTTTTCACATCCAGCTCGACTTCGCTTCCTCGTCGACAACACCGCAACCATGGCGACCGAGTTGACCGTCCAGTCTGAGCGCGCTTTCCAGAAGCAGCCTCACATTTTCTTGAACTCCAAGTCCAAGCTTAAGTCCAAGAAGGTTGGCCAGGGCCGCCGCTGGTACAAGGATGTCGGTCTGGGTTTCCGTACCCCCAAGACCGCCATTGAGGGCTCCTACATCGGTATGCACGATCCACGATAAATTTCATCCGGCGACATGGCGAGATATACGATTTTCATGGTCTTTTTTCGAGGGTGAAGTTGGGATGCATCCGAAGGGCTGGTTAGAGAAGGAATTTTGCGATCCGACAATGCGAATAGAGAAAAAACAAACGACATCGACATCGGCTTCCTGGGGAATGACATGATTGTTCACAGGCATTTTGACGATCCTTTTCTCCAACCTCGAAAAAAGACCAGACATCGAAAATCCCCGGATATCGCCATAGTCTCGCACAAGTCGCTAACAGCCCCTACAGACAAGAAGTGCCCCTTCGTCGGTCTCGTCTCCATCCGTGGCCGTATCCTGACCGGTCGCGTCGTGTCCACCAAGATGCACCGTACCCTCGTCATCCGCCGTGAATACCTCCACTACGTCCCCAAGTACAACCGTTACGAGAAGCGCCACAAGAACCTGGCTGCTCACGTTTCCCCCGCTTTCCGTGTCCAGGAGGGTGACTGGGTTACCGTTGGCCAGTGCCGTCCCCTCTCCAAGACTGTACGTTCCATATTCATCCTACGCGTGTGGTGTGGCGAACCAGAGTAGCGCCGACTTCTATTTCATAGTCATTGTGAAATGGCGGCTTACCAGTCCATCGCCCGCCACATGGTATTTTCATATTTAAATCAGGTCTAACTCTTATTTCTACAGGTCCGCTTCAACGTCCTGCGCGTCTTGCCCCGCACCGGCAAGGCCGTCAAGGCTTTCTCCAAGTTCTAAGCGTTTAAAGAGTTGGGTGCTCGGAATGGACAATTCAGCGAAGGAAGCGGTTTGAACTGGATATAAAGGAATTCATTGGGGTTCGGGATAGTTTACGAGTTTCCATGTCCCAGATACCTTGCTGATCAATGTGTATCCACACAAAAAGCAAAAATATTTCATCCATCCTCTTACCATGGAAACCGTACATCCGCCCTGGCGACAGGAATACCCTGGTGCATAGGCTGAGATTTGTTTTGATACTGCATTTTCCAGATTCAATACGTTCTTCCAACCTGTTGGTCCCTGTTTTACCGTAGGGTTGTCTGGTCGCAGGTGCTGCAGGTACTCTAGTTAGCCACCATCCTACAAATCTTTTGGACGGTTAAAATTACCCTCGATTGGCATCCGGTGCTCTTGGGCTCTAGAATCGAGGGAGTGTTCTAATTGAAGTTCAAGGTCTGGCATTGATGGCTGTCTAGATACATATCTTTCACCAATCTCATCTGCTTCACATATTGTCTGCGTCCCCCAGTCCTATTCTTCAACGTGCAAATGATGAAAAGCAAAGCTAATGGATGGAGAGCCACTTGACTGGTCAATGTAGCGTTCCTCATCAACGGGCCATGAATCTTCCTCGCCCATCTCCATAGGATCGCCTTCGTCCATTGAGAGGTCCTCCGCATGCCTCTCTTCCGTGCATTCACTCGAGGAGTAGTCGTGCGTTGAATAAGGTTCCTCCGGGGTGTCGTACCTCGGACAAGGCGCTTCTATCTCTTCGCTTATCATCCTGTCAGCGCCAGAATAAGTAAGCGACTTGTTGCTGTCGCCGTCGCTGTCACTATCATCAGATAGCGGTGCATAAGATGCCTCAGACGGCGTAGCCGCCTTGGGTATGATGGGTGGTGAGTGGACATGAGAAGCGAACCACTCGTTTTCATTAGGACCTGAGACTTCAACTCGTGGGCGATTCTCAAGTCCCTCATACTTCGTAGTCCACGCCTTCTCGAAATCACCCGCGACTGCTCTTCTGAGCATATCAGGCACTCCGAGCAATTCCGTGAATCTTCCGAGGAGGTCGGCATACCCATCGTCAGATCCCGGCATATTCTTTGCAAGATCTTTGTACAAAGAAAGATCGCAGCACCGTCGATCCTGTATCCGCAGGAGCTGCAAAAAGCCACCGATATCTGGGTGCTCCGAGACAATTTGTTCGAGCTCCGTTATCGTGAAGGTACAAGCAATCGCGGTTCCAGGCACTTCCTTCCAGATCAGGTACTCGCCGTACCCTCTCCAGCTGAATGTTGCCGTATCGGTCTTATCGACTAGAACCGCGGCTTTGAACACCTTGTTGGTGAGCTTGGAGGTGTCAATCACGAAGATCCTTGCTTCTTTCCTATTCCGTAGCCCTCGGTGGATTGGCGCCAGTGGACGGTGGGAGGATGAGATTAGCGGTGATAAACTTTCAGCTTTCGTAACGTGAAGCTTGAAGTACTCGAGGAACGATTCCTCGGGAATGTTCTCGGGCAACCCGTCTATGTCCTGTGCAAACAGACCAGCTCGAATCATCTCGCGGGAATTGATTCCCATAGAATCTGTATTGGACCACCGGTAGAGCACTGGCGGCAGATCCTTGCCCGAACAATGTCCGATCGAACTGTCATCGGCTGTCGGAGGCATCGCATCCTCTTGGCTCAGGGCATCTTCGGGTCTTTGTAGGATCGAAGAGAGCTGCTCATGTAGACGTAAAGGGTCCGAGATGTCAGCCTGGGTATCATAAATAGCCGGGCACTTCATGTGTTGAACACCTACATCTCCCACCGGTAGGGGTGGCCCACCCTTCTGACACCATAAACAAGGTAATCCACCAAGCAAGCAACCGCTAGTTGGCGGGTCCTCAGTACCGGAAGGGGTCGAGGTTTGCATAGGGGAGCTCGAGCTAGGCTGGCTCTTTCTGCATTCAGACCCGGCTTTTTTCCGCTTCATATTCAAATTGTCAGATATGAGTAAATACTCAAGCACCGAAGCCAAGAGTCTTACCTGACTGAGGGTATCCGCGGCCATTAGTATGGCCTCTTCAATCGAGATTATTTCCTCCGAATTTTCATCTTCGATAGTCTCGCTGTCGTGCTCTTTCATAACCATAGTTAAACTGCGTGGGGGGAAGAGAATTTAGGAAGTCAGGAGATGAGGCAGTCAGGAGATGAGGCAGTCAGGAGATGAGATATTCAGAAGACGAGACAGTCAGGAGATGATATAGTCAGAAGGCGAGATGGGTGTTCGTAGGATTGAATGGGAAGAGATGAGGAAGAAAGAAGAGTTGACAGGAGGGACAGAAGTGACAGTCATGAGTCTTTGAATGTCGCGTCTTCAAGAGAGAATGTATCTGCACTGTCTCTCACTTCCTAAAGCCTAAGAATCCTCCTCCAGGGCTCGACTTTATATGTACCTTCCACGATGCCTAGGTGGTCCCTATGCCCTTAGCGTGTTTCGGATATTTTATACTTGGGTCAGTCTAATGGAGTGTTGCTCATATAGTGCTCAAATGTACAAAATGAGTGCTACCTAGGTAGTTGCTTCTCACTACATTATATATCATCGGAATGGCAGCTCCAACAGAAAATGCTTAGGTACGTACCTACGCAAGGCCAGATAAAACACAAGGCCTAGGTTAAGCGGTGACCCCTCATATTCCAAGTTTTCCAGCTGAACAGTACCTAGGTACCTGTACAAGACTAAGATGGCGGTTCATCTACATCAAAGAGTATAAAACGACAGATATCCGCTCCAACCACGCTATACCGGATCGGGCAAACTAGGAACCCGACCGGACATGAAGCTCCGCCCACTTGAACACGCCCAACTTGACCCTTGGATTCTCGCCCTCGCGATTTTATCCTTAGCCTCGCATCCCTGCTGCCTCCATTGAAGGCTTTACCTGATTGTTAATTGCTATTCCGATCCTTCCGATTGCCTCCGTCCTTTCTCCTCTGCCGCTTACCTCAGGCATCCGGTATGACCAAATGAGACATCTCCAGGGCGACGGTCATGATTGAGGATCCTGTACAGATACGACAAAGGCATTGACATCTGAAGCGGGCACTTCAGTCTTTTTACGACGCCTATTCAATATTCTTCTTATCCCTCTGGATCTCTATTCTAACCGAGGAGGGGGATCTGATCTTCCTCCCCGAACACAATGACGGGCTTTGAGAAGTCGGTAAAGGGGGCCACCAAGCTCAAGGTCAGTTTTGGCGATGAGGATATTTGCACCCTACACAGGCGCTGACATTCTCGTGTGCGCAGCTTGCCCCCCCGAAATCCAAATACATTGAAACCATCCTAGTGGCAACCCATACTGGTGAAGCGGGTGTCGCAGAAATCTTCCGGACCCTTCAGCACCGACTTCGCGATTCAGCATGGACTATCGTGTTCAAAGCGCTTATCGTGGTCCACCTCATGATCCGCGAGGGCCAGCAGGATGCAGCCTTGACTTTCCTCTCCGACAACCCGAAGAAGATCGCGCCCAGTAACTTCTCTGAAGGTGCGACCCACGACTGGACCGGAAGCTGGAGCAGAGTACTAACGATCCTTATAGCGCAATCCCAGGGACATAATATCCGGCGATATGCCGAGTATCTGATCGCACGCGCAAAAGCATTCGATGCCACGAAGACAGATTACGTACGAAGCGGACCGGGCCGCTTGAAACGACTCAGCGTGGACAAAGGCCTCTTGAGAGAGACGGAAATTGTACAGAAGCAGATTCGCGCACTGCTGCGGTGTGATGTGAGTATCATTGCATCGATTGATGTCCGGTGGCTGACAGACTGCACAGCTCTTGACGGACGAGCCCGAGAACGAGATTAGTTTGACGGCATTCCGCCTCCTGACGCTTGACCTTCTAGTATTGTACTCGGTCATGAACGAGGGCACAATCAATGTCTTGGGTATGTCACCCCTTCTCCCCGAGCTTGGACTCTGTCTGACAATGGACATCAATAGAGCACTATTTCGAAATGTCAAGGCCGGATAGCGAACGCGCCTTGTCAATTTACAAGACATTTACGAAGCAGACGGAAGAGGTGGTGCAGTTCCTGGGAGTCGCGAGACACTTCCAGTCTGCTACCCGGTTGGAAATTCCCAAACTCAAGCATGCTTCCACAGACTTGACGCGCCTTCTCGAAGATGACCTCAACGATCCGGACTTTGACCTCCGACGCCGAGAATACCTGGCCGGAAAAGGAATCAAGCAGAAAGCGTCGCCCCCCGTCGAACCCGCCTCCGCAAGCCGTCGAGCCCAAGCCACGCCAAGCCAACCCAAGCTCCCGGAACAGAAAAAGCCACCACCTCCGGATCTGATTGACTTCTTCGATTCAATCGAGCAGAACCAACAGCCGATGGCTCAGCAGCCCTCAGTGCAGTATCAACAAACGGCCTTCCAGCAACAGCCGCAGCAAGCATTCTACCCTCAGCAGACGGGATATCAGCAGCAGCAGCAGGCAGGGTTCCAGCCGCAACCCACAGGTCTCGTGCAGCAACCACAGACGATAGGATACGGCCAAGCGAATCCATACGGTGGCGCATTCCCTCAACAGCAGCAGAACACTGGCAATCCGTTCAGTCAGCCGCCAGCTCAACCGCTCCAATCCCAGCCAACTGGTGCTGGATTTGGAGGATACGGGCCGCAGCCACAGCAATACGGGTATCCATCGCAGCTTGCACCCATCCCTCAGAATGGGCCTGGCTCGTTCTCTCAGCAGCCACAACCCATGCAAAACCAGCAGCCGCAACCGCCGTCGACACCAACGAATCCCTTCCGGCAATCGATGCTGGTCAACAACCACACCGGCGGCGCTGCACCAGCGGCTACCCCACTGCAACGGCAGAACACCAACCCGTTTGCCAGGCGTCTCTCCATGGCACAGTTCAACACCGGGGCTCCTGCACCAGTTCCCCAGATGCCGCCACTTCCCCAGGCACAACCCCAAGCGCAACCGCCAGCGCTTCAACCCCAGCGGACAGGAACCAATCCGTTCGCTCGGGCGTCTTCCGTGCCGCCTTTACAGGACACGGGGCTCCAACCTCTCCGACCCAACCCCACCGGGAGTACCAACCCATTCCGACAGAGCCAGTTTATTAACCAGCAGACCGGACAAGGGTGGCAACAGAGTGGACAGCAAGGCACCATGGGCGGCTTAGAACAGCTGGACACGGTGCCCGTCTTCCCACGACCGGGCATGACCTAGGGTAGCCGGCCCGCGATATGGGATGTTTCTATTATTGCAGCGTATTTGCTCTCCATTATCCTTCTTACTGTATCCCAATATTTTCCCGAGGATATTACCTCCTTTCCATCTACATTAGCTTACAGAGCTGGGGCTGTAGATCTTTTTCCGCCCCGTCTGGAGGTGATTGCAACTTGGAAAATACTCCGTAATGTTTAGCAAATCTACAGAGCACCTAACAGTAATGACGGATAGAAGCAAGTTGCCGAGTCGGATGTACTTTGTAATTCCAGCTTCTGCTAGTGCTGATATCGGACCCATCCAGACGTTTGGCATACGCGACGATCGATCGGATTCATGCCGAGTCGGACAGCCTTGGCCCCCGGGGTTTTCCGTCAGCTCTCGTCATGATACAGCGGAGTAATATTGTACGGGGAACTTGGTACCAAGGTGATGTTATTCTTGACTGTGACTATAGATTGATCTAGGGAGTTAATATAATTGCAGTATCTGCGGAGTACAGAGTAGGTACGGAGTATATGGAAGAGTCGTAGTTAGCGCGGAACTCGGGGGCCAACTAGGACCCGCTTCGTGGCGCTTTACTCGAGTACGTACTTTGTACTACTACGGAGTACTGACTGGAATGTTTAACGAATTGTTAACCATGAATAACAATTGTCCGCATGACTGAGCGGAGACGGTGGGGCCATCTTCAAAAAATGAGAAGAGGCTCAGATCAGCTTTGAGTTTCACTATCTATTCTCGATTCCTGCATAACTCTTTAAAAGCCCCCAAATTTATAATTCCTGATCCCTGATTCCTCCTAAAGCCCGGGCGCAGCCTCGCATCCCACTAGCTGCTTAGCGGGGGACATGATTCGTCTGACGATGCTATCATAGACCTAAAGAATCTCGCTGTTATATTTGGAACTCGTCCTATTTTCTTCTATCCTCCGGGGACCTTGAAATGCTCTTTCTTTTTCTTTCCTCATTTCCCTTATTTTCCCCACTGTGAAGCTGTGAAATTCGTCCTCATGGACCCCAACGGGCATTACACGGAGCAATTCCCTGGCAGTAATGAGCAGAGCACCTTGCCCGTGCTATCTCGACCTTTGGCGCCGTGGCCTCCCGTTGCCGACCCTTATACCATTTCTCCCCCGGATGCGCGCGCCCCACAGATTCCCCCAGTCAGCGCCGCCGCGGCACCTCCACCTTCCCAGCAGGCAGCTCCGAGTCCTGCGCAGGCCACAAGTACCGAGCGAAATGCATCTTGCAAGGTTCGCAAGCCCCGCAAGCCACCCAATGCGGCGGCGGGGAAGTCGACGTTGTTCTGGGTACATACAGATCCACAGTCGGCGGGCGGAACAAAAGAGGAAACGCTAAAGCGGATCCGATCCCATGTCATGTCCGAGCATAATCGCAAGAAGCGGCTGGAAAATACAAAACGGTATAAGAGCAAGTCCTTCAAGAACTTGGCATTCCAGCCGCCCGAGACGGTTCCGGGGTTCTTGGGGCCGCCTCGCCCTCCAACAGCCTCATCGGCCTCATCGGCCTCGTCTAATAGTCGGCGCAGCTCTCACGTCGTTGAACAGATCGATTCCAGGCAGGAATTGGTCCCTGCGATCTCGGCCGCGGCTGTCGACTACTATCCTGGCGGTTCGGTGGAAGCGTGGGATGACTCGTGGGATGATAGCAACTTCAACGGGGTGGTGGGCTATCAAGCCAGACAGCCGGAGCCGGCGCCGCCTATATGGACGTACATAGGATCAGGCGCGCACGACCCGTTTGATACAGGACATACACGGCTCACGGATCGGATGATGCGCCATCTTCAGAATTGTGAGTGTCTCTCTCGGAGATTTCAGGGATGCATGGCTAACCTTCCACAGTCCTTTGGGATCTGACGCAGGAAGCGCACCCGTTGCAGATGCGGTACAAGCCTAAGTTACAGGCGCATTGGGCTGCTCTTATTCAGCGCGACCCGGCTATTCTCCACGCGACGATCTGCATGTCCACTTCTAACGCGGCTATGCAACGGGGCGAATTGCCGATCCGAGATCCGAGTCAGAAACGTAGCGCGCTTGTGGTTGATACCTTCCATCACCGTGGTGAGACCATTCGTTTGGTGAATGAGGGCCTGTCAGATCCGGTCAAGGCATCCAGTGATGAGTTAATTGCGGCAGTGTCTACCTTATTGACCATCGAGGTAAGTTTGGGCACGATATCCGCTGTATAACACCTTGGCTCACCACTGCAGATCGCATCGGGCAACCCAGACTATCTGAAGATTCATCTGGCTGGTTTGCGACAGATGATTGGACTGCGCAAGAACTTCGCCGATGTCCCTCCTGATGTCCGCTTCCAGATCTCATGGTCAGTCGTCTTCAATGGTACACGCAATATTCCGCTAACTCCACAATAGGACAGATATTCGGGTTGCTTGCATGGCACTCGCCAAACCTATATTCACCTTTGTCCGGTCCCCACGCCCTGTAGGCTTGTCTCTCCTCCCGCCCACCGACGATGTCGCGCTCATGGCGACACGTTTGATCCATCTGATCAAAATCCCCGGCATATTCAGCGACACATTCTCCAAGATCATCTACGATCTTCTCGAACTCTCCTGGTATGCTGAATGGATCAAGGGTCACATGGGCTACACGGAGTTCAACGACGACACGGAAGACTACTTTAACTTCGAGGTGCTCTATGTAGAGTATTCCCTGCATTCAGACCGGTACACACCAACCGGCCAGGTCAAGGGCGACAACTCGATCGAGGGCTGCTGCCGCCTCGCCTGTCTCTGCTTCCACAACAGCGCCATCTGGAGCTTCTATCCCATGATCGCCCCACTCCTCCCCAAGCCCATTCTCGCCCTGCGTGCCGCCCTCGGGGCGACTATCCCATCTGGGCTGTTTGCACTCTGCCGTGACCTGCTGATCTGGCTCCTCTTCATCGGCGCAGCATGCAGCCAATGCTTACCGACAGAGCGTGCATATTTCATATCAGAGTTAGCCACAGCCTCTCGTCTACATGGCATCAGCTCTTGGCAAGAGGCCCGCTCAATCCTGCTCGGGTTTTTCTACGTGGATCGTGTCCACCTGCCTATGCTGCGGCAGGTGTGGCAGGAAGTGCAGCTACAGGTGGAGCCGGCTGCGTGATTTCTCCCCTTCTCTCTCTCGCCTCTTTATAATGTATATATCCTTTTTCTTTTCTCCTTTGTGGTGAGACGTGAAGTCGGCATTAGGTAAATACAATGCATGAGGCCAGCTTAATGAGTGATGAATTGAATTTACTACATCATCTGAGAATAGATTGTCGAAGAAGCCGTGATTTCAAGCCAAGAAAAGGTGTTATTACGGCGGTTTCCACAATTATATCACCATTCAAACCCAAAAGACATTTCGAGCTATGTTACCCAACTAGGTAAATCTCGAATAGGTAGAACTACCAATATCAGTAAAACAACCCATTCAAATTCTTCAAATTTTATTCACCTCCCCAGCCCCTGATACCCAATTCTACATCATAAGATACTGAAAAATAGCCCCATTCGAAGCTTTGAACTCACCAGCGCAGAACAAGAGTATCCTCAAGCCAACACTCGAACAATCGCCCCCACAGGAATCCACGGATAATACGAGCCCGGATCAGTCCAGCACGGAACAAGAATCCTCATAAGGCCTCCAAGTACGTCAGAGATAACCAAAAGTGAGATCCACCCGGCACTCGGATTGTAGCCGTGACCCCTGAACTCCGAGAGGAGGCCGAGCTTGGCCCGGGTGAATATCGGACGAAGTTCGGGAAGGTAGAATCGCCCGAGCTAAATACACCCTGGACCCTTTTTTCCTTTCTTTTACTTCTTTTACTTCTTTTTACTTTTCTTTCTCGCTTTACACCCTTGAATTCCTACTTTGCTTCTTCTGATTTCTTGATCGGTTTAGCTTGAGACTTTCAAGCTTGATCCATTTTCGACACCTTGGAACTAACTAACTATATCCGAGTTGCCTCGCAATGACTAACGCCTCATACAAAGCATCACTTTGACTAACTATCTAGTGTCCCCTCAAGCTTGGATATGTCATGGCAAAGACAACTGCTATGAAGTGCCTGCTATCGTGTTACGCAGACTGGTGTCTAGTCGACACCCTTGGCGTCGAGTTAACCGCACTCGACTGCACGTGCACGTGCACCTGCACTGCAGCCGCACATCAACATGCATGTTGAACAGGGGTATCATGGATATTACATCGAACAGGGGCATCAGACTACAGACCGACCTGGCTCAGTGGTTCCGACACTCGAACCCGGCTCAACACAACAGCCAACAGTCCAAGAACCAAAACCAAGGTACGTCCACCGGGAAGACGGGAATATATTTATCATGTTAACGTCAATGGATTATTACTAAATACTGAATGACAGACAAAAGGAGACAATATAAACAACAAGGAAAAAGGGGACCGCACAATACGATATCCCCGGGATATAAACCCGCACTCAACGCAATATTTAACGAGGATGGGATTTTCAGCAACTGCACAGCCCCGTGAAAGGATCCATCGACCATGTCCACGAGATGACACAGCTACGAGAT
The DNA here is from genome assembly GCA_027569385.1 of Penicillium decumbens. Taxonomy (NCBI): domain Eukaryota; kingdom Fungi; phylum Ascomycota; class Eurotiomycetes; order Eurotiales; family Aspergillaceae; genus Penicillium; species Penicillium decumbens. The sequence goes on from JAPDEZ010000023.1 coordinate 336,151, forward strand.
GCGGCCAAATGCGCCCGAGTCAACGTCTCAGACCAATTGCTCGCGCTCAACCGCGACGGGGTACAAACGCATGGGTATATCGACATTACAAGCGCACTTCTTTCCACCGTGTGGCGATAATTACGCCATCTCACGCTCGGTCTTGCCACGACGCTCACGGCCGGTGGGAGACCAGGGGAAGTGGGCGACGGGGATGATGAAGAAGCTGTTGCTGGTATCGGCGATACCAGCGAGAGCGTTGTACCAAGCAGCGAAGGCGGAGAGGAAACCGAACAGGCCACCAGCCTTGAGGATCTTACTGTCGGGCTTGCCATTCTGCGGGAGCAGGTAGGCGATACCCAGGAGCAGGAAGGTCAAGTCCAGGAAGAAGAACAGGAGGAAGAACGCAACTGTGGACTTCAGGGTGCAGATGACCAGGATAAAGGTGAAGATGAACCAGCCCTGGAAGCGATTAGCGAAGGAAGTCGTGATAGGAGAGAGATGAGGCGCTTACCATCAGGAACAGACCGAACGAAGGGTTGAACTCGTCACCAAGGCTCTGGGAAATCTCGAACCCGCCGGGAGTCAGAATGATGGCGACAGAGAGCCAGAAACCACCGTACGAAGACAGAGCAGTGGCACCAAAGGTGTTACCGACGGCCATTTCCCTGGGAAAATGAGTGAGCATTCGATACGAGGCTCTCTCGGAAAGGAATGGGCAACATACCACATGCCAGCAAGCAGCTGGACCAGACCACCATAGGCGAAAGCGGAACCAACGACCATGTTGGGCTCAGTGATGTCCTGAGTGCCCATGTTGACAGCGCTCAGCACGAAAGTGGTGAGGGCGAAAGCGCACAGGCCGAGAGGAGCCGGGTTACCGAACTTGCGGCCCTCGACGGGCTTGTACAGACCGGGCTGGAACTCACCACCAAAGGGAGGGAGACGAGCCTCGTTGGTGTTGACCTGAGCCAGAGGGCCGTAGCCGAAGCGAGCGGCAGCCCTTGCAGTGGCGTGCTCCTCAGCCGACATCTGGGGTTGGATGGTGTCGCCGTTGTTGGTGGTCTGGTGGGCGAGGCCGGCGTCCTTCTCGATGCCGGTGTTGTTCGCAGCTTCAGAAGACATTGTGAATCACTAGGCTTTGCTAATGATGTTTTTTTAGAATTATGCTTTTTTCGTTTCGTGGGGTAATTTCGTGAAAAAAAGGAGGAAAAAATAAAGCCCAGTTTCGCCGAGGTAGAAGAGACGGGGGGGAAATAACACAGTTATTCTGGGGGCAAAAGGGGGAATAAAAAGAAGTGATCAAATCAAGGGCCGGGCAGCACTGCTGGGGCAAGATGGAGAGAGATGAAGAACCGGGGAAGGGGAGATGGGGGAAGAAGAATGCCACGGGAGCTAATATATGAATTTTTTTCGTGGTCTTGAGATGTCGCGCTAAGACCCAAACACAAGGGGGACTTAGGACTTGGACGAATGGAAGATTGTGGAGCCAAAGACTTACCCGCAGCAGGTTGCTCCAAGAGAAGATTCAATAAATCCAATGATGTGCAAGTGCAGTGTGCAGCGGCAGGAGTAAAATCCCCACGCTAATGGAGGTTAAAATGGGGAAGGAAAAGTGGGTTTTGAGAAAGGGCGAGAAGTTTGTTGGAAATGGAATGGAGGAGAAGACTCGGTAAGGAATGACTGAACCAAGACTTCTTACCCCAGCGGAGAACCCCGGTTCATATACCATGTGCCCTGTTCAACTCGACTCATTTCATGTCAATGCCCATCCCTGGATCGTCTACTGCATGGACAATGGCTAGAACGAGGCCTACGACGACGACCTGGGGGACGGCACAGCAGAAACGTAAGTGAGACGAGCTAATGACAGAACACGGAGTTAAGGGGGGCAATGGAATCCCGAGCCCGGGGAAAGATGTGGGGAGAATATGGACTAAAGGAACCAATAATATAGTTGAGGTTAGCTTACCCATGGGTTTGTTTTTGTTCCTTGGATCATTGTTGGTCGTGAATGCTCCACTCGAGGCGAAGGATCCTCGTGAATTCATTTCCTTACAGCCGGTAATTTTGTCACTTCCCCGAGACCCATAGTCCCATAGTCCCATAGTCCCATAGTCCCATAGTCCCATAGTCCCATAGTCCCATTTTCCCATAGTCCCATTTTCCCATTGAAGTGGTACATTGGTACGGATTTGCAAACAGATTCCGGAGATGGAGATGGGGTCAAGTCGACCCACGATCTCGCAACTTGGAATTATGTCCTAAGCGAATCGTGGAGATCAAAACAAATGGTTGATATCAGGCTAAGATGGTCGGCATTCCAATTACGCACCAATGAATGCATAAACAGTAGAATCACTCCCGTTAGCATAACTACTGTAGTGAACAGATGCAAAAGTCCCCTTTGCCCCTTTTTCGAGTCTCGGGATAATACCCTAACTAAGTCCCTTGCTAAAGACAAATGCACACACCAGATACCCCCTTTGGACACCGTGTGGAGCCCCCAAACGTTGCAGCGCCCCGATCTCAGTTTATCCTTATTAAACTCCCATCCATCCCCGTTAACTTTGTGAGGACGAGGATGTTCCACATTCGAAGGGACCGCGCTTTGATTGAGATGCGCCCCAATATATCCCAGAATAGGCTTTTGTCGGTCAGCGTCGCACAGGGAAAAGTCCTCTTCCCAACCGCCATTATACCGCGACAGGGAATGCCTCCGATTCTGGCGTGCTGGCGGGGAACGTGTGGAGCGCGACCAGGCCATTTGCCCGATGAGGAAACGGAATACATACTGTACTCTCCGCGTAGATGTCTGTCCCACTGGAGACTCTACCAGCTCGGCTTCGGATTCGGCCCGTGTCTGGCTCCATTTCGGCTCCGACCACGTATCAAACCGACTCACCCCGTACCCATATGTACTCTCTAGGGGCTGCGGCCCTACGGAGTACATATGGGTACGGGGCTGCACGACATGACAGGAGATATCTCATAGCTATTTTGAGAGTCCACCAACCGTCTCAAGAGCCAGCAGAGTACCGTTCGGATGAAACTCAGTGCTGCACAGCTGATCCACGGCCAATTGACGGATCTGTGGTCTTGCCCGTTTCCATCGACCTGCATGCAGCTCGTGCGTCATTTCTATGGTAGTGCCGGCAGAGTAAACTAACTACTTTTTTGCTTTTGTCAAATTAAGCTTGCTCGGGTTGGTGGCATGCCGAGAAAAGTAAACAAATAATTGATGTTTAATTCAATCTGCTGTACAGTTCGGCCTCGAGATATTCTTAATCCGATGTACGGAGGTCCCATATATCTACTCTAGGCCTGGGACCCCGTCATGATCGTAGCAGACTAAGCGCGGCCTTCCCGGATTCGAGCTGACGGAGTACACCCGCAAATTCAAGCATCGATTTTTAGAACGATAGCTATTCGACCTAGTTTAGCTAGGCTAGCTAGCTAAGCTATTTACCTACCTACGCAGTAGGCACGCGGCTCTGCAGACATTACGGTGATGAAGCTCTAATCACCGGCCAGACGCTGTAGTATGATGCTACTCCATCACAGGTCCTCGCATAATCCACATGAACCAAATTGTGAAGACAAACCCCAAACTGTAATTTTCACCAAATATTCGAAACTCAATATCGCAGACCACGGCCCAGGACGCCCTTGACCGCCACGAGCCGCGCATACATCGCATAAACCAGTTCAAGCATTTGCGCTAACCGTAATTGGCATCAGAACGCCCAACCAGATTTCACGCCTGTTCCATTTCCCCGGAAGCAGCGATCTCGTGGGGAAATCCTCAGCTCTGCCAATCCTGAAAGAGATCAACTGGCGTCATGGTTTGAAGATCGTACGTCCATAGAAAAAGTTGGATGGGTCTGGGTAGATCCAAAGATCGGGCTTTCCCCACAGCTCTGCTCGCATGACCGGTGCGGGGGAACCAGTTACACGCATGTTAGCGACCTCAGGTGCTTCCAGAGTTGGGTCATCCGTGGGGATCCGTAAAGTGACGCAGTGGGAGTCGACCCCAGATCTCCACAACCAAAATTCGGTGATGTACTCAGTCTCTCGGCTCGGCGGAGCGGAATTCCAGCGACCATACATAGCCTCGGCATAAACTGGTTTTTGAGAGAACTGGTACCAGGTTGACCCCAGATCAGTACCGTAGTTATAGGATTGCACTAACTCTAACCTCCCTCTCCCTAATTCTACCCCTCCCTTGCCTCAGAAATTAGGTGTCCGCATTTTGGCTTCCATAGTAAAACTGCAGATTTTGACCCCATTAACTAACTCACTCATTTTTCGTACAATTAAGCCCTCTACATACATCTCTATTGATTACACGTTAGTCATGATTCCTATGACCTCGCTGACTGCTCTGTAGCACCATCATCTCTATCCCCTACGACCGCGACCGCGCTCTACGCTATCTACGCCCTCCATACGCTCTATAATCCCTACAAGCCTCTATATCATGCTATCTGGTGTATTTTCTGCGGCCTTGACCGGTGATTTAGGCGAAAATAGTGTGCAAAAACCGTGTCTACGAGATAGTTGTAGAAGGAGTTAGAAGCGGTTGGTAAAGAGGTATAGGATTTGCCAAAGCTTGCCAAGAAAAGCCTTGCACTAAACCTAAATAGGGGTCCATACCTAATTTCTGAGGCAAGGGGGGGTGGGAAAGGAAACAAGACTTACTGCAGTCCTAGTTATATGTATGGAGTATAACTGGAAAGTTATGCGGGGTTTGGGGTCAACCGGAGTCAGCTGCTTCTTAGGTGAGGTTTGACATTTTTTGCAGGGAACTGGGAACTCAAAAATTCTGATTTGATGGAGGGACGCCGCAGTGTATATCAATAATCTGATTTGAGAGAATCCCTGAAGAGCTTCTAGTGCCCAAAAACAAGTCTGCAGCTGGGTTCTGGACTCTGTCTCTCCTGTCTCTGCTTATCTTTCTACTGAATTTGGCCATTGACCAAAGCGAGCTGCGACTCCACCTCTTATCAGCCCATCACTTCACCCAAGAGATGCAGCCAGTCTTGGGTGTGCTGCACCCTTTATCTATTCCAGCTTTGCCTATCTGGTGCCTCTGTCATGACTGATGTTTGCGTTCTACAGCTATCTCTCTCGCTATCTACTGCACCTTCCTGATCAGGTCTAATAGCTCTGCCGACAGCCCTGCCAGGCTGTTCTCTCGACCTAGCTATGTTCTCTCTAGCGATGTTTGAACCTGCTTACCCAGCGCGGACTTATAACTGTAGCCAACCATATGCCGTCCTACCTGCCGTCCTGTCTGTGCACCGCTATCTATGCTCGGATAGGCTGTCGCGGTAATTGATATGTCCGGAAATGGCTTCTTGAAGAGGCATCGCGGCTTCTGTTATCAGTGGTGAGGATGCGGTACTTGGCCGAGGAGGAGGGGTGAAACACAACTGCAGTGTGTATTTAGGAGGAGAATGACCGGGTGCCGCTTCTTGGTGAGATCTTGCGAAATCTACACCGACTACATCAGTGCGAAGCATGGGACGCCCAGAAGACGAGCCCGGCCAGTCGGTCGACATCGAGGTTAAGAATGGCCTGCCCGTGGGCAAGGCAGATGCGGCGCTCGAGTTCCTGCGCGATGAAGATACGGCCGTCGCGACAGAAGTTAACGAGAAAGCTTTGGTGCGCAAGATTGACTGGATGATCATGCCGCTGATGTGGGCGGCGTATAACCTGCAATATCTAGACAAAGTGCTCAGTAGGTCATGTGTGCTATGATTGAATAGAACCATTGCTGATGTTCGCTTCAAGTCAACTATGCTTCTGTGATGGGCTTGCTCAGTGATACCAACATGCAAACCAATCAATTTTCCAATCTGACGCTGGCTTTCTACGTGACGTATCTATTCTTTGAGCTGCCCACCGGCTATCTTATGCAGCGGTTGCCCACGGCCAAGTATCTGGGACTCAATGGTAAATTGCGATTGAGAAATCCAAAGGGACAACTGTACTGACACACTCTAGTCACCCTATGGGGTCTCATGACAACTTTGAACTGCACAGTGAAGAACTTTGGTGGCTTGATGACTCTTCGTGTGTTGTTAGGATGCTTCGAGAGCGCAATTGCACCGGCGTAAGTCGGATCTCCAGGTCTTTACCAGAAATCGCCTAACAAGCCCCAGGTTGATCCTGATCACCTCGATGTGGTATAAAAAGAAAGGTACGTCAGTCCGATCCATGTGTTCCGACGCCTTCTCATGCCTCGCCCTATAGAACAACCCAACCGCATGGGCATCTGGTATCTCGGCACCGGCACAGCCTCGATCATGGGCGCTCTCGTCGCATACGGCCTCCTCTTCTACACCGACGACCGATTCAAACCCTGGCAAATCATGTTTCTAATCTTCGGACTAGTCACCATCGCCGTGGGCATCTGCATCTTTGTCTTCCTCCCAGACAACCCCATGAGCTCGCGCCTAACCCACGCCGAGAAAGTCCTCGCCATCGAGCGACTGCGCGAAAACCAAACGGGTATCGAGAACAAACATTTCAAATGGCAGCAGGCTATGGAAGTCTTCCGCGATCCACAGACGTATCTGATCATAGTGATCGTGACAGCGATGGACGTTCCCAACACGGCGATTAGCAGCTTCACCTCCTTGATCATCAAAAACATCGGCTTCACAACCAAGCAAACCGAGCTACTAAATATCCCCAACGGCGCCGTCTCAATCATCAGTATCCTAGTCTCATCCTATTGTGCTGGTCGCTATAACCAGCGCTGTCTCTGCGTCGCCGCCACGCTCGCTTGCGGCCTATTAGGCGGTTGTCTACTCGCCTTTTCACCCCATGATATGAAAGGTGCCCAGTTAGCAGGGAACTACCTGACACAGGTGACCGGCTCAGCCCTCCCGATCATGTACTCGCTCGCTGGTGCCAACGTTGCAGGCCACACCAAGAAAGTCACCATGAACGCGATTCTGCTCATGTCTTTCTGTCTGGGTAATATCTTGGGCCCGCTTACGTTCCGTACAGAGGATGAGCCTGATTACATCCCGGCCAAGATTGCAATTGTGGTGACTATTGCGGTGGCGATTGTCTTTGCCTTTGCGCTTCGCACTTATTATACCTGGGAGAATCGCCGGCGTGATAAAAATCACGAGGGCCAGGAACACCGGGAGAATTCCGAGTTCTTGGATATGACGGATCGGGAGAATCGCGAATTTAGAGTAAGTGATTTCTCCGTGAGGTGCTGAACTTTGACGCTGACTCTACTTTAGTATTCCTTGTGATTGAATTGTGGAGAGTGGCTTGAACAGGTGTTACCTCATTTAGTGTCTAAATGTCTAACATCTCATTTAATGTCTATAACATGACCAGCTATATACACTCTAAAAGCCATGCTATGCAATCAAACCGACCTCACTCAAGCCGCCGCGGTCACAGCCTTAAACTCGGCACTAAACTCATAGTCAACATATCCCTTGGGATCCTTAGCCGCATAGAACGTGTCCCTGTTGTAAGGAGCAAGCTCCAGACCCTTCAACACCCTGAAAGGCAAATCCGGGTTGGAAATAAACGGCCTTCCAAATCCAATAATCGCCTCATAATCCTTATACTTCCGATCAACCGCCTCCTGCGCCGAAGCCGGCTTATACCCACCCGCAATAATAACAGGGCTTGCCTTGCCATACGCCTCAAGGAAGAAATCCAACTGATCGGTCGACTCAACGTCAGCATTACCCGCAATCCGCGACTCGACCACATGGACATAGGCAAGCTTCAGCTCCGCCATGGCACGCGCCAGGTAACTGAACTGCGGCACAGGGTCCTTCATGCGCATTCCCTGGAACGGACTCCAGGGACTGAAGCGGATACCGGTCCGGTCAGCGCCCACGGCAGCCACCACGGCGCGAGTGACTTCCACTGCGAAGCGGGCGCGGTTCTCAACACTGCCGCCCCAGCGGTCAGTGCGAGTGTTGGCAGTATCCTGATTGAACTGGTCAATGAGGTAGCCGTTTGCAGCGTGGATCTCGACGCCGTCGAAGCCGGCGGAGATGGCGTTGCGGGAGGCTTGGGCGTAGGCGTTGATCCAGTCTTGGATCTCGGATTCGGAGAGTGCGTGCGGGACTGGAGCGTCGGGGGTGACGGGGTTGGGGCTGCTAGAGACCAGGGGGAAGTTGCCTTCTTTTTTGAGCTGGTTGGGGTCTGCGACTCGGCCTAGTGCCCAGAGTTGGAGGTAGATGTAGGAGCCTTTGGCGTGCACTGCAGAGGTGACCTTTTTCCAGGCGGCGATTTGTTCGTCGGTGTAGATTCCTGGGATGTTGGGTGCGCCGCCGGCTTGGGGTGAGATGAAGGTTGCTTCGGTGATTAGGAGCGTTCCTGGTGTTGAGGCACGCTGGGCGTAGTAGTCGGTGACCATTGGGAGTGGGGTGTGGTTGTCGTCGGCGCGGAAGCGGGTCATTGGGGCCATGACAATGCGGTTGGAGAGCTCCAGACGACCGACGTGGACGGGGGTGAAGAGTTTTGACATTTTGCTTGTGATCTCTTGGGAGATTTCTATAAGTATAGGGAGGGGCTTGTGTATGCAACTTTAGCTGAACGGATTGAATTGAGGAAATAGATACAGGAGGCTTCTTTATAGTCGATACAGTAGCAATGCGAGAACCCCACCTGATTTCCAACCAAATATGGAGCAAAGTGCAACTAAGATTCTAGAAGTCTCCGAGTCGGTCTAAATCTTGAATTGTGGTGACTAATGTGTATGAGAAATGGCGGAATCTGGTTCGTTGGAGATTCAAGAATCAAGATTTAGTTGGAGCATACAATTTCCATAAGTAGTTAGTTCGTTATTAGTCAAAGCTTATCAACGAACATGACGTAATATAGTTAGGTACAGGTACCCTAAACTCTCCCAGTGCAACGTGCAACTGCCGCCTACAGTAATCCCAGGACCCGCCTTGGGATATCTTCAGCTTCAGCAAATTGGTATCACAAACATGCAAACATATGACTCCGACTCCCATTACTTCCTTTCCAGGAGATGCGCCGTACTTTCTAGCTGTGCATTGAAGGCACGGATTTGATTCAACAGGCCACCCCGTGCTCCAGGGCCCCGATTACTCACGTCGGCGACAGTGCGAAGCATAAACTCGAGGTCGGCAGAAGAAGGCTCTGTAGTAGGACGATTCTGGCTGCGGTCAAGCGCAAGCTCGAGACTGTGGAGAGAATTGTTGATGGTGTCGCGTCCCTTGCATGTCGTTAGTTCAGTTTCATGCGCCTAGCGAGGATGAGAATCTTACCTTCTTCGCGTTCTCCTCTTCCATGTGCTTCGCGCGCACCGCATCCATCTGTAGAGCTATACTCTCGCGTTCCCGCCGTACCCTGTACAGATGACTTCGTAGATCCATCATGTCTCGCTTGGAGTTTTTGACTTGCACGCCCAGTACAAAGTTGCTATCGAGCATCTCGCTCAAGTCAAGAAGGCGCCCATCCAGTTCGGAACCGAAGGATTCGACGGCTTTCCGCTTGCGCGTCCATTCCGCACGCTTGGTGGGATTCGTCTCGTTTGCGATGGCATTTTTAAGCGTCGTGAGTGTCTTTTCCAGCGTCTCGCGGCAAATCTGGCTCAGCACATCGGCGGGGTTAACACCACCGCGGTTGGGCAGCTTTGTCTTGTGAGACGTAAGTTCGTCCGCAGACTCTTCATCCTCGCCGCCAGCTTCATCGGCGTACATCGAACCCAGCGCAGAAGCATTGGTAAGACGGTGAACTGTAACAGGGACGGTTTCTCCTCGAGGCTCTCGCTCTCGTGTTTTCCGGCGTGTCTCTTGCGGGGCTTCTCCTTCTGGTTGCTCTTCTGTCGGCGAAGGCTCAGCTTCTGTTGCGCGCTTGGTTTTCTTCCCGGTTCGGCCAGGGCGAGCCTTCGGTGAAGGTTCCGTGTCCGGTTCTTGTGCTTGAGGCTCTTCCACCTCTGCATCCACCTCCGGTTCAGGCCGTGTCTCTGCCTTCTTCTTACGGCCCCGACGCGCAGCCGTTCCCGATGATTCACCCGTGGGCACAACTGGACTGTTTGACTGATCTTCGACTTCTGTTGTTTCGGCAGCTTTTCTAGCCAGAGATGGCCTCCCGCGAGAACGCTTCGGTTTCGAAGGTGCTTCAGTTGTGGCAACTGTGGCCTCTGTAGCCTCATTCGGCGGTACATTTTCATCTCCATCTCCTTCTGCCTGCGCTGCCTTTTTGGCGAGTGAAGGCCTCCCTCTGGGCCGCTTTGTGGGCTTCCTATGCTCAGCTTGGCTCTGTGGGCGGTTTTCAACTTCTGTCGTCTTGTTGGTAAGGGATGGCCTCCCGCGCGGACGCTTTGGTTTCGGAGAAGCCTCAATTGCGGTGCTTGTAGGCTCGACGTCTTCTATATTGACATCCCCTTCCTCGATTATCGCCTCTACAGCAGTAGCATCGGGTTCTTGCGTTGGGTTGACTTCTGTAGCACGAGCCGATGCGACATGTTCACGCACAGCTCCTGTCGTAGATCCAGTGGTTTTGCGAGTAATCGGAGATGTACTCTTCCGCGTGACTCGCTTTGCTCGCTCTTCTTGATACTCCTGTCCTGAGTTTCCGGGTCGAGGAGGCGACCGACTCTTTCGCTGCCCCCTGCTCGATGGCCGGGCTTTAGGTTGTTCGGCAACAGCTTGGGTTTCACGTAGCGGGGCTTTCGGCGAGCGGGCACGACCGGATGGTGTCCCGGGTCTACTGGTTGGTTGCTCGCGAGATGTAGCAGAAGCCTCTGTCCTTCCGCCATTGGTTTCGGGGCTCTTGTCTGTTCGCCTTGTGTCGTTGATAGAGGGTTCTGGCAGGGGTGATGGCTGAGATTCAGGCGCGTTATCCTCGACCATTGGCTGAGGCGCATCTGCGACGAGAGCGTCAAGTGCTTGATTTGATCGTACTTCTGTATCGCCCGTCTCGCGATTTCCACTGGGCACTGAATTGCCATTTCGAGATTGAGAGGCGATTTGGCGAGAGGGATTGTCGGATGCGGTGTCGGGAGGATCTTCAGATGCATTAGTACGACGAAAATCAGGCCAAAGGGCGTCCGTCACGCACTGGGTTTTCTCCTTTTATTGCTTCGCGGCTGCACAGGTATATCATCCGAAGGTATGTCGTATGTCGAGGGACGCTGTGGGAGGGAATTACGCGCGCTTCCTGGCGTGCGCTGCTGCTTCCCTTTGCTTTGCGACTCAAATCGTTGCGAACCTTGCAACGTCGGCGGTGTTGAGATTGTCGGCGCAGCTGGTTCTGGCACAATAGACGGTGGCGCAGGTCCTAATGGGCCCAGCGCCGGTCCTCCAAATGAGAATCCGAAGTCAACAGCTTTGATTTCGCGTGTGCTATACCATCAATTAGCTCGAGACGCCTATGTTATGGTTTCGCGGGGTAGAGGCGCGCCTACCCAGCTCCGCGCTGTCGCATTTGTAGCCGCTCCTCTCGCGCTGTGGAATAATTAGCCACCAAATTTACCATTGTTCAAACATTGTGTACATACTGGAAGCCATGGTGGAGGAACGGCGTCGAGAAAGACGCGTCGTGTTGATGTCGGAAAAGTAAAGACGCCAACAGCGGTCGGGAACAAATCAATCGGGGCCGATCCATTTTTATCCCGACTTCTCCGCAACGCTCTGCAATCAACGCCTTTGCCTTTCTGCCACATTCAAGATGGGCTGGTTTTGGGGTGACAACAAAAATGACCCGGTCAAGAAGCTTGATCCGGGACTCCGCGAGTACCTTGAGCGGGAGACACCCAAGGAATACGTGCCAGCAGGCGATGCGAAGCAGCCAGCATCTACACCCGCGCAGGCACCCCAACCAGAAGAGCAAGCCGATCCCTCGAAACCCACAGTCCCAAGTGCTTCGCTCTACCAGGATGGCCGCTATGCACACCTGTGGAAGACCTACAAGCCGCCGAGCCATATCGACCACGGGGCAGAGCGAGTGATCGAGCATCACAACCAGCGCGGCGACACGGTGCAGCGAGCGGCGATGGAAAATTGTGCGCTGGAGCACGAGGCTCTGACATATTGCTTCAAGACAGGGAATTGGCGCAAGCAGATTGAGTCTCGGTTGACCATGTGCGCGGCAGAGAATGGCACCTTCTCACGATGTTTCACAACCCAGAGCGTGAGTCTCCTACGAATGTCCGCTATACAATTGAGCATGGAGCTATACTGACACTCGAGAAGAAATTCCTTCAGGCCCTAGGCTACGCTTCGTCCTTCGAGTACGATCCCGCCAAGGAGGAGCGGATCCAGATGCACGCCGACAAGCTCTACCATCAGATGCTGGACTACGAGAAGCGAGTGGAGGAGGCCAAGGCTGCCGGCACTGAAATCCCGCCCGTGACATCCCTCTTCAAACCCGAGAAGGGGCCGCAGCCGCCATCGGAAGGTCAAGGGACCGAGGGCAGCAAGGTTGCGATCCCCGGGGACGAGCCCATCCCAGAAGGATTCAAGCCGTCCAAGCCATTGTGGCAACTCACACCGCATCAGCGGGAACTAGAGATTCGAGCCCACAATGCTCAAATGGAACAGCATAAGCTGTACTTTGAGCAGGCCGGTCAGATCGTGAAGGCCCAGGAAGACACTCGGACGAAACGGCAGGAGAAGGCCGTGAGATTGTTTGGTGAGACAATTGGCAAGTGGCTCGCCTAAGAAGACACTGTACTCTGACATATTCTGTTCTCTGTGTATCATTATCGATCAATTGGAAACGGGAGGCGTTCTGGAATGCCCGACTATATAAACTCCAAATGTCTGGTAGGGCCATATTGTGACAAAAATAGACACTAAAAGGCAACCTTAGGGAAGTACAGAGATAATATCATCTATCAGTTTCTTGTACAAAATAAAGCACAGCCTCCGATGCGCGAGTTGAGTAGAATAGACATCGGACGACAGGTGGTCTATCTAATCGGGTTTCATCGTGTCTCGGTCGCGTTCCCGCGCAAACAACTCGAAGCATCATCACTGCACCTTAGCCCTTCTCTACCACTCTTTCTTTTCCCATCCTCCTTCTCACCTTTCGAGTTTATTGCTGTGTTAAAAGCCTCTCTCCCTGTTTCTCGTCGTTCTCTCTCCCCTCTCAAGCTTCACAGATTCACAGACTACCCCCATCATTCCACCAAGACCGGAGGAACCTCATTCAAACCTGCAAAGACCACCGCGGAATCCAACCAAGACGCATTTCTCCTTGAAAAGTGCTCTTTGGGAAGAGCTCAGTGAGCTGCGGTGCCCACAATGAAGGCCTCGCCACTGCTCATCTCATGGCATAACGACAATGCCCCCATCTACTCTGTGCATTTCGACCCCAATGGCAAGGGTCGACTAGCGACGGCTGGAAAGTGAGTCTTCACACCTTCGAAAAACTGGAATAATATACTTACATCTGTCTACCAGCGATAACAACGTCCGAGTATGCCTCCACCCCATCGTCCTACCCAGAGAACCCCGTCTGACAACATCTCACAGCTATGGAGAGTCGAATCTACCGGCGAAGAACGCAAGGTCAACTATTTGAGTACATTGGTGAAGCATACACAGGCTGTCAACGTGGTCCGGTTCTGTCCAAAGGGTATGGCTTCCGACTGAACGATCGCAGACAACAAGCTGACTTGGTGCAGGTGAGATGCTAGCATCTGCCGGAGACGACGGCAATGTCTTGCTTTGGGTGCCCTCGGAGCTGCAAACACAACCAGGTCTGGGAGAGGACCGGTCCGATGATCAAGAAACCTGGCGCGTGAAGCACATGTGTCGCTCATCCGGCGCGGAGATCTACGACTTGGCCTGGTCGCCTGATGGAGTCTTTATCATGACAGGGAGCATGGACAACATTGCACGGATCTACAATGCTCAAACCGGTTGGTTACTTTCTGACTATGCGCTCGTAATATGGTAGCTGACACTCGGGTCTATAGGGCAAATGGTGCGGCAGATTGCAGAGCACTCTCACTACGTCCAAGGTGTGGCATGGGACCCGCTCAATGAGTTTGTCGCTACTCAGTCGTCCGATCGATCGGTTCACATTTACAGCTTGAAGACTAAGGATGGCCAATTCACCTTGACGCCACATGGCAAGGTCCTAAAGATGGATCTGCCTGCGAAACGCATAGCCTCCAGCAGTCCTGCTCCCCAAGAACCCACCAGTAGACCGCAACGGAGTACAAGCAGTTCATATGCAATTGCATCGCCTGCCCCTTCAACACCGGGCACCCCAATGGCATCCAACCTGCCAATGGACCCTCCTCCAGTCTCTCACAGCCGGCGCTCGTCGTTCGGCTCGTCACCGTCTATTCGACGCTCTGCATCGCCCGCTCCGTCCTTACCACTGCCTGCAGTAAAGCCCCTAGAGGTCTCGTCACCGAGCGTTCTCGGTGGACTGGGAGTGAAGAATACCAGCGTCTACGCTAACGAGACCTTCACATCCTTCTTCCGACGACTGACGTTTGCGCCTGATGGAAGCCTGTTATTCACACCGGCTGGCCAATACAAGACCACCCACATCTCCGCTACTGATCCCTCGAAGACCACGGACGATATCATCAACACGGTCTACGTGTATACTCGGGCAGGCTTCAACAAACCGCCTATTTCCCACCTTCCCGGCCACAAGAAACCATCAGTAGCTGTCAAGTGCTCTCCGGTTTTTTACACGATCAAGCAGGGTGTCCAGCCTGCGAAGAACATCACTCTTGATACATCTTCTGCAGGGGATATGTTCCCCCCTTTGCCGGACCCCGTGGTGTCAAATGCATCATCTACAAGCCAGCCACCCATGGACCCGCCATCTTCTACTGCAGCAGGCGACGCTTCAAGGCCTCAAGGATCCCCAAAGACCGCTGATAATACCAGTGGCGGAGCTCAGAGCCCGGCACCGCCTGTCTTCGCGCTTCCTTATCGAATCGTTTATGCCGTGGCCACACAGGATGCCGTACTGGTCTATGACACACAGCAACATACCCCTCTATGTGTCGTGAGCAACTTACATTTCGCTACATTCACCGACTTGTCTTGGTAAGACCCCCCCCCCCCCCCACCCCCGTTAAAGTAGCTTCAACCATTTTCTAACCCCACATAGGTCCAATGATGGCTTGACGTTAATTATGAGCTCCTCGGACGGATTCTGCTCTACGCTTTCATTCGCCCCGGGCGAGTTGGGACAGCCCTACACAGGACCGACTGGACCTGCTAATACGGCCAGCTCGGCCACTTCCTCAATCGCCACCCCTCTACCAACACCGACACAAGTTCCCCCGTCCCCTGTTAAGTCGAGCCATGCCCCTGCAAGTAGTGGGGGCCCAGTACCTAGCGCATCCCATGCGCCGCCGGCCAGCCCAGCACGCTCCAACTCCGCCTCCTCTGTTATGACTCAATCATCAACTCAGCAAGGCGCTGTTATGAACAACCCCACACCGACTCTCGGCTCTGTACCTCTGGTAACAGCAACACACTCAGCGCAGCCCTCAGCGCTCCCGCTAACCACACCGCCCCAAACCCCCTTGCCAGTAGTCTCGCAGGGCGGTGCAGGCACAACTGTCAGCGTCCTTGGCAAACGCGACGCGCGAACCACTAGCGAGTCGGAAAAGGAAGACAGCAAGGGTCCAGAACCCACACAGATCCAGCAGCCGAAGAAGCGCCGGATTGCACCAACCCTTGTTTCAGCCGGCACTGGTTCACCCTCTTCAAAAGACGACGGCAATGCAGGTGCTAACACTTAGGGGTGCTATATCTTCTCATGTCCACGATTCTCGGATTCAACACAGGCCGCAAGTACGACGAAAGTCAGTCTCAGTCACGGACTCTTTACGATTCATGTTACTCTTCTTTTTCCCCTTACAATTCCCACGGCTCTCGAATGGAATTTTTATCTGTATTCTGAACTGTGTTGCAATGCATTCTCGCCTGGGTTCATTTCTCCGAGATAATCGCCCAGGCGAATCTCATACTTTCATACCACATGTTGTCTTTTTCTGATTGTTTTGGATGCGGCGCCTTTATTTTTCTAAGTTTATTAACACCTTGGTTTGTCAGAGCTGTCTGCTCATTTCCATGCTCGAGTGTCTATCCTCGGGATAGTTGGTCAGTTATTGATGTATTTTCCAGGGTTGCTTTTTCATGCCAGTGGATGATTGCAGTGGGGGGTGATTCTTGGTATTGCAATGAAAATGAAAAAAAGACTTGAAATGAATTTAATAGTGATACTCCTAATGATGTGAACTACCTAGGGAGGGAATATAAGCATCTATAAGTCACCACGGTACCTAGGAAACTTTGGAATTCGAAGAGACCTCGGAACAGGACGCTGTAGGATGTCTTCACAAACCTCAACTCGCGGTTGTTAGCAAGGAACTGAGAATCGTCGGCTATCAAATGGAATAAGCGTCTGTCACTGCCTGCAATTGGCTAATAGATGATTGTGAAGTTCCTTCTCCCATTCATTGAACTATCAAGTACGTATTTGAGTGCAGGCATCGGGGTTGGAAATTGACGTGAATTTGTAGAAATGAGCGGAATCGTCTAAGCCTGGGGCATTCACCCTGTCATAAATGGAGGATGCAAAACGGGCTTATAGAGACGTTTGGAAAGGGAAGCACTTTGGAAAAATCGTCATATTGAATGGCTAAGCTGGAGGAATCTATCAATATCTGCCTTGCATAAGGGTATCGTGTCTGCGTGAGGGAATAGACTCGAGCGACGAGCCAAACAGAAAATGAGGAAAGAAAAGGTCAGCGCAAGCAAGGCACCGGCGAAATATCATCCGTTAACAGACTCTCACTCTCGCCCTGGCCGGCACCCGGCACGAGAAGCCTCAGTAAACCCAGCAGAGAAAGACCAGGAGGTAGATGAGCCCTCGCCTCAGTAGCATGTGCCCCAGCAGTAAGCGTAATAACCGCAATAGCAGGCGAATCACTCTCATTCGGCGTGGGCAGATTCAACCGATTAGCCCAACGAAACAAAGCCTCATCGCTGCTCGCACCGCCAGCCACAAAGATGAAGTCCGGGGACCTCTCCGCAGACATACGGTCCATGATTTTCAAAGCAGCAGTAGCCTTGGAGACATGTAGCGGCTCGACACTGACGGCCGTGGCCTCACGAACGACGGGGATAGCCTCGCTGCCGTGAACACCGTTGATTTGATCAACTAGTTCGGAGGACTGGTGCGCGGCTGTGTCGGCGTCAAAGGCCGCATCGTAGTTAAATGTTGGCGAGCAGGGGCGCTCTTCGATTACGCTGCCCTCCGTGCGCTCGGATACCTTTCTGATGCCAGCGCGCCAGTCGCGGGTGCCGTCGACATCGACGAGGGCTTCCCATTTGTCTGGGTCTGATTTTATGAAGCAGCCGTTCTCGGCGATGAGGCCGATTTGGGCCGGGAGGGATTGTAAGAGGGTGTTGAGTTGGTCAGGACTGCGGTTGCTGGTTAGGTAGATTGTGTTTCTCGGGTCCACGGCTAGGGCTTGAAGAGTGTCAGTTGCGGAGGGAGAAGAGACGCACGGCGCTGGGCTGAAAGTCGCGTCGTCTTCGAGGAAAAAGAGGCGGGCTTGTGCGGCGCTGTAGGACTCGCGTAGGGCGTCGGTGTCTAGAAGAGAGATGTTGTGTGTGTCGTGGGACTGCTGCATGCTGTAAGCTTCCTTGAGCGCGGACTGTAGGGACGAGTACCAAGCCAGTGCAGTGTGTGGGGACTTGCGATTCAAGAGGAATTCCCAGTTGCGCTTTTTTTGCTCTGTGGGCATCTCTAGTGCAGTGTTGATTGCATTTGCGCATTGTTTATAGTCCCACGGATTCACGAGGAGCGGATGACCTTGGAAAATGCGTGCACTGCCCGTGAACTCGCTCAGGATGAGGGACCCGTACTGCTGGGTGCCGAGCTCGCCATCTTGGCAGTGGATGAAGTCGTGACTGGTCAAGTTCATACCCTCGCGGAGGTTTGTGGCCATGAAAACCTCGGCCACACTCAGTAGAGCGAGAAACTGGGAATAGCTGATATCCTGCTGCAGGAGAACCAGGGGTTGATGGGTCAGCGTCGAATAAATAGAGTTGATTCTCATTGCAATCTTGGAGACTTGAGCTTCTAGTTCTGGGATTTCCGAACGCGACGATGCCACTTGGATGAGGACGACCTATAATTCGATTAACGGCTCTGTTCTCACAAGGCACGACGAGCCTCGCTCCACGTACATTTTGTCTCCACTTGGGGTAGCTCTCCAGGAAAAGCTCGTATGCCAGGAGCTTCTGCTTAATACCACCAGGTGCATCGAGGCGATCTCTAGCCACGACCAAGTGTTTGCCCTGATATCTCTCAGTTATATTGGAAATCCAATGCTTGACCTCGGTCGATTGACGCAACACGTTGAGAGACTTGTAGTCGATACCTAGGGGGTAATTCTTAACATGAACGAAGCGGTCATCGACCTGAACACCATCGACTGAGACTTCGAGTTTTCGAAGCCGACTGCAAGAGTGAAGGAAATGGTGGCAGTACTCTTCCGTTTGAAATCCGATCAAGTCCGCACCCAGGAGACCATCCAGCAAAGCTTCCCGGGGGTTCAGACAGCGAAAAATCTCGGACGAGGGAAACGCCGTGTGCAGGAAGAAACCAATTTCTGCTTGGGGAAGTCTCTTTCTCAACAGTGCAGGTAAGGCAAGGAGATGATAGTCATGAACCCAGATACAGTCTCCGGGCTTCCAATGGTTGGCGATGGTGTCAGCGAAGGCCTCGTTTACTTTGAGATACTGTTTCCAGGAGTAATCATCGTACTCAGTATGCCGGGGACTCTCCTGCATTTGGTAGTGCAGGGCAGGCCAGAGCACCGAGCCACAAAAGTGTGCATAATGGCCCTCAAATTCACTGTCCCCAACGAACACGGTCAGGGACTCGTAGTCGCCGCGAAGAGTATTATCGATGAGGACTCGGGTCCTCCCAATTAGGGAATCGGTTGGCATGCCCAACGTTCCAACCCACATTTTATTCTGCAAAACACCCGCTTCCTCCGCAGCTTGGACGGCATTCTGAAGACCACCGTGGCCCTGTTCAGCAGCTTTGACGACCCAGTCAACAGCCGAGAGCAGTGCTCGGGGACTTCCCTGTTGCATTGAGCCGAGTCGACTGGGTGCTCCATCCAAGAAGGAATCCTTGAAATCCTGCCGTGAGCCTGGGCGGCTGAGAATGGATGGCTCCGGGTGAGTCGTTGCCTTGGACCGGGGCTGGTTGAACTTGCGACTCTGGCCCCAGGGCACGGCGCGGGGCTCATTGGGACCAGGCCCGTTAGGATCGTCTGCACTTAGAATCTCACCCGCAGACTGCGAGGCGTAGGCCTTGAAAATCTTCTCATCTTCCGTGGTGGCACCCGGGGTCGGTTCGAGACTGGTAGATCTCGGACGAGGTAGACGCCCGACAATAGGACCAGACCCGGAGCCATCGACAGCATAGCTGGGTGATGACTTGCGGCACCCATTCTTCAGAGCGGCGGTTTTGAAGTCGATGGTATAGGGGAGGAAGCTGGTGGTTGTCAGTTTGGTTGTTGGAGTTTGGGAAGGTATTCATTACTTACAGGGAAGCAAGGAAGACCGTCATCGCGACCTCGGAAACGGATAGTTTCGATGTGAACGTTATTGTGAGAGTGCGTTCATGATGGAAAGAGAGGTTGTGCTGGGCAGTTGAAGCTTTTTGAAATGCCCAGGTGTCAGCTGAGGGGTTTTCTTCAAGCTTTGACCGAGGTTGCACTTCCAAGATTTGTATATTGGAAGCTCCGAGCTTGGACGTTGTCTGCCCAAAGTTGGACGGACAAGCATATACCTCACCCTACTATACTCCCGAACGGTCTCTTGCATCTATGGGCCTTTCTAGACGTCTTCGCGGGAGTTAAAGGATTCATTTTCTTTGGTCATCTATATTTAGTGTTCCAAGGTTGTATTCGCGTTGAATTCTTCCAAGGTTGACAACAGTTTCATCTCATGGTCGCAGCCTGGATTAGCCTATTGTCTTCTTCCGACCTCATAAGCCCTCCGCTCTCTGCATATCTCGGGTAGGTAATTTATGGGTTCCCTAGCTGAAAGGTTGGGCTCAGCCTCGGGCTAGGGGAATATCTAGATTCCTCCTATTAGGGATAGCATTTCCAACGGCCATTCGGCTAAATAGAGTACCCAATCAAGACTTCCATTGAAGGGACAGAAGGGACTAAACCAGAACGCTGGGAGAAGCTAGGGTCAGTGCGCAGTCGCCGGAAGAATGGATACTGAAGGTAATAAGGATAGTGAGTAACGTAACAGCAGAAGAGACCAGGAGTACTCTTCGCAGAAAATGCGGATGTGTACTTGAATATTGCAAGTTAACGACTTTCCGAAGAAGAAAAGACCCGTACGTCTGCGCCAGAGGAGACAAATGCCGCACATTCGACCTTACTCTCCCTTGTCAGGATTGCACATCATCGTCGGTTGAGCAGTTGCATCCACTGTAGCGCACATAAGCTGATTCAATCATGAGATTACTCCGAAAATATCGGTCGACTATGGCCAACGTAAGTCGACGGATTCCATGGTGGGTGACGCGGAAGCGCAGAGCTAATGTATAGTAGCGCGATGGTGGAACGGATAGCCAGAAAATATCCGAATGTTTGAGTCAGACATGAACGAAGCGTTCTTTCCTACGTCATGTCGCTGATCGCAAGATCATTCCCTCATAACGGGGAGAAGCGACGACAGCGTTGTACGTCGATCTGTAAATCCGCACGGGACATGGCCGAGGATTTGCATGATGCTGCTGAGTTCTGCACATCATCTCCGCTGCATTGCGTGTACATATGTGTGTCTTGGCTGATGGCAAAAGCAAGTCAAGGAGAGGCGACCCCGGGGCTGTCACAATGCTCAGCTTTACTCCAATCCGCTTCAACGTTGTCATGCCAAGGAATCATGGATTATGTTCGGGACACGGAGCGGAGAACTTGTGGATGCGAGGTGACTTGAACCTATGGTAACGTTAAAACACAAGGATAAGCAATGTTCTTAGCTTCTAAGCTTAGCTTCTTAGAGCATGGATTTGGCCAATGCGCACGATGACGGTGGCTCTTGGCGTGGGGATAAGCTGGGCATTCGAATTGGTTCTGGTTCTTTTTACTTGGCAAGATGAGCCGTTATTTCAGAGAAACGGACGTCTTGTGTATTACCTAGGTATAGCAGACGAGTCCGGCTTTTGTGCCATGGATTGGGTTAAAGAGGCTGAAAAGGCCAGAAAGGCTAGAAAGGCCCAACGGCTAGAAGTGGTCCCTAGAATCATCTGGATATGTAGGCATTTCCAAGGTTGGCGTGAAATAAGTTGTCTGTTGCGCCATCTGTCTCGTAACTTCACCTCAACCCTACTGAGAATATATAGCCTAAGAATTGATACTGAGGGGATCTTTAATTCAATTAAATACCTAGGTACAGTACTGCCTTGTATAATACAAGGACCGAGTCGAGCGCATAGCCAGGAAGGATTAAGGTCGAAGACTGTGAGATGGTTAAAACGCCGGCGATTAACCGAGTGCCGGGTAAGCCACGAACAAGTTTACCGGGGCTACGCGTCATGGTGGTAAGCTAGAATCGTAGTACGAGGCAGGAATCAACGGTCATTGATATAGGGGTGGAATATCATTTGGGGTTCGAAAGATATCTTCCTATCCAAGAAGTAAATGTGCAGTACGGAGTAGAGGATGTGCGTTCGGTTGAGAAGTCGGAACGAAGCGCAAGCTTGCGAATCGAACAGCTGTTTGATGGAGCCGACCCTTTTTTCTTTTTCTTTTTTTTTTCTTTTTTCCTTTTTCTTTTTTTTCAGGGTCTCTTGACCGGAGGATTCCCCCGAATGATGATTGGCCATCAGAGACGGAGTGCGTACACCTCTTATTTATGTACTCTATCTACTCCGTAGTGTGTCTGTAATCACTCTGTAGACTCTGTAGACTCTGTAGATAGTTATGGCAGGGCTTCTAGGTCTCTAAAGAGGAAGAATCGATATAGCATATCCAGGAATTCAATCAAAATACTTTACTCCTACAGCGTGGTATCCCGATCGACAGGAACATTGAGCCATACCGGACGAGTGCACCGCAGATGCCAAGCCCCCTACGCAGGGTCCGTCTTGAGTCTTGAATGGAGGGAAATCTTGATCGGTCAGCAACATTGTATTAGGTTTAGCGTAGTGGATCCTAGCGACGAGGCTCTAGCCCGATCGTGCCTTCTGCCAAGACGGACGCTTGCGCGTCTCCGCCACCGGTAGTCCATTACCCCTTTGAGTGAGAGAGTCGAACGCGTTATATGGTACACGTCGAGACACGGGACGATCATTCGAGATCTTCATCCCTAAGCCACCGCATGTTCTCACATTGACGCTATATACTCCAGGTGCCCAGGTCCCAGGTGCCTAAGTGCCCTGGGGATCTATGTAGTAGTATCCAGACATATGATACTTCTACTCTAGGGCTTCCATACTAAATAGAAGAACTCTAAGCTAGTGAGGGAGTTAAACAAGTTAGAGATTTATAAAGGCTGCGCTGCGTAAGACGACGGCCTCGTACAACCCCGTGCGTGGCCAGCAGAAAGTCATTACGTGTACTCCATACAAGGGAAGGGAAAATTACGGGAAAAAAGGGTCTTTTTCTTGGCTCCGTTTCGCACACGCGGCTTGGGCGCGGGACCCGTGATTGGGGCCAGACGCTGACGACGACGACGCTCGTAATACACCGTACACCGTACACCGTACACCCTACGCAGCTCGCAGCTCGCAGCTCTTCCTCTTTACCTTCTCCCCTTTAACCTTTCCTTCTTTCCTTTCCCTAGCTCTTCAGCGTCCTTTCAACAACCACCCCCGACTCAATCTGGAGTCCTTTCGAGAAGTCTGCCGCCAAGGTTGACTTTCCTTCCGACCATGGCGGACGGCAGAACTCAGCACCGGGCGCAGTCCCAACTCGCCTCGACCGACTACGATGCGTCCACACTCACCCGCGAGTTCGAACAGTTGATGCGCACCAAGCGCTTCAATCAGCTCCAGGAACACTCTCGATCACGAACCGCCTCACGGTCGCCCGCTCCTCACTCTGGTTCCATTCCGCCGCCATCGAGAGCGCCTCCACCTCCGCCTCCGCCCTCGTTTGGCGCCGAATCCCGCCCAGTTTCGCAGGCTAAACCGCAATCCTCACCCGCCATCCGTGGCCTGCCCATCATGCCTTCGCCTCCTCAGGATCCCGCCTCGCTCAAATTCTTCAATCTACTCAAAGGATTATCCGTGACACCGACCAAATACGAGAACCCCGGCCTGCTCGACGAGGCTCTGTGCGTCATTCCCTTGGACCGCCTGTATTCGGAAGCCGAGGAGGAGAGCCAAATCATGCAGGCTCAGGCCGCTAGCGTGGGAGGAAAGCCGGAATGGGGCTATCAGGACTGTGTTATTCGGGCATTGCTGAGGTTGGTCGAGACCCTTTGTGGGGGGGGGGGGGGGGGGGGGGGGGGGGGGGGGGGGGGGGGGGGGGGGGGGGGGGGGGGGGGGGGGGGGGGGGGGGGGGGGGGGGGGGGGGGGGGGGGGGGGGGGGGGGGGGGGGGGGGGGGG